>JARHVA010002877.1:2277500-2307553 GCA_037957365.1 Torreya grandis | reverse complement strand
TTTAAACCATTTGATGTTCTCTAAAAATTCATCCTCTTCTTCCATAATAACACCATTTTTTAATATGCATAGATTTATTCAACAGATAGAAGGTTCTAAGATGAGATAAAGGAATCTGATACTTTTGCTCTAATTTTACCCCATGAGGCTCATCCCCATGATAAAAAAGGTCACTAAAAGTATTTAAACCCTTAGAATACCATGAAAAATTATAACATCCCCTAGTCAAGGTCGAGGGACAATTGTTAACCTTAATATTCCACTAGATATATCTTTGCCTCTAACATATAGAACCCATCCCACTAAAAATTGGCTTCACAATAACTAGATGCTTGACCATTTCCCAAGATTTACATATAGATTGGAAAACAAAGGAACATGTAACCTTAACTAAAAAGGATATTATCAAAATATTATAAATATGCAATCCCTTCCATTGGGGCTTGCCTCTAGGAAACCCACTCAACATATTGTGTATAACAAGAAATTTCTAAGGCTCATTCCTACTAAGATCTATTATGATCTATTTAACTACAAGAGTGATGCCTTGGATTCTCAGATTTTTCAATCCAAGCCCATCCATCACCTTGGGTTTACAATAAATATCCTAATAAATAATATGTCTTTTTCTTTTTCCTTTGCCATTAAATCATATGAAATCTATAATAATCTTATGCAAATTTTCAAACGAACTGATGATATATGAAGATAAATTTTTTTTATGAACTTGGATTCCTCCAAAAAAGTGAGAGCAGAGGTCCATGCCACTTGGAGATATTTTTTTATATTTTAACATATAACCATGCCTAAATTTCCTTGAGATAAGGGAAAAGGGAAAAATAAATACCAAGATATCTCACCAAAAAATTTAGGCCCTTTCCATATCGAACAAACCAATCATGGGGAGATTCATCCCACCCAATAATAAATTACTTCTAAAAGGAAACCTTATAGCCAAAATCCAAACAATATACATCAAGTCTAGAAGTAATTTGTTGAAAGTTTCCCTTTTCTATAGTTGGGAATAGAGTGGTATCATCATCAAACAAAACATCTAGTAGATCACTCTTGTTAGACAGATTGAGGAGTCATTTTGAAAAGGTTGTAGAGTGTTTTCAAAAACTACATTGTAGTTGTTATGTATTCATTTTGTTCAAAATAATGAAAAATTAAGAAGATGGAATATGGAAGTAACATTTCATGGATGTTAAATTGATCTTTTGTACTTAGATTTTTAGTATATGGATCAACATCATCCTCACTAATGGTTGTAATTCATTTTTTAATTACTATTTTGGAATTAAATATATCATTATGTTTATTGCTACTAGCCATTTTGTTTAGGTTTCAAAATGAAAAATAAGGAATGGTGTACGAGATATTTTTTGAAGATATTCATAGATACTTGTGTCATAATTAGATTAATCCTAGGCACTCTCCTTTCATTACCATCTTGATTATCAAAATTAAAGACTTTCAATCTATTATGTTTTTCAAAAAATATGCATGTCTAAGTTTCCTTCATCACCAATTTATTATTTGATAGAAAACATACGTCAAAACATTGAATGTTACCATTTTTAAATAATTAGCTAGTTACTAAGTTTTAGATGATTATCTAAAATGCATTTTTTTTTGGCACATAAAAATGAGTGTTATTTCTCTTTCATTGGTGTTTGAATATCCATTATAATCTCTATTTGAGTTATATTGCATAGATATTTTCATTTCTTGATTCATTTAGGACTGACATGTATGCATTTTCTAGGGTTTTATAACAAGGTTTTGGCATTATTGTGAAAAAAATTAAGGATTACATTGGAGGACACTTTATATTCATTAAAATGGGCACTCAAAAAAGACATAGTTTATGCTTTGATATGATTAAGGCATTTGTATATTTTTTCTATTTCTTTTGTTTGATGCCCCTTCAAGCTTACATTATTTAAATGTACTATGAGGGTAGAAGTCAACAAAATATAAGTGGTCAATGGTGAATAAAGATGGTATATTTTTTGTTGAAGTAATGTGTGTGTGTGTGTGTGTGTGTGTGTGTGTGTGTGTGTGTGTGTGTGTGTGTGTGTGTGTGTGTGTGTTGTGTGTGTGTGTGTGTGTGTGTGTGTGTGTGTGTGTGTGTGTGTGTGTGTGTTTGGGTGTGGGTGTGGGTGTGGGTGTGGGTGGGTGTGTGTGTGGGTGTGTGTGTGTGTGTGTGTGTGTGTGTGTGTGTGTGTGTGTGTGTGTGTGTGTGTGTGTGTGTGTGTGTGTGTGTGTGTGTGTGTGTGTGTGTGTGTGTGTGTGTTTTATTTCTTTTTTCTATAAGTATAGTTTTGGTTTTAAAAATCTATTAATCTTTCTAAGATCAAAAACCAAAACATATTCCTTATTGGAAAATGATTGAGTTGATTTTATTCATGAACATTTTGGATGTTTCTTGTTGCAACTAAGAGAAAACTAATAATTATTTTACATTTACTTGCTTGGTTTAAACATACTATATATTTTGATCTCACAATATGGAATTATATAATTATATAATTGTTAATTGATCTATTTTTGAAATGTCAACTCGGGTCTCTATTTTGGCTTAATTACTTTATTCTTTGAAATAATTTTCTATATCTCAATTAAATTATTGAGTTTTATTTCATAAACTAAAGCCACATTTGGGTTTTAACTAACTCTTGAAACTAATGCCACATAAAGGGGACTCAGAGGGTTCCTTTAAATGGAGAGGTCACATAGGTACTAAGATCTTTAGAAACCTAATTTTCATCCATTTAAAATTATTTTATTAAGGAATTTTGTTTTGAGTCAAGTATTTTCTTGAAATAATACCAAAGGACTCTCTAATGGTTAAGTTAAATGCCTAAGGAACTTAATTATATCCAATGATTAATGTTATTTCAGTTGATTACTTGTTATATGTCTCAAAACTAACCTTTTGGTGATCATAGATACTATGTAGTCACATGTTGATCATAGGAGCTAAATTTTCCCATCAAATGATGAATAATCAATGTACATGTTTATATAGAAGCTTTATTTTTATTCTAATTTTTTAATAAATCCTTCTCATGAATAAACTCCTTATCATAATTTAGTTTTCTACATGTTTTATGACTTTAATATTTCAATACAAATACTTATTAAAAATATTGGTCTTTAATGAATTGAACTTTTTTGTATACTATTTTAGTTTCGCATGCATGTTGTATTTTAGTTTTCCCAATTTTCTTACTTAGTTTGTTTTTCTTTAATTAAGTCATTTTTTTAGTGAATGATTTTTTTTCTAATTCCTTTTAGTGCCCTCTTATTAATATACCCATTCAATAAACATATTCATACATAGCATGGCAACATTTCAAATTAATTAGAAGCAACAGTTTTGATATATATATTTGGTAATATTTGTCAATAATGTTTATTATTTATAAATCAGTTACATTTTAGTGTGTGAGATCATTTTAAATCTTCAACATGCATCCTTATTAATATATAGTACTCTATTATTGAGTTAATTACAAGATAGTTAATTATTTTAAAATATCTAAATTTGTTAGGTTTTATTTTTATTTGCGAACATCTTGGTTAGCTTAGCGATTAAACTACTCATTTTACTTCAATGATTAGATTGGTAATATTATAATTTGACCTTCATGATAGGTGAATGGGTTTATTCATTGACCATTACAAATTTTGGAATTATTAGGTTTGATATAGAAGATTATTTTGGTTTGTGGTTATATTTTGAGGTGATCAGATGAAAATTACTAGAATGTGTAGTTCTAGTAAAAAAATATATTATGCATTATAATTGATCCACTTTAAATGATGTGGAAGATTTATATTTCAATGAATACCTTATTTTTACCTTGCATATTGATGCATAGGCATGGGAATATTCTCCAATATCTTCATCATCTGGTTCTCTATCCAACTGGTCACATGCATTTGATGGTTTGCCATTCAAAATTCCATCTCTAGCTCATTCTTTCACTGTGTCCTTGGGCTTAAGAATATTCTTGACATAATTACCTATTTATTTTCATATTCAAAATCATCTCTTCATGTAATTAACCCTCCTTAATGACATCCACATTCATTTTCAATCCTACTCTATTCATTCCTCTTTCAAACTTGTCCTTATGGTTTCACTAGACAATCATCTCTTGGGTCTCAAGGACCAAATATTGGATTAAGGTTTTAAAATATCAATTTTATAGCATGTAAAGTATTTTATTACACTTAAATATCTGGTATGGACCCTTTCAAACACTCATACCCATGCTAGTATTTATTCACACCTTCCAAGCTCTCAATGGCCTTAAGAGGCTTATAGCCTTTTTCCCCTAGTATTTTCCTTTTTTGTTCAACATGTCACCTTTATTAAATATTTATAAACAATTTAGGACACAATTTATCACCCCTTAACTCCTCAAAAAGTTACAATATTTTACTCTTCTTTTGGCTATCAATCCCTTTAGAAAATACCCATTTTAAGGCTTAATTAGCCCTAGTTACAACACAACTATCCAAATCCATACCTATGAAATCCATACAACTCTAAAACCAAAATAATATCTTAGGGAACATTTAATTTTACCATATTAAAATTTTTAATTAAGTTTTGATTATGGAAACTTTTTTTACAAGCCAAACCCTAATCCTAAGGTTTCCCTAGTCTACACAAGGCCAAGAGCCTTCATAAATCATTTCATTGATTTTGATAGTGAATAAAAGCACAAAATCACTTTCATTAGGTTTTTATTCACCTTCCATATCTTTAAAAATCATTATAAATCCCTTACCAAGTCTCTATTTAAGTTTTATGTCATATTTTATGTTTGATTGTGCAAGGAAATAAGTGCTACATAGGTTTGCATTAAGGTTCACCTACAGTGGGTCATGTTCCATGAAAGGATTAAAGGATTTGAGTCTGATGACCAAAATTTAATAGTTACCAATACCTTATAAATCTAATAATTCATAGTCTACATAGCTTTCCTTCCAATGATAGTGCATGCAGTCATAAAGCAATAATGAACATGCAGGAAATAAGGGTTTTTATGGTGATAACTTAGAGACTAGGGGTATCTTTTTTAATTTCATTCCAATACTAATTCTCTTTTCAATTCATGCCAATAATAGATAAATTTCATGCCCATTCCTTGATCAACATGTGAATCTTATTCAATCCTCTAAAACAGAGGTTTCTTAATGACAAATAGGGTTCTTAACAGCTGAATGTTTCTTTCAATCTTCTTAAGACCTCCAAAACTCTTCTTAGGTATTATAAATATTTATTATAATTATCATTCCATTATTAAATCACATACCAACACTCTCCTCATAAAATTTCCTCTATATCTCTTGGCAGTGATCTTGCAAATAGGGTCTTTTGACTACAAAATAGAGGCATGACTGTAACAAACCAATCACCACTTTCTTATGACTATATACTAGTTTCCACTATCCATTAAGAATGAAAATATCATTTTATAAATCAAAAATTCTATTCACTAACCATTCCTCGCTCATATTGATATGTTGTGTGTTAATAACTAAGCCTTTATGTTGTTTCTTGACTATGCCATAGTCTGTAGGTTCTCATGGAGACAATGACTTATATCTCTATATTTCTCCATCTTCATAGGTTATAAAATTCATCTAAATATCTAATAATTTTCCTTATATATACAAGGTTATGTGTTATAATGATTTCCATCTTCATATCTAAAGAAATCTCTCCAATACTCCTCTTTCCTAGACTAGGAGCTACAATCCTTAAATAAACCTACAACTTCACATCAAAGATAACATATATATATATATATATATATATATATATATATATATATATCCTCAAGGCCCTATAAATGAAAACACATAGTTTATTAGCAACTAAAATCTTTCAAGAAACATAAAAACCATTTATTTATTATTCAAATTGGATCATTTTGTCTACAAAACTATTCATACAAGGATTTTATCAAATTCTTGAGAGGTACAAGTTTTATTACCTTGGTCCCTATTACTAATTATTGTATCTTATTATAAACTCTCTCTCCCTTCATATCCTATGCCAACCTCCTATAATGACTTCTCTTTTCTATTTCAACATAGGTTTTCTTGGCAGTTACATCAACTTCTTTTCCATAACTCCCTCAACGTGAGGTTTCTTTGAGTCCCTTTATTCTATTTTATTCTTGATGACTATAACCCTAGTGACTTAAACCTTAAACATAGGCTTAAAATGACTCCTTAGACAACTTAATTCACCTATTCACTTCAAACCATGTATTTGGTCCTCCTACCCTTAGTTATAACATTTGAATTTTCAAATTCCCTATTTTGGAGGGAAAACACCTATAAGTCCTATAACACACCTCTATGGACTCCAAGTACCTAAATTTACCTAATAAGGTCACTTACACTCATTGACATCATACTTTGACCAGATTTTGACCACTAATAACCAAAACACAAAATTTGACATCATATTGCCTTGATGCTCCTGCATCATACTCCCTAGGAAGGAGAAAACTTGTGCCACTAGATTTATTTCTCACCTTCCAATTTGTAATTTTATGGTATTTCACATTCATATGATTTATATTCTTCATTACTTCCTCCTTCTTACTTTCCAAATGCTTGTTTTTCCTCTTCTTGACATTGTCTAGCCTTCTTGTCCATGCATCTTCTACCTCTATGAAGTGTCCCAAATATTATATTATATTATTTTATAAATATACCACTTGTGTCATGTTAATTTGTCCTTTATCATACTCAGTTGTAACCACATATGCCTTATTCTCTTTCCTCATGCTTGTTTGATAGCTTGTTTCTTTATTATTTTCACTTGATTTTTGCTTGTCTAATGGTTTTTCCTTCTTAATAATATTGTCACCTTCTTCCTTAGGCTATAATATCATCTTATTCATCTCAAAATTTATCATTTCATTCATGATATTCTCTTTTTCTACCTTTACTTCACACTTCTTCACATTTTGAGGTTCTTTCTTCTCATCTTACTCATTATGCAAGAGCACTTCTTGTTCTTTTCATCCTCACCATAGTACATTATTATTTGACTAATATTGGGATTTCAAAATGAATTTTTATCAAATTAAAACTCATATTTATCTTGATCCATGGAATATCACACCTTGTTTTCTTGTTAATATGCCATTTCCTTGCTTGTTTGCTTACTTGCTTGCCTATTTATACAACTTCTTGTGCTTCTCTTTATTGCTCCTTATTTGTTCTTTCCTTGATCTTTTATTATTGTGATTAATCTTATTTTACCCTCTTGGATGGATTGAACATGTCTTATATCATATCCAACTCTTATTTCAACTTTAGTGCATCAATCTCTTCATAATCCTCATCAAACTTTGGTTCCCATTGCTCTTCCTTGTCTTGGGAAACTTGTTCTTTCTCTTCTTTTTAGAATCATTAATTTTTAAGAGTTACATCAACATCATTATGTTATACTCATTGCTTCTTAGTCACTCTTTTGTGTTTATTCCTCAACTTTCCTTGTTACACACTCACTCATCAAGGAAATGGTTTCCATATACAAAATGTCTTCATCATTGGAATAAAATTCAAACATATCATCATATACCATATTGGAAAACAAATATAACAAACACTTATCTTCCTTTATTCATTCATTTTCTTACATACATGGTTTTACCTTCATCTCAATCGCTTCTTTAACATGCACCATCACTTTTTCTTTCTTTGTAGACTTATTATCTTCTTCTATTCTCATGCTTGCTTAGATTACACTTGAAACTTGATCCTCTTGTGCTATTACCATGATTTTTACCACCCATTTTTTGACTTGTACTTTCCTATGCTTTCACTTGTTTATATTTTCATCTCTTTCATGCTTCATTCCTTTATTCTCTACCATGCCAATTTTATGTACTTTGCTTTTTATTTTTTGTCTCCACACTTGTGCTTGTTTTCCACCTATGTCTTTGCCTTGTTTGACCACTTGTTTGAGGTTATCTTCTTCCGTATCTTTAACTATTTGTTTAATCCATTTAATCGATACATACCCATGCCCTTGTTATATTAATGAGGGTTGCAATCTATCATTCTTTCTCTCAACCTTCATATTAACTTTTCCTTCTTCATAAATGCAATTAAAATCAACATTTAGACATTCATTTACCTCCAATGGCAACTACTGCAAGTTTATGTCTTCATGGGTGACCTTCATGTCTTATTGGTGCACCACCTCCTTTTTTTTATATGTTACACTTGGTAATTCATCATAGTATTCCTCTTTCTCTTCATCTTCTACATGTGGAATGCTCTCAATCTTCATCATCTTGTCTTTTTCAAGAGGTTATTTTCCTTTATCATCCTTTTTCCACACTATGGGTGACATTATTGACCCATTATTCATCAAATTTGAGGCCTTATGATTGTAATTCACCATACTTGTCTTCTTACCTACAAACACAAACTTGAAAGCAATGCTATCATATAAAATAAGAGACCATATAGTCTATTTGAATGTCTTTAACATAGACATTGTCCATCTTCTCTTATTTTATTCACTCTCATGTGCTATTCTTGGAACTTACATATTATTATTGTTTTCTTAAATTAAAATCTATTTTTAATCTCTCTATCTTGTTTCTCACTTGGAAACATCTCTCTTCTCACTCCTCTTTAGGCTGCTCTCTCTTTCTTCTTCTCATTTTTCAAGACACTCTTCTTATGCCTTTTTCTTCTCATAAGTGACTCTAGTGGCCACTTCACTCTTCTTATCACTTTCCATCCAATCTATTGGATTTTTTGTTTTATTATGAGCTGAATCATAAGATCTATCCTTTCTATACCTTTCCCCAATTCTCTTCTTATATCTTCCACTTCTATTTCTATATTCATCTCCTCCATTCTTCTTTCTTTTATAGGCTTGTCTATACCTTCTTCTTAGTAACTCCATCATCCTTGCCTCTTAGACATATTTTTGGAATTTCATCTTTCTTTTTCCTATATTTATGACCTCTTATTATCCTTATTGACTCCCTTTTGGAGTCTTTACTTCCTCTCTTCCCTCTTGGAGCTTCAATTGTCTCTTTTCCTCTCTCTCTTCTAGTCTTCTCTTGACTATCTTCTTGTCCCTCTCAAATAAATTTGGGGATTTATATCTTATATTTATCAATCTTATTCTCCTATATTTTTACCTTAATAGATCAGACCTATAACCTTCTTCTCCCTCAATACCCTGCAAGGTGTCATCTTATGCATACCTTCTAGCACTATGCATTTATCTCAAATCAACAACTTGTAAAGAATTCAAAACAAAAATTTAATCACTCTTACCTGGATCTGATAAAAAATGATGCATATAAATGGTAATAAGTCTCCAATGGCTTCATCATCTAGTTTTTTATCCAACTAGCCACATGCATTTGATGGTTTGCTATTCAAAATTCCATGTCTAACTCAATCTTTCATTGTGTCCTTGGGCTTAGGAATACTATTGACATAAGCCCCTATTTATTTTCATCTTAAAAATCATTTCTTCATGGAATTAACCCTCCTTAATGATATCCACATTTATTATCAATCCTACTTTATTCATTCCTCTTTCAAACTTGTCCATATGTTTTCACTAGACAATCATCTCTTGGGTCTCAAGGACCAAATATTGGATCAAGGTTTCAATATATCACTATTTTAGTATGGATATTACTTTAATGACATTAAATATATATTATGTACCCTTTAAAACACTAATACCCACTCTATTACTCATTCACACCTTCTAAGCTCTCAAAAGCCTTAGGAGGCTTGTAGCCTCTTTTTTTGGTTTTTCCCTTTTTTGTTCAACCTATCACCTTTATTGACTATATAAAAACACTTTAGGAAAAAATTTATCACCCCTTAACTCCTTATAAAGTTACAAGACCTTAATCTTGTTTTGGCTATCAATTCCTTTAGAAAATACCCCTTTTAAGGCCTAATTAACCCTAGTTACAACACAACTATCCAAATCCATACCTGTGAAATATGTAAAACTATGAAACCAAAATAATCTCTTAGGTCACATTTAATTTTACCATATTACAAATTTTAATGAAGTGTTGATGGTGGAAACTTTTTTATAATCCAAACCTTAATCCTAGGGTTTCCCTAGTCTGCATAATGTTGAGAGCCTTCATAAATCTTTCCCTTGAGTTTTATATTGAATAAAAACACCAAATAACTTTCATTAGGTATATGTTCACCTTTCCTATCTTTAAAAATCATTATAAATCCTTTCCCAAGTCTCTATTCAAGTTTTTCATCCTATTCTGCGTTTGACTATGTAAGGAAATGAGTTTTACATAGGTTTGCATTAATGTTCACCTACAATGGGTCATGTTTCATGTAAGTATTAAATGATATAAGTATTACAACCATAATTTAATAATTAAAAACACCTTATAAATCCAATAATTCATAGTATACATATCTTTCCTTCTAATGATAGTGCATGCAGTCATAAAGTAATAATGAACATGCAAGAAATAAGGGTTTTTATGGTGAAAACTCACAAAATAGGGGTATCTTTTTTAATTTAATTATGAGTCATTATTATATATTTAATTAATGAAAAAAAAATGTAAATCTCATGCCCATTCCTTGATCAATGTGTGAATCTTCTTCAGTCCTCTAAAATATTGGTTTTTTAATGACAAACAAGGTTTTTAACTACTAATTATTTATTTTAATCTTATTAATACCTCTGAAAATATTTTTAGGTCTTATAAATATTTATTCAAACTATGAATTCCTCAATAAATCAAATACCAACACTCTCCTCATAAACTCTCCTCTATATTTCTTGTCATTAATCTTGTAAATAGGGTCTTTTGACTACAAAATAGAGGCATGACTGTAACAAACCAATCACCACTTTATTATGCCTATGTACTAATTTCCACTATCCATTAAGAATTAAAACATCCCTTTAGAAATAAACACTTATATTCACTAACCATTCCTCACTCATATTGATATGCTATGTGTTAAGAACTGAGCCTTTACCTTGTTTATTGACTATGCCACAGTTTGTAGGTTCTCATGGAGATAATGACTTATATTTTTGAATTTATCCATCTTCATAGGTTCTAATATTCATATAAATATCTGATGATTATCATTATATATACAAGGTTATGTGTTATAATTATTTCCATCTTCATATCTAAAATAAATCTCTCCAATACTCCTCTTTCCTAGACTGGGTGCTACAGTCCTTAAAAAAACTTGCAACTTCACATCAAATATATATATATATATATATATCCTTGAGGCCCTATCAAAGACAACACACAGTTCATTATCAACTATAATCTTTCAAGAAACATAAAAACCATTTCTTTATTGTTCAAATTAGATCATTTTGTCTACAAAATTATTCATACAAGGATTTCATCAACTTCTTGAGAGGTACACCAAGTTTTATTACCTTGATCCCTATTACTACTTTTTGGAGCTTATTATAACCTCTCTCTCCCTTCCTTTCCTATTCTAACCTCATACAATGACTTATCTTTTCCATTTCAATGTAGGTTTTCTTGGTAGTTACATCAACTTCTTTTCCATAACTCCCTCAACATAAGCTTTTTTGGAGTCCCTTTATTCTATTTTATTCTTGATGACTATCTCCCTAGAAACTTAAACCTTCAAAATATGCTTAACATAACTCCTTAGATAACTTAATTCACCTATTCACTTAAAACCATGCATTTGGTTCTCTTATCCTTACAACATTTGAATTTTTAAATTTCCTATTTTGGAGGGAAAACACCTAGAAATCCTATAACACACCTCTATGACTCCAAATGGACTCCAAGGACCTAAATGGACCTATAAGGTCCCTCACACTCATTGACATCATACTTTGACTAGATTTTGACCACTAATGACCAAAACACAAAATTTGACATCTTCTTGCCTTGATGTTCCTACATCATATTGCTAGGGGAATAAATTTTCATATCAAGCAAATATTTTTTATGAAAAATGTGATTTTGGATTTTTATATGTTGATTCAAAACTTCACCATATTTTTAATCCACCTAGTGAAGGGTTTGAATCCCTGAAGCATTATTAGCATGGGCAATTCTGGTAGAAATTATTATTCATGGAGGATTGATTGGTAAATTTTTCCCCATTTTAATAATTATGGAGATTAACATTCATATCATGAAGGATTAAAATTTAATATGCTTTTATTTTATTTTTAGAAATAGGGAAAGTAGTGTGCATAACATGGAGGTTTGAAATATTAGATTTTTACTTTTATTTTGAGAAATAGAGAAAGTATTGTGTATTATAAGTTATTTTTATGTTAATAATGAAAACACTTCCACTAAAAATTTCCCAAATATTGCAAATTTTGGTGCTAAAAATGATAACTACAAGCTCACATTTAATAGAGGATTCAAATGAAAATTACACTTTTTGCAGATTTTTGGGTCCTATAGACTAGTTTGGTCTAAATGATGTTAAATATCCTTTGATTTCCCCAAAAATTGGTCTATATGGCCCCAAAAATTCATCATTACAAAAAAAATTCTTTATATTACACCATTCTTTATACAGGTACCAAACATGCATCAAAAGTGAAAACCATCCACTATTATCTTCATATTTGTTTTATTAATATTATAGTTCCTACACTACGTGTTACAACCAATTGGTTTATTAATATGCAATCAGTGTATTTCCAAGTATATCCTATATAAATCATATTTATGTCTTTTTCTTTTGGAATGATAGAGATCTAGAAATTTGAAATAAATTGTTACAACTAAAATTCAACATCATTAGCCATAGTGTTAGTGCATTTAGATATTTTCTTTGTATAGTTTTTCAAAAAGGTTTTCTATCTTGAAATTCCTATATGGGTGATTTCAAATGTTTTATTAAATATTTAATCTTTTCTTGGAGAGCCATTTTTTTAGATTTTTAAATAATTCAACTTTGCCTTGTCACTTCTTCCATCTATGTTGAATTTTTTTTTATTAAAATCATGGATCATTTTTTTTTCTCTAGTTTTTAAGCTTAAAAGGATGAAGCTACTTTGGAAGTGTAATGATAGAATTGAATTATGCAACAAGTAATATGATGTACCAATAATGAAACAAATAATATTATTTGGTTTTTATAATATATAAAAATATATATTAATAATTTTAATACATTAATTCTCAACCATAATATTTTTTTAATAATTTTATGTAGTAATTATATATTAATCAAAACAAAAATACAAAAATAATAGGGTAAAAATAAAAAAACATACCTAGTATTGAAAGATATGTAGTTTTGTAAATTATTAAACCATTTACATTACTCATACTCTATATATATATATATATATATATATATATATATATATATAGTATGAGTAATGTAAATATATATATATATATATATATATATATATATATATTTACATTACTCATACTCTATATATATATATATATATATATATATATGTATGTATGTATGTATGTATGTATGTATGTATATGTATGTATATATATATATATATAGATACATACACACACACACACACACACACACACACACACACACACACACACACACACACACACACACACACACACACACACACACACACACACACACACACACACACACACACACACACACACACATATATACATACATACATACATATACATACATACATGTGTGTGTGTGTGTGTGTGTGTGTGTGTGTGTGTGTGTGTGTGTGTGTGTGTGTGTGTGTGTGTGTGTGTGTGTGTGTGTGTGTGTGTGTGTGTGTGTGTGTGTGTGTGTATGTATGTATGTATGTATGTGTGTGTATATATATAGTTTTGTAAATTATTATGTAGTTTTGTAAATTATTAAATCATTTACATTACTCATACTCTATATATATATATATATATATATATATATATATATATATATATATATATACATACATACATACATACATACATACATACATACATACATACATGCATGCATATGTGTGTGTGTGTGTGTGTGTGTGTGTGTGTGTGTGTGTGTGTATATGTATGTATGTATGTATGTATGTATGTATGTATGTATGTATGTAATGTAATGGATGTATTGTAATGGATGAAATCTGAAAGAATATAGGTAGTGTAACTTTTATTTTTAATAATTTTTATTTTATAAATTTATGTTTTCATGAATTTGTATGTTATCACAATTTGAAGTCAAGCTTATACATGCACTTATAGTCCCAATTTTGCATTGATTGTCAACAACTATGTCAAGATCTTATACCTAATGAACATAATTACAATTACCATAAAAAATTAACATATGTACTAATATTAATGTTCTTATTAGTTTGTGGGATTGCCTCAAGTGTTCATGTGATAACAATAATTATTCATTAGGGTCCTAAAATTATCTATGTGCAATGTACAGTGATGACATGTATTTTGTTTGGTCTTTATTTAAATCCATGTGCCATTATATTATCATAATTTAAGTACAAGTTACCAACTACATTTATAATGCATAATGTGGCCCAATAATTGATAACTACACAAAAATCCCAGGTAAAATTAATATAAGTATTATAGCTACCATCAAATAAAGGGATATAAGTGTTAATTAACTTGAGATAGTAATAATAGTGCCTATGTAAGTTATTTGGGTTTCTTCAAGTTTTTGTAGGGTGACCTCAATTATAAGTTGGGATTCTCAAATTCTTGAGTTATAATTATGGTATGTCCCATAGATTGATTACTCTCATGGAGACCATTAAAATATTTCATTCATTCATATTTAAATCCATGTTGTTTGTATTTCTACTCAAGCTTCAAGAATAACTTACAAACAAAGGTCGTTAATTTAAACAACATGAGTATGAATATTAAGATCATTGTAAGTTTTCAAGCACAACATTATTTTTGAATGAAAAATAAGTAATATAACACTTGTTTTATTCATATCCTCACATCAACCTATTAACACAATTTAATAAAAAGAGGGATTTGTGACTAATTCATGTGTAGTTTATGCATGGATCTATGCATTTTTCAACTAAGCATTGGTTCCTTCATGTGCATGGCATATTTTAGTTTGTGCACAAGGTAGAAACCTCTCTCTGACTATCATAACACTTTATTACTTCCATGCAAAAAGAATTTTCCACCAACACATTATTTAAATCCATGTATAGTATCTTCACTAGCAATATGCATGCATTACTTGATTTGAATTTTAGCTCCTTTACAAGTTTCTATGACACCATATTAAATATTGCATATATTTCTAGTTTTCACATATTCATGTGCATACTCAGCATTCACATGTCTGGATTATCCTATCATGAAGCATGCTAACTAGCCTTCTCTAGATTTACACTATGGTGGTGAATCTATTAGTGGAACCATAATTTGGAAGTCCAAATATGCACTTGAAATAAGTCCAACCATCACTCAAACATAAGATAAATTTCCACCCTTTTGTGATTGTCATCAATTGTAACCACTTATTGTAATGATTATATGTGTGTGTGTGTGTGTGTGTGTGTGTGTGTGTGTGTGTGTGTGTGTGTGTGTGTGTGTGTGTGTGTGTGTGTGTGTGTGTGTGTGTGTGTGTGTGTGTGTGTGTGTGTGTGTGTGTGTGTGTGTGTGTGTGTGTGTGTGTGTGTGTGTGTGTGTGTATTATATCCATTTGTCTTATTTGGGCATAGGGATGAGAAAACACATAGAGAGACCATAAAGGATTTTTTTATCATGTTTTTATATCTATCATTTACACACATATGTAGTTATGAAATATTTCATTTAGACTTGAAAAATCAACAAGGATGTTTATCCATTTTGATCACAAGAAATAAATTTCCTATCCTTACTAGATCTTATACACATTTATATTTTCCCTATTATACATATTGAGTAGAAGTTGTATTTTTCATTCCAAAATTTTGCATACAATTGTGTGATTAAATTTCTTCTTGTTTAGATTACCTTTCACACACTTTTACAATTTATAACTTGTTTACAAGTGTAGCATATTCCACCATTCTTTTTCTAGTTTTGTGAACTCATGATCTTGAGCCACAAACAACTCATTCTTATATGTGTTATGCCTTTATTCCAATAATAGGCCACCTTCAAATTTCAATTCAATCTTAACATCCTAGTGTCCAAAGGAAAAATTAATGTTACAACATTATATGCCTAAATTCAACAAATTTAAGGAATAAGTTTTAATCAATTGATTCACTAATATTGAGAATATCACATTCATCATGTGGAAGATGTCATTTCTAGTGTCTCACTAGTGAAAAATCCCCAGTGTAAAGTACCTAAAATACTGCATACCAATTGAGTCTTGGAAGCATTTTTTCAACATGATACAATAGGAATATTATTCCCTTAAGAACTTTGAAGATAAATACATCAAGTTATAATATTTTCACCAATGTAAGGAGTAGTAAATGGAATAATACAGTAAATTTCCATTAATACACTATGTGGTTGTGTATATATTTGAAAAAGAAACATAAGTTGTTTAATTATATTAGTGGACTCTTGCCTCACTTTTTCACAAAGTTGAAGTTACTTATTTACGACACATTAGGGAAATCATAATACAATGCCTCTAATATCAAAGCCAATATAAATATGAAGAAAAAGTTATCTTCTTCATCTAACACTGTACACAAAAATAATATTATGTATAACTCACCACTTACCCTTGCTGCACATAATAAAAAAGACATGTCACATAAGGTTGAACAACCAAAAAAGGTTTTACAACAAAAAAATATATAAAGTCTTATGTGCTAGATAAATGAAATAATATAAAATGTTTAAAATGGTTCCATTAACACCACACAAGCTTATTAAATTATTTGAATGTCACATGAAATAGTTATTACTTACGTAGTTTACATATGGTCCCAGGCCAACAGGTGAAATTGATCTAGATGCCACTTATCTAAGCACTATCACTACTTCCATTAACATCTATGAATAATGGGAGCATCTCTTCGACACCAATTTTTAGATGAATTTACTACCTCTCCATGTTATCACTAACATTAGAATCCATAATAACATCATTGAACAATATATAGTCTAATTATTTGGCCTTACCAATTCTATGCATCCAAAACTATATTCTTTGGGTTGGTTGTTGCAAGTCAAGGATATACAAGTCTGATGAAAATGCACTTTATAGTAAAAATTTAAACCCATGGAGGACAATGTCACTTTTGAAGTCATGCCACTTTTAATGTCATAATTTTCTCATGAGATCATATTTTTATGACCATGAAGCTACATATCATGCTAAATCATAGCATTAGATTATTCATGTCAAAGACCACTACTTACACCTTTTGGAGTTATCTCCAATGAAAAAAATAACTTTAGTCTCTAATAAATGATGTCACAAGCTCATATCCACATACAAAATTTTATTTTTTTTAATGTTACACATAGAAGTACCTACATAGGATAATAAACATGTAATGACAATGCACTATGTCATGCAAATACTATCACACTAATAACAAATCAATAATATATTTTAGCAATGCAACAAAGTCTTTGAAGAACCAAAGGGTTTATAAATGCATTTTGCATTAAATTATCACATTAATTTGGTTTTTGAATTCCCTTTTCTAAACTATAAAATATACCAAAGTCCATTTTGGAGAATGATGTGATTCAATACCAATTCTAAGAGATTCTTCATCAAGGAAATATCAGGCCTATTTCTTCTCCTTATGGAAGCTTCATAGTCATCACACTAAAGAAAGATGAAATTTGACATTTTTTCATTAACTATCATGAAATAATTAGTATGTCATGAATAATTGATAGCAAATTCCTCATTGATAACCTCTTGAACCAACTCTAAAGTTCATGATACTTCACCAAGGTTGATCTAAATACAAGTTATCATCAAGTTTTTATCCGTCTTAAGGATGTTTGGAATCCAACATTCAAGATAATGGAAGTACTATATGAGGGGTTAGTTATTTATTTTTCTTGGACCAATGTGCCATCCACATTCATTTACTTAATTAATATCTTCTCGTGATATTTAAACACTCAAGTCTAAACTTTCTAAAATTCACAAAATCATAACTTTATGTTATACATTGATTTACTTCAAAATGACAGTTTAATTTTTACTAATGACTCAAAATTTAGTGCATTACATTGTTGGAAGGGTAAATACATAAATTTAAAACTGAAATATGAATGCAATAAACATAAATATAACTCAAAATAGGATAGAAATGACACAAATAATTTTTATTTGGAACACTCCACAAGAAGTAGAAAAAACCAGTGGAAGAGATAATTTTTGCACTTCCTATCTTCATATAGCCAAAGATAGATTATAATGGATTTAAATTGTACTAAATTTAAAATAGGGAAGATTTTGAGGCTCTAAAACTAGGATATATGAATAGATCTAAAGATTCAGCAACTTTAATTATGGAATAATAGTATGTTACAAAAGAACATGGTGTTGTGGAAGAAGAGAATGTTGTAGAAGAAGATGAAGTTACAAAATATAATGGTGTTGTGGATGAAAATGGTGCTATAGAAGTTGATGGTGTTATATAAATGGTGTATTTGTGTGGATTTGAATCCTATCATATCCCTAAAACTTTTATTTATAATTAATGGATCGGTTAGCTTTGAACTAAATTATGAAAAACGTTGATTCCATGAAGGTAAGTAATTTTTAAAAAGTATTATTTGATGGTGAAATATATTATAAATAATTAAGGGTTTTATGGATTTCCATTGGTGAAATCAGGCTTATAAAATGATAGAGGATAATATTTTTAATGCTAAATATTTATTTTTAAGAGTTATGGAGGGTGTAGACAATAATATGGTGGTTCAAGCAAATCTTTAGGATATTCATTCAAAAATATTAATTAAAGCAATGAATATTATTTATCTACAATTTCTAAGAGAGGAAGAACATTTTTAGGAAAATGATTTTTTTAAGTATGTTATTTATCATATTTAAATATATTTTATTTGAATTCCTAAATCTTATAGGTATGCTTTGGATCAAATGGAATTATGATGGAAAGACAATAAGAAGCTTTATATTATTCTAAATAATGAAATTATAAATGATAAGGAGATTGAAGCAATTTTTTTTGCTCAAATGGTGCATGAAAATCAAGGGATTAATGAATGGGTTACTAAGATTCACATTATTACCAATTTTTCCACTCTAGTTTATGATGTGTTAAAAGATTTAGAATCCCATTTGACACAACTTCTCTTTTTCTTAGCCTCTCAAAATCATGTCTTCTGCACATTAAGGTCAGCTCTCCTTGAATGTTGCTTGTTGAGATTTATAGTTTTTGAAGAATTTACATATTGTTGGAAAGGTGGATCTAAAAAATAAAATATCTCTAGATAATACTCTTCATAAATCTAATCCACACTTGATTATTAATATAGATCATTCCTTTTCAAAATTGAAAATTTATATTAAAAATGAGTCCTTTGAAAAATCTACTACAAATATTTTACACAAAAAGGATATTGAGGTTATTAATACATAGCCTTCATCCTTTAAAAATCCTTCCCCTCATAAGGTTTCCAGAGATAAGTAATTATTGAACACTAAAAAGACTACTGAGGAAGCATCTCATTCTTGGAGCTTTTTAGATACTAGATAAAATAAGGGTTCATCAAAGCATTTCTATCCATCTTTACCTTCAAAATGTCTTCATCATAGAAATGAGGATTAATTTATTATTGATAAGATCTCATTATACAAATAGACATATCTTTCTAAGGATCCAAAAAAATATTGTTTTAGCTACTAGAAAAAAAAGGTTTCCTTCAGGGAATGCCAACCATTCATAGATTCAAAAAGCCTTCACCATAGGAAGGAAGATGAATTTATTAAGAATAGGTTGTCATTGTATAAAAATACATCTCTTCCTAAGAATCTTATAAAATATGGATGTTTTGTTACTAGGGAAAACAAGGTTCCCTTAGGGTGATACCAACTATATATAGCTTCATAAAGCCTTCACTAGAGGATTGAGGCCAAAAATTTTTAAGGATAAGGTTCCATTGTTTAAAATTCCACCTCTTTCTAAGGATCCTTTGAAAGAATGATTTTTATCTACTAGGGAAAATAGGGTCCTCTTGGGTGAACAAAGATCAACAGAAGATTTAGATTTAAGAACTTTAGATATTTTAGATATGGAAGGAAAGTGAGGGTATACCATAGGCTAATTAATTATTAAAAATATTCAATGATTTCAAATGGTCTTATGGGAAGAATCCAGTGTGTAAAATTGGAATTCAAACACCTAAAGGAGTGGTTGATACAAAAATCATGTGGTGATTATTTCTTCTTTCTATTTTTTTCCAGAAAGATTTTTTTTAATAATTTTATAACTGTTCAAGATAAATCAGTAAAAACTTTTCAACAAAACCATTTTAGTTAAATATTTGGAAAAAAAATTAAAATGCCTTGGCAAAACTCATTTTTAAGACAAGACTAGATTAGACTCTATGTTTTACCAACTAAATATTGGGAGTGTAAAAAATTACTCAAATTAGAAATTTTATGGGTGATTTAATATCAAATGATATTATAATGAAGAAAACAAACTCAGTTATATATGCATGAATCAAATTAAGGGTTAACCTTCAAGATCCATTAGTAAGCTTCATCCAATTATCTTTTGATAGGGAGTTTTTTTTCTCAACAAGTGGAATATAAAGATTTTCCCTCAAGGTGTTTTAACTATCATTCTCTTAATAGAGTTACTAAATTTAATCCCCATAAAATTGATAAGAAAATATGGTATAATCTTCACAATTCCAATTTAAAATTAGGATTGAATTTAGACAACATCTTGGACCTTCATAAAAGTCAAAGTATCTATATTGCTAAAATATGAAAGCCAAAGTGATTTATATTCCTCTCACTTCAGGTGTTCATCATTCAAAGGAGATGAATTTAGAGAAATAAAAAAATCATTAAGTATTTTGGTTTTAAACATGGTTGTACAAGGATAAATGGATCCCACCTTATAGCAACAAGAAAGACTGCATGAATAAAGGTAGAGTGGTGAATAATTTAGATCATTCAAAAGTATAGTTTAAGATGGATAAAGATAAGGTTATAGTGATATCATAATAGACCAAGTAATTTAACTGATGGAGTATCTTCAATAACAAGAGTCACTATTACATTTTCAAAATGAGATGTTATGCAATCCTTCCATAATAATGGATGATTTTTACTTTGCTCCTCACATGTGCATCCTATAGATTACTATGAAATAAGCTCAAAATAATATTATGGAACAAATGATGGAAAACAACCTTGATAATTCAATAAGTTTGAAATAATATTATGAAACAAATGATGGAAAATATCCTTGATGATTCAATCAAATTCATTGATGTGGAAGTAGATGCTAAGTTATCACCAAAAAAATTAGTGATTTATTTGACTTTCTAAACAAGGATGGTTCTCTAGAAGATCTACCTTTCCAAAATATTTAAAATCATATAAATTCTCATGAGAAGACTAAGGACAAATTTATAAATGTATATTGTAACATTAATTATTTTACCCACTCTAATGTAAATAATGTGATCATAAAATTGAGGAGCAGGTGAATTGAGGCATAAATATTACAGCCCTTATATTCTCAAAATTATTTTTTATAGTGGAGGGGAAAGCACTCTCCATTATTTTCATGCTAGTTCTCTCCTAGAATGTTAGGGTCATGAATGCTCATAAAAAAAGTGCCTTGTTAAGCACCAACTAGATAGTATAAATCTAGATATTATATTTTTGTAGGAAACAAAATTAAAGGAAGTTGAAGTTGAGGTTAATTGGAAAGATTGTGTAATTTTTTTAGGGTAATTCTAGAGGGATATGTCTTATTTGGAATCCTGCCAAAATAATGTTTGCTTTGATTATTAAAATTTAAAATTGGGTGGCATGTAATATTCAAAGTTACAAAGAAATTATTCTGGTAATCATTGTAAATGCATATGGCCAAATAATCCTACAAGAGAAAAATGAAACATGGACTGAGATCTCAAACATATTGGACCAATATGCAAAAATTAAAGTTATTATAGTTGGTGATTTCAATGCCACTCTTGGATAAGTGGATAATAAGGGTGGTAGTAACAAAAAATCTTAATCAAAGAAAGACTTTTAGGAATTTTTGTCTTCCAAATAACTTATAGATCTTTCCCCAAATGTGGATAGATATACATGGATGAATAGGAGAAAAGGTTTCAATGATATTGATGAGAGATTGGATAGATTTTTTATCTCTCCTACATAGTTTTAGGTAAATTTGATTGGAAAATAATTTATCCTCAATGTGTCTAGTTCAGATTACACACTAGTATCTTTATCCATCAAGATAGACAACACTATTGAAAGGTGTCCTTTTAAATTTACATTAATGAGGATTAGTCAGTCAGAGTATGAAGATCAATTGAAGAATTGGGATAAAAATAAAAATTTATTCCACCATTCAATAGTGGTAAGGTGGAAATTGAATAAATAGTGGTAAGGTGGAAATTGAATAGGATTGATCCTTGAAAAACCAAAATCATTTAAAAAATAATTTGTTATATTTTATAAAATGCATCTCTAAGAGGATGGGGAAAGGGATGAGAGAGTCGTGAACATATTTTTATCTAGCATACCACTAATTATTATATCCAAGAAGAATTAGGACTTAATGAATCCTTTTTCAGAGGAAGAGATTAATATGGTCCTTTATTTAATGTAGCCTGATAAAGTGTTAGGTCTATATGGGTTTCCACTAGATGTTTTCCAAGATTTTTGGGAGGTTTATAGTTTTTAATTAACTAGAGTAGTTAATGAATCTACTAAATCTTAGAATTTTCCTAGAGATGTGATTGTACTTTCATCTCCATTATTCCTAAGAATTCTAACATGGCTACTTTTGTAGATTTTATACCTATTTCTTTATGCAATATTATATATAAGATAATCTCTAAATTAATTGTAGAAAGACTAATTTTTTTGCTTCCTCTCATAATTTACCATAAATAAGTGGGATTTGTGATTGAAATGTAAATTTTATATGTGTTCATAATGACTCATGAAATATTTCACATTCTAAAGACTCAAAATAAATCTAGGACATTGTTGAAATTAGATATTGAAAAGGCTTGTAATAGAGTCAAATGGGATTTTTAGAGAAAGGTTTTAGTATATTTTGGTTTTGAAGAGGAATGGATTACATGTTTTATGAATTTTTTAATAGGATTCATTTTTTAGTTTGGTTAATGGGAATCTAGTGGGTTTATTTAAAAATTCAAGAGGGATTCGACAAGATGATCCACTCTCTCCTTACCTCTTCATTATTATGATAGAAGCTTTGGGGATATTTTTGGTTTATTTGAGACAAGGTAATAATATTAAAGGGATTAAAGCTCATGATATTGATTTCTAAAATACCCATTTAAATTTTGTGGATGATACTTTGTTGTTTGGGTTGACAAAGATCATGGAGGCGGTAGTACTTAAGAAAACTTTGAAGAAGTATGAAACAAATAATGGGCATAAAATTAGTCAGTATAAGTCAAAAATATATATTTTTTAATGTGCTAATAAAAAGACAACAAATAATTTTTCAGCCCTAGGAATTCCCATTATTAATTTTCCCAGTAAATATCTTAATGAGCCTTTATTTAAAGGACCATAAAAATCAAAATTATGGAAAAATCTAAATGATAACTTGTAAGATAAATTGGTAGGTAGGAAAATGAAAATAGCTTAGTTTGGTAGGCATAGTTATTTTAATTAAATAAATGTTTTAGGCAATTTTGGTTTACTTGTTCTCAATTATGCAAACTCCAACTAGGATTGTTTAGAAGATAAAAAAATTATTATATATTTCTTGTGGCATGGCAAAGAAGTAAAAATAAAAATATACCTTACCAAATGGGAAAATGTATGCATATCCAAATCAAAAGGTGGCATGGAAATAAAAATATTCACATCCATTATGTTTCTTTACAAGATAAATTTTCATGGCACCTATATGAGGAGGATTTTGCACCACAAATTCATATGCTTAGAGGAAATGATTGGTTAATAATATATGTGAGAGTATTTTCACTGCTAAAAATCCTCCTTAAGAATCCCATATTTGGAATTTTATTATTGATTCCCATAGTATAATTTGTAATAACTTGACTTCAGATGGGGGAATGGAGAAACAGTGTTCTTTTGGACTGATTCATGGTAAGGGGAACCTATGTTGCAGAAAAGGTAGCATCTAAGAGATATTCAAGACATTTTAGAAACATTTTGGGGAGATTGGGTCTATGATTATTGGGCTGATATTTTCCCTTCAATTAGTAACACTAAAAATGGAAAAGTTTAGAATATATAGATGGTTAAGATGAGAAATATAGAAGAATAATCAAATTATATTTATTCCAAGCATGAAATACATAGTAGAACTTCATATTTATATAGGAATATGAGCTCATAATAGCTCTGATAAAATAGGAGAGATAAAACTAATGTAAACTAAATATCTCCATAATATTACATGGGAGTAACAAAATACTAAGATTAAAATATTTACGTGATTTACTAACCTAAATAACCCAACAACCTATCTACGGTAAATAACCATATATTAATTAATAATTAAAAATAAATATGAATAATTAAATATTACTCATTTATTTATAATGGTGAATTAATCACCTTAATATTTTCCCCTTAATTTAGCATTGTCTCAAGTGAACAGGAGAGAAATTTTTTGAATGCCTCAATTTTTTCCCATGTAAGTGCTTTGGTAAAAACATTTGCACATTATTGATTTGTCATGAAATACTAGAGATGGATGTTCTTTTTAACATGTTCACAAATGAAATGAACTTGTACCTTAATGTGTTTAGTGCATTCATGAAATACTAGATTGTGAACAAGCTTCACTACTCCATTGTCTACATGAAAATTTATTGGTTGATCCTATGGTAATCCAAATCCTCCAAGTATATGTCTAAGCCAAATCACTTCGTAGATAGCTCCTCTTGTAGCATGATATTTTCATTCTATGGAGGACCTTGAAACATAATTTTACTTCTTACTCCACCATGATATCAATCTAGATCCCAAAAAGAATACAAATCCTTAAGTGGATTTACTATCATCAATGTTCCTTGTATGGTCTAAATTTGAGTATCCTATCAAGATGAATTTATCATTCTTCTTGTATTCTAGACCAAAATCCATAGTTCCTCTAATGTACCTCAATACTCACTATGCTAATTTTTGATGATTGATCTTAGGCTCTTGCATGAACCTTGAGAGATAATTGATAGCATAGTTGATGTCTAGCCTAGTGTAGGTTAGGTAAATGTGACTCCCCATCAACTATCGATATAGAGTTACATTTACCTATGGTGATGGATCTAATTGAGATAACTAAAGCTTTATCTCCATAGGTGTGGCAATTGGTTTTCTATCCATCACTTGAAATTTCTCGAGCATTGTCATAACATATTTGATTTGAGATACAAAAATGTGACAATAATGTAGAATCCAAACTTCTAAGCCAAGATCATAATGTATAATCCCAAGATCTATCATGTCAAATGATTGATTTAGATATTTATTTGTTGATTTAATAATCTTCACTAAGTTACCAGTGATGACTAGATCATTAAAATATATAACTATAATTATTATCTCCCCCCTTATTATTTGAGGTAGAGATTTGGATCATATGGACTCCTTTTTAATCCTTGTTTCAAGATATGCTCATCAATCTTGATATACCATGCCTTGGGAGCCTATTTAAGACCATACAGTGATTTGACAAGTCTACAAACTTTATCTTCTTTTCCAAATTTGACAAAACCTTATGGTTGAGTCATGTAGACTTCTTCTTGTAAGTCATCATTAAGGAAGGCACTTTTCTTGTCCATTTGATGGACTTTCCAGCCAAACTATGTGGCTAGAGAAAAAATAATCTTGATAGTTTTGATCTTTGATGTGGGAGTAAATGTCTCCTCATATTCAATGCCTTCTTTCTGAGCATACCCCTTCACAACCAATCTTTCTTTGTGATTTTTGAGATTGTCATCTACTTTATACTTCATCTTAAATATCTATTTGCATCTGATTGGCTTATTCCATGGTGGAAGATATACAAGTTGTCATGTTTTATTCTTCATCAGTGAATTATATTATGCATCCATGACATCTTTTCAAGGTTTCAATTGTATGGCTTCTTGAACTATAGAGGGCTCAATAGAGTCAACAACTATACTCATTAAGGCCAAATTAACCTCACCATGAGCCATAATATGAGTCCTTGGTCTAGTGATGGATGTGTTTGGAACACCATCCAATTTTACATCTCTGAGTGTATTTGTATACCATTTAGGCATATGTTGAGTAGTTTTTATATGTGGTGGAGCTACACCATTATTCCCATCATCATTATTGTATTCATCTAGGAGATTACCATCTTCTATATTTTCTATTTGATTGATTTGTTTATCAGGTGCACTTGTAGAAGGATTCTTTACTTCTTCTTTTTTAAAGAAATCAACATCCCTACTAGTGTAGATTTTTCTAGTTTTCAGATCCATGAGTCTATATGCAAGTGTTTCTTCATTGTACCCTAAGAACACATTTTTTTTGGCTTTCATATCAAATTTAGTCCATTATACTTTGAGAATGTGCATACTTTCTTGACATCCAAAAACTCAAAGATATGTTATAGATGGATTTTTCCCTAACAAAGCTTTATGTGGAGTTACTCTATCAAGAGCTATAGTGGGTACTCTATTGAGTAGATATATGGTAGTTTTAGCAACATCTACCCAAAATACCTTTGTCAAGCCTAAATCATGTATCATACATCACACTATTTCTATAATAGTATGACTCCTCCATTCAACAATTGTATTTTATTTTCGTGTATACGAAGGTTCCATTTGACAATGAATGTCATTTGCTTGCAAAAAATGTTTAAACTCATTAGCGATGAATCCCCCCCACAATCTGAGCATAGGGTCTTGATTTTTCAACTAGATTTTGTTTCAGTGGCTACTTTGAATTTATTTAAAGTTTTAAAAGCTTGATCCTTTATTTTTAGATAGTAAACCCATATTTTATGGAATAATCATCACTAAATAGCATGAAGTTCTTAAATCCATCATGGCTAGGTGTCATTAGTCCAAATAAATTGGTGTAAACTAGATCAAGTTCACCATTAGATCTATAGGTACTTTCTGAAATGGAACTCGATGTTTCTTTCCTTATAATCAATCATGACATTTGTTTGTACCCTTTTTAAGAGGTGGTAAGCCTCTTACCATGTTGTAGTAGTAGAGTGTGTCAAGATATAAAAAATTGATTTGGTTAGATATGGTGTGCCATGAGTCTGTGTCCTTTTCTATGAGTGCTTGATTATTTTTATAAATAAACTCAAGCTGAAACATACGGTTCACATTGGATGATTGTGCAATAATTTTGGAGTTTATGGATTTGTCTATAATCAAACATAATTTCATTCCATCTTTATAGTCAAAATCAATCTTCAAATTATGGTCTAAGAGTTGACTTATTGATAACAAGTTTTTGGTTAATCTAAGTATATAGAGAACATCTATGATTTTACATGTTTTCATTCCTAAGGGTAAGGCAATGTTTCCAATTCCTTACACATTATATGAGGTATCATCACCTAAAAAACCATGATTTTTTTTGGGTGTATCCTTCAAAGTGAAAAACCAATCTTTTCTACTTGTCATGTGTCAGATTGCACCTGAGTCAAAATACCATATGTCACTTTATGATGTGGATTTATCATGGATATCTATAGAGTATAGGTAGTCATCTCCATCATCATGTTCTTATTCAACAATATTGCCTTGTTGCTTTGATTTCTTCTACCAAGTCCCCTTTTTCTATCTGTGTGGCTTATTAAATGAGCCAGGGGATGATTGTTGGTTAGTGGACTTCTGACTACTAGAAGATCCTTTTATGAATGTATTATACCAACAATCTTTTAGTTCATGTCCCTGATGACCATAAATGAGACATTATTTTTTTGACTTTCCTCCCTATGAATTCTACCTTGAATTATGTTTTGATGAAGATTTGACTAGTTTATTTCCTTTCTGTTGATGATAATCTAGTGTATTTTCTTCTTGGTTATCATGAGTATTAAAATCCTCTTCTTGTTATAACATATTACACAATTTTTCAAAACTTAGTTTTTGTTTTATGACAATCAAAGTGGTCACAAAAATCTTATATGAGCGTGGTAGTGCTCTCAAGATAATAGTTATAAGAGATTCATCTAAAACTATCTCACCCAAGGATTGAAGTGATGCCCTCAGCATTGCAACATGTCTTAAAAAGGCCTCCACTATTTTTCATGATCTCAATTTGAGAGAGTGTAGTTGACTTTATAAATGTAGAATAGTGCTCTCATTTTTGGTCTCATATACTTTTTGGGGATTATCCTAAGCTTCCTTATCTATTTTGGATTCATGAATGTGTGTTTTAACTTCATCTGATACTCTAGACATGATTATCAACTTAGCCTTTTAGTTGGCTTTGCCAAACTTACTTTGTTGATCAATATCCATTGCATGTCAGATATATGATCCATCTACTACAAACCAAATTTCTTCAAAATCTAGTTGAGTTTTGAGATTTGTCTTCCAAGCAAAGTAGTTGTCACCTTTGAGGAGTTGTGAATCCAATAGAAATAATTTTGGATCCAATGCAACTATTATCAAGACTATGGGTGATGGATTGGTTCCTTATCACTCCAAGTATATAGGTCTCCCTTTTTATATACCATCAGACTAATATACCAGACCTTTTTTTATGCATGCCCTTCCTTTATACCCATTGGTGTGGAGAAGAATCTTTCCCTTTTTATATACCAGTGGTATGATAAAGAGGCATAAACATATGAGAAATAATTTGATACTTGATATCTAGATAGTACTAAAAAGGGTTTATCCAATCACTAGCACTTAGATGGATTTATACATATGCATGCATAACCTCACTATACACTTAGAAATTTTATCTGTCAGGATTTATGCCTTTTGATTGTAATGAACAAGTAAATGATGGGAAGGCTATGAGTGTATGTACTTTATTTCTTGCTAATGATTTAAAGGGTTGATGCCTAGACATTATTGTTATAGTTATGTTAGTTGTTGTATGTAGTAACTCAAGAATGATGACATTACCCATCAACATGAATCAAAGGCATAGTTATGATTAAACATTACGTTGAGTTTTAAAAACTCATGATTTTGTGCAATATAATTATAATTTTTTGCAATACAATATGAAACTAAAATTTATAATGCTTGCAAAAACTAAAATTCACTTTTCTTTTCTTTTTTTCGTTTGGGCTCTTTAGCTTCTTTTTGGCAAAATTCACTTTTTTAAAAAAAATTGCCTTTTCTTTTTAAAAAAAATTGTTTTTTATATTTATTTTTTCACTAATTAGTTAGGTATAACTAACTTTAGTAGTTGGCTATATTTGGAGGGCTTGCTAGAATTTTCACCAAAAATATTCTCTGGGGGGATTTGAATCTCCCACCTATCCTTTACCAAAAAATATTACCACCAACTCACCTATGCAATATTTCAAGTATTGAAAAGGATGAATAGGTATTTAAAGGCTATTAATGGCTTTTTTGAAAATAAAACTACTCCTTACCCAATACCACAAGTTTTTCAAATAAGTGGTTTGGTTTGAAATGTGCAACAAAGAAATTTTTTAAATGGTAGTTTCAAGGATTTATCAGGTGGTTTTGGGATATATTTATAGAAAATAAAATATTAAAGTGGTGGTTTTGGGGATTTAATAGGTTCTTGGCACCTTGGTTTGAATTTAATAACTTCTAAATCATATATTTTAATTTATAACCTACAAACAAGTATAAAAACCAACCTTATTTTTTTTCAATGCT
>JARHVA010002877.1:1800000-2272500 GCA_037957365.1 Torreya grandis | reverse complement strand
TACTTTCACAGTTTGCAAAATTTAGAATGTCTTCCAAAATATTGCATCTTATCCATATGCTTCTTCATAATCCTCTTTTGTGAAAGGCTCAATTTCTGAGATTGTTTCTAAAGCTAAAAGTTGTTTTATTTTTGTCCTAAATAACATACCTATGACTACATATATGCTTCCCTTCTTTTACTTGATCACCAAATGGAATTATTGAATAAATCCCATCCATTTATAGTTTCTTCTTGCTAAAATTTGATTTGTGTTTGTAAATATTGAATATATTTATGGTTAATATGCATAATACTTTATTTACCCAAAAATAATGATTCCATTTATTTATTTAATGGGCTAGTGCATATATTTATATATCATAAAAATATACCCTGTCAAATAAAATACCTCTAAATGATAATAAATGAGCTTACCCCCTTGAAAAAAACCTACCCCATAGAATATGTGCATCTATTTCCACTTCCAATGGTTGATAAAAAATAAAAAGATCAAGGACTAATTCATGGATGATTTTATATTTCAACAAATAAAAAGAAATATCATGTTCCTTACCCCAAAAATTTTGTATACCCATTGTTGCAATTATATGTAGAGTTGTTTATTATAGATAAAGTTGAAATGAATTTCCTCATGTATCACATTTCTCCCATAAATCTTCTAGTCTCATTGGCTCTCCTATGTGTGGAATGGTTTCGCGATAGCCTCAACATTTGATGGATCCACTCTTAGCTATCATCCTCGAACCACATGTCCCAAATAAATAAGTGATTATTTTATAATCTCAAATTTATTCATTTTGTACAATAAAAATAATAATTCAACATTTGTAATAATTGTTTCAAATGTGTTAGATGTTCTTCAATGTGTTAGATGTTCTTCCCATGTTGTACTAAAATTTATAATATCATATATGTACAATGTGACACATGTATCTATTAAAAGCCTTAATACATCATTCCTTGATCTCATGACTATAGTTGCTAGATTACATTAAAAAAATGGAAGTACTAACCATTTGTAAAAATATTAGTTTTTATTGAAGGCATTTTTCCATGTATCCTCCTCCTTCATGCAGACTCAATGATAACCTAATTTGAGATTCAACTTTGTCAAATATTTAATATATTAAAGTCAATCCAACAATACATTGATCCATGGGAGTGGATATATATTATTGAGACATGAAAAATTAATATTTCACACCTCAACTACATTATGCACACTAAAATAGGCCTTTTTATTTAACCACTTATCTAATATATACACATATAATTTCCCTTCAAAATATTTGAGCTCTAATTTTGTTTCAACCTTGAAAGTATTATTTTCAGATCTTTACCTTAGTTTTACCTTTATCTTTAGGAGGTTTTTTTCATGCTCATCCATGGATTTTTCTCCACTTTCAAATTCTTCTTCATGGGGTTCTTCTATGCCAAACATCTTGACTATAGACTGAACCATCACATCCAAAAAACCTTGGTTCTTAGCTACAATATTTTTTTATCTATTAATAGTGTATTGGGAATTCATCATGTTATACATGTATGATTCATGTGTAAATACTCTCTTTTAAATATTTTATTTGATTTCTAGAGCCATTTATCTCACCTAGTGATTCCAAATTATTGTAATATATTAATATTACAAGGTAATAATTCTTATTCTTGACATCTTTGCATTTCCATATAATTTAGTAAACCTTTTTATGATAACCCAAAGATAAATATGCTCTGATACCAAATGATATATAAACTCTCAATTTAGACTTTCTAGAATTCACATATTCACAACTTATTTTCTACTTTGAATTTAATACCAAATTATAGTTAAATTTATACCAATGACTTAGAATTTAGTGTAATGTGTTTATAGAAGAGTAAACAAATAACTTCATAGCTAAAATATGAATACAAGAAACATAAATATAACTCATAATATGAAGACACATGACACAAATATTTTTGATTTTGAAATCCCCACAAGATGTAGGTAAAAAAAATTGGAAGAGGTATTTTATTTTCTACCTATATTATTATGTAAAAATATGGATTATATTGAGGAAATAGAATAAGTAAAATAATCAACTAACTTTCTTACTCATCTCACTCATTGTTCACTTCTCCAATTCTTCCTATAAACAACTAGGACACTCTATCTATTCACCATTGTCTCCTCTTAATGTGTTCCATATTATTATGTTTCCAAGATATGTCCTTAAATGCACTAAAGGATATCCAATCAACCTATAATGTGAAGAGACATTTCCTCTATTTTTACCATGCATATACGGCCACTTCAAAAAAAACTACCGATTAATGTAGACTAATTTTAATGACATTTTCTTGGTGATTATGAATGTCACATCCTAATTTCTCTCTAAGCTAAATAACTTATTTAATCTATGGATTATTATGGTTGATTAGTTGAATAACTAATATTTGATTAAGCTTAATGACATATGTTGATTATGGGATAATTTATGTTGCTTAATTCATTAGAGAGTTGTAAATGATGTGATAGTGATGTCATGGAGGTATCTTGGTGAGTGGATGAAGTTCTTTGATAACTTAAGTGACAATGACAAAGTGTACAATGTGCTTGTCCTAGTTTGCTTAAAGTTAGCTTCATTGATCTTCTATTTTAGCATAGTTAAAGATGTTTAGGATGAGTATGGTGATTTTAGAATGAGAAAATGGTCCTTTTAGAAGTAAATAATGCTTTGAATTCTTGTGTGAATAAGTTGATTTTATTTGGTTGATCATTGTTTTCATCTAGACATTTTGGTTCTAATGGTAGAAAATCTGAGTAGGTAGTTTGTTGATGTCACCATTACCATGTGTGAATGAGTCAAGGGGAGTTGGTCATATGGTTATGATCATATTATTCCCTAGTTTATATAAACTAAATCTTAGGTCATGTGCCTAAGTGTATTCAAATATATGTGGGTGCAAAGTTGGGCTCTCAAGATTCTGACAATGTTTTCCTATACTTTGCCAAATTTGCATGAAGCAAGAAAGAGCCAAGTAAGAAGTTTTATGATGGCACATCTCACACGTATGTATGTTTTATGAGAAGGTGATAATATGGGTTTTTTTTATTTTTTTCATATTTTATTTTTGATAAATTTCATATCATGAACCAAAGCACGCCAAAAGTTTTGCATGTGCAAGGTTGGCCTTCTTGACAATTCTTGACATAGTTGGCTTTGTGGTAGAAAGAAATCTAAGTGATCATTTTAATGGAGTTATATATCAAACATGTGAAGGTTTGAAGATAATTTTTAAAAATGGTTTTATTATCCTATTTTAGGATATCATATGGTCCAAATTTTAGATCATGCAAGTGAGCGAGTTAAAAGATATGATAGTCTAAATTTGGCCTTCTAGGAAGATAAACAATGGTCCCCATACTTAGTCGATTTTGAAAATGTTAAAATCCAAGAAAAATTGGATATATAATGTCTCATGGTATATTATACATTTAATATATGTGGTGCACATAAATTCAAAGAGGTCAAAGTGTTCATTGGTTAATAGAGTTAAAGATTAGGACCAAATGAAGATCCAATGGTGCACGAGCAATCATACAAGAATGATCTAACAGTGCATGTTGAGCAAGATGGTAAGAATTTTTTGATGTTTAATGATAATAAAATGTATTGGATAAGGATATAATTATTAGTATGTGTTTTTACATATTTATTTATTGGTGTGAGTTGTATGATAAAGCCCTGATTTATTTATAGAGATTGACAGTGTACAATGAGTCAATATTTTTAGATTACATGAGATGAGGTCAACATGTTTAAGGATTAATGTTTGGGAATTTGTGAAATATGAATTAAAGGTCATAAAATATCAATGGTGTAATATAAATATGATTATTAAAGACATGAGATGTGAGCATAGCGTTTGAAGTTTAATTGTGACCTTTTGTATTTGAATATTTGAATTTGTGAAGGAAAGACCAGTGTCTAGTTTTTTGGCCATAACTTTAAATATATGAAAAATTTTACCATGATTTGAAAAAAAAGTGGTATAATACTTCAAGTTACATTTGGAAATATTAATTTTAAGATCTAAAAGTGTATATATTCAAAGTTATTAAGGTTCAAAGTTGACTGTGTGTTTGATTATGTTTTGCAAGTGACTCGAGAAGGATGTTTGAGCTTGTGTTGGTGTTGTTTCAATTATTAATGATTAATTAGCTATTGTAACATGTTTTATCTTTCATAAGTGTGATCTATTTTAATTATTAATGTTTGACCAATCATATGTAGAATGAACAAAGGTTTACAAGTTGACTATGTGTTTGTTCATGGTGACTGTGTGAACAGAATGTTGTTTGAGTAGTCTGTGCTTAAGCAAAAGGATATTTTGATGGATATGATAACTTAAGAGGACCTATAGATCATGTGTCATGGTTTCATGATTTATATAGTGTTTTTATTTCACTAAAATAAGTGTCAAAGATGTGAATGGGTCATCATAGGACCTAAAAGTGACTTAGGCCTATTTTGAAAGTGGATTGTGCTTAAGTGTGACCCATGTGAGATGCATTAAGGGTGAAGGCATGTATTTTGGCTGATAAGTAAATATTTTTATCTTGTTAATTCATTATTTCTCTATAAATGTTGAAACCAAATGTGTCGGTTTCTATACTTTAGAAGAGAGGCTTGTGGAAGAATACTTGTGCAAAGTGTGCATGTGAGAATTATGGAGTGAAAGAGAGGTAGAGTGCCCTATTGATGAATTGATGAGTAGATAAAATTTATGACTATATGTATGACCTACAAATCATATTTTTTATGTCATAAAATTGATCTTGTAGTTTGAATATATGTAAAGAGGTCTGAGCGTGCATATGAGGACAATTTGATTGAAGGATAGAGATTATGTTATGCCTATGTGAGAGGCTTGTATGAGATAAAGAGAGAGTTTGTGTATGGGTTAGATAAATAGAGATCTATCATCAGGTGTGGAATACATCATTTATAATTTGTATTTATTCACTTTAAGGAGGGTCTAAAGGACTTGATCTTACTTAGGGGTAATTACTTCTTATGAAACAAGTGTTTCACTAAATACCTTTGGTCAGAAGGATATGATCAAAGTTTGCTAGTCTAAAGGAATTGAATAGTCTCTTGTTTATAATTTATTATAGGATATTATTCCATGTGTTGTATTCTTTAGAGTGGGTTTTAGTTTCCATGAGGGTTTCCCATAAGAACTATGTGTTATGTTTTTAATCTTGTGTATGCATTAAATGAATGATCTTTCTTATTAATGTTACTTGATTAAGTTAATTTATGCTAATTATTTAATAGTTTCAAAGGATTGTAATTGTAATTGAAATATCTAGGATCATTAATTTACCCCCCCCCCATCTCAGTGATTTACCTCTAATAATTGGTATTAGAGAAGCTCCTTTGGTAAAAGTTTGATAGCCTGAACGTGATACAAGGTACAATATGGGTAGTCATCAAGGAGGTTTCTCTACTAAGTATGCACTGATGTTTAGTGGATCCAATTATGACTTTTAGAGTGCAAGTATGATGACATACATTATGTCCTTAGGGTTTGATGTATGGAAATATATTGTGAAATTTTATGTTTCTCCTAATACTCCTCCATATACTAATACAAATGAGAAGTTGTTTGAGAAAATTTCTGAGGCAATTAATGCTATCACTTGTGGTCTTTCAGAGACTGAATACAATAATGTAATCCATTGTAAATCTAATAAAGAGATTTGGGATAAATTACAAATCATTTATGAAGGAGATTCAAAGGTTAATCTTTCTAAGTTGTAGACTCATAGAATGTAATTTTAAAGTCTCAAAATGAATGAAGAAGATTTTGTGGCATCCTTTTAATAGAGATTTGATGAGATTATGAACATCATCAGAGGTCCTAAAGATAACCTTGAAGAGGCTAATATTATTTGAAAGGTATTAAGGTCTCTATCCCCCAAGTTTTATCCAAAATTATCTACCATAGAATAAAGTCATGATCTTACTCAATTGAAGATGGATCAATTACATGGAACACTTACTACCTATGAGATGAGGAAGAATGATGATATACCACCAAAGAAGGAAGTAGCATTCAAGATAAAGATGAAGCCAAAGAAGAATTTCCAAGGTAAGAAAACCAAGTAAAATGATATTTTTGATATAGATGAGGATGAACTAATTGCTTTTATTTCAAGGAAATTTTGAATAGGTTTCATGCAAGTATAAAGGCAAACTAACCCTTAAATGCTTCAATTGTGGTGAGATAAGACATTTTGCTAATAAGTTTCATCACAAGTATAATAAGGATGATGACGAAGAGAATGATCAAGATCATGATGATGGAAAGTGATCATTCAAGTATGATAAAATAAAAAAGGTATTTAGAAGCTTTGACAACAAGAAGAAGTAATTCAAGGATAAGAAGAGTATCTACACCAAAGAAGATTATAGTTCATCAGATGAGAGTGAAATCAATGACTCAGAGTATGATCATAAAGATGATGGTCCTACTAAAGATGAATATCTATTCATGGCTAAGTAAGGTAGTTTATCACATCAAAAGGAGTTTACTTGGAATGATTCAAATGATGTTGAAGATGAGGTGGACTATGAGACAACATTGACAAATGCTCATGAAGAACTGAAGATTGAAAAGAAGATCAATAAGAAGATGAAATCTAAACTCAAGGACTTTGAGGAGTAATTTAGTTTGTTTAAATCAATAATAGATTAAGATACCAAGGAGCATGAAGATATGGTCAAGCATCTCAATTTTCAATTGAAAATCCTATTTACAAGCCTAAAAGTTAAAGAAGATGAATGTGCAAGGTATGCAATGGAAAATGAGTCATTAAGATCTAATTTAGAGAATACATCTAGTAAGGTGAATTCATATTTGAGATTTGAAAAGATCTCAAGTGATATAGAAAATATTTTGAAAGATCAAAAGCATACAAATGATCAAACCAGTCTTGGATACAAAGAAGAACCAAAGACTACAATTCAAGATAAGTTGAAGACTAATGTGAACAAGGACAATCATACTTTGAAGACAAATCATCAGACAACAAATGAAGGTGTTGGAAATTTAAATACCAAACATATTAGACAACCAAATTCCATGAGGTATGTTAATTTCAATGGTTAATATTATACTTGTAATCAGTTTGGGCATAGAGCTAGAAAATGCAAGAGACCTATTAAAAATGAATTTGCTTGGAACTATGATGGAGATAATTAGTCAAAAGGTGTGAGCAAGGTTAAGTGGTTTAATTATTATGATGTGGGACACTTTGAAAAATAATATTTTAATAAGGTAAGACAAGCTAAGTTTCCATCAAGGGGTATGGTTTGCTACAATTGTGAATAGAGAGGTCAAATTGTTAGATTTGATAAGTAGAGGCCTACAAGTTAGAATAGGTTCAACCAGGCTCCAAGAGTGAAAGGAAAAAGGCAAGTTAGCTCATGGAAACTAAAGGTGAGTCATGATAATTTTTTAGGTCCAATTAATCTATTTTCTATGGTGGAGAATGCTACAGAAGGAGAAAAGTGCCAAGGGCTCTCATTGTTTGTTCATGTTGATAATAAAGAGACCAAGCTCAAGGAGAAGACCAAGGTACTAGTTGAGGCTAGTTCTAAGGTAAGTATGGATCCAAGTGAACATCCTTCTATTTTTGAGTAAGTATTATGAAAATAACATCAATTATCTATGCCTAGTGATGACGTTTCAAGCTGTAAGGTTATTCTTAAAATAAAATGGTATGTCAAGATTCCATAGTTGTTCCATGTGTTGTCAATTCTATCTTAGAATAAAAGGTGGGTGATATAGAAAAGGAACCAGTTATCACTATTTAGAATAAGAAGAAGATCAAAAACAAGAAATTTTATAGCTATAAGAAGATGCTAGTGGTTACTAAGGAGATGTGGACCACTCCTAGCTTCACTTTGTTTTAGTGCATTATGGTGAAAAGGATGTCTCTATCTATGATTCTCAAGATACTCCTTTCAAGTGGAGAAGAAAGTGCTATTGTGGTGTTCTTTCAATGATCTTATAAGTCTAGATATGAGTGTTTTTAGTTGGAGTAGGTATGTCCAAATGGAAGAGATGTTGTGGTGATGTCAAAGTGATGTCATAGTTATATTTGGTCAGTTTGTAGGGTCAAATTGAAGGTTTTCAAGTAGAAAAAGAGGATTTATGTTTTTTCAAGATGATATGTTTACACAAAAAGGTATGTTGACCTTATTCTAGCATTATCTAGATGGTTTTGTGGTTTGAAGGTATGTTGAATCCAAATTGGAGATTTTAGTTTGCTCTCAGGTTTACCAGTTTGTGCTTAAGAGTATGTCGGTCTTAAAATGGGTTATAGGATGTATGGGTTCCAAAATATGTGGATGTTCAAACTTTGGTCCAAAATTGTGTAATGATTGTCTCCAATTGTACAAGAAGTTTTAGAGGTGGATGTTGATTGGAAGGTATTATGTTGACCTTATTTATTTTAAGATTCTAGGGTTTTGGGCTTTGATAGAAAAGTGGTTTACCTTGTGATTTGAGGTATAATTCTTCTTAATATGTTAAATGGGACAAATTGGTTGTCAAATTAAGATTCATAGAGATTTGAAGGTTTTTGGTTCTCAAGTTATTTAAGTTTTTGTCAATATGGAGGCCTAATTAACAAGTTGGTTTGTGAATGAAGTATGTTTCAAAAGATGAGCTAGGTGTTTAAGATTTATTTTCTTGAAGGGGCATATGAGAGTGCTCTATATATGAAGTTTTAGGTCCTGAAGATGTGTTTATTGAAATTTTTGGGCTCTACAATTTTTAGGTAGGGCTATAAGAAGTCTAGACAGGCCTAGTCTTGAAGATATGTTTTTTGTTTAGTTTCTCTAAAAGATAAAGGCATGAGTTTTTCAAGGTGAGTTACTAGGTTATTTTAGATCATGTTTCTTATTTTGTGTATGGAATTAATTTCTATTGGTGGTCCTTGAGGTGGTTTGAGAGAGAAGGCTAGTGATCATGCATGGTGGTTATTCATGGTGTGTGGAGATATGAATATGCTCAAGTGGTGTAATGGATTATAAATATTAGGTGGAGTCCTTATCATCTATTTCTTGGTGAATTATCTTAGTTTTAATTTTTTTCATGTTCTTACTTTATTGGTTACAGTGCTTGGTTAAAGAGTGTGTTGGCATGGTGCAAGAAGAGGTTATCAAGGCAAGAAGAGGTAGAATCAAGGTAAGGGGGAGTTTTTAATATCTTTTTTCATATGGTATTATCCTATTTTATGGTATTTTTAGGTCCTCAATATCAGTTGATGCCCACTTTTTCATTATGTCAAAAGGGGAGAAAGTTTTTATTATGTGAGTGCTTGAAAAGAGAGAGAGAAGGAAGGTGAGTTGTATGATGTGTGTTGACATCAATGAAAAAGGGGGATATTTTTAGAGAGTTTTAAATGATGTCATGTATGTGTCCTGGTGAGTGGATGAAGTGCTTTGATAGCTTAAATGACAATGACAAAGTGTGCAATGTCTTTGTCCTAGTTGGCTTAAAGTTGGCTTAATTGAGCTTCTATCTTGGCATAGTTAGAGATGTTCAAGATGAGTATTGTGATTTGAGAATGAGAAAAGTGTAATTTAATAATTTAATAACTCTTTTAATTCTTATTTTCATGATTTTATTTCATCTAGTTGATCATTATTTTCATCTAGACATTTTGGGTCTAGTGGCAGAAAATCTAAGTAGGTAGTTTGTTGACATCACCATTGCCACATGTGAATGAGTCAAGGGGATTTGGTTATATGGTTGTATTAAAATTAGTCCCTATTATATATTTTATAAATCTTAGTTCATTAACCTAAGTACAATCAAATATATGTGGGTGCAAAGTTGAGCTCTCAAGCATTTTGATAGTGTTTTCCTATAGCCAAATTTACATGAAGCAAGAAAGAGCCGAGTAAGCAATTTTGTGATAGAATATCTCACATGTATGGATGTTTCAATATGATGTGATCATATTTTTTTATTTTCCTAGTTTATTTTTTCTAAATTTCATATCATACACTGAATCCTGTCAAAATTTATGCATGTGTAAAGTTGGCCTTCTTGGGAGTTATTGACATAGTTGGCTCTGTGGAAGAAATAAATATGAGTAATAATTTTAATGGTGTTATATATATCACATGCAAAGGTTTTAGTATTAATTTTACACATGCTTGGATTATCCTATGTGATGATATCATATGGTCCAAATTTTATATCATGCAAGTGAGTGAGGTAAAAGATATGACGGTCAAAAATTGGCCTTTGAGGTAGATAAGCAATGGTCCCCATACTTAGTCAATTTTGAAAGTGTTAAATACAATACAAAATGGATATATAATGTCATATTGGAGATTATATAGTGAATATATATTATTCATAACAATTCAAAGAGGTCAAAGTGTTTGTTGGTTAGTAAAGTTAAAGATCAGGACCAAATGAAGATCCAATGATGCATGGGTGATCGTACAAGAATGATCTAATGGTGCATGTTGACCATGATGGTAAGAATTATTTGAGGTTTAATACTGATCAAAGATATAATATAAGGATATAATGGTGATAATTTTTTCATATATATTGATCAAATGGTGTGAGCTACATGATAAAGACCTGATTGATCTGTAGAGATTGATAGTGCATGATGAGTCAATATTTCTAGATTACATGAGATGAGGTCAACATGTTAAAGGATTAACGTTTGGGAATTGGTTTACTATGTGTTAAAGTTCAAAAAATATCAATGGTGTGAGATCAATTCTAGTAGTGAGGACATGAGATGCGATCATAGTGTTCAAAGTTTAATTTTAACCATTTGCATTTGAATATTTGAATTTGTGAAGGAAAGACCAGTGTCTGGTTTTTAGACCATAACTCTTGATCTATAATATAATTTTACCATGGTGTAAAAAACATATTTTTATATTAATCCAAGGTTCATATGTAAATATGAATTTTAATATATAAAAGTGTATATAGTTAACTATATTTAGGTTCAAATTTGACAATGTGTTTGACTATGTTCTGTAAATGACCCGAGAAAGATGTCTAATATTGTGTTGGTGTTGTTTTTGTGTTTAATGATTAATTATATATTGTAACATGTTGTATACTCCATGATTATGTTATATGTGTATTATTAGTTTTTTACCAATCATATGTAGTATGAACAAAGGTTTACAAGTTGACTGTGTGTTCTTTCATGGTGACTGTGTGCATAGAATGTTGTTTGAGCAGTTTGTGCTTAAGCAAGAGGGTAATGTGATGGATATTGGAACTTAAGGAGGACATATAGATCATGTGTAATGGGTTCATGAGTTGAAAAGTGTTACTATGTTCTTTATTTTCTCAAATAAGTGTCAAAGAGGTGAATGGGTCATCATAGGGCCTAAAAGTGACTTAGGCCTATTTTGAAAGTGGATTGTGCTTAAGTGTGACCCATGTCAGATGCCTTAAGGGTGAAGGCATGTATTATGGCTGAAAATGAAATATTTTTATTTTTTTAATTTGTAATTTCTCTATAAATGGTGAAACCAAATGTGTTGGTTTCTAGACTTTAGAAGAGAGGCTTGTGGAAGAAGACTTGTGCAAAGTGTGCATGTGAGAATTGTGGAGCGAAGGAGAGGTAGAGTGATCAGTTGATGAATTAATGAGTAGATAATATTGATGACTATGTGTATGAATTGTATGTCATATTTATGATGTCAAAAAATTACTCTTACAGTTTGAAGATATGTGAAGAGGTTTGAGGGTGCATATGAGTAAAGTTTGAGTGAAGGAGAGAGATTATGGCATGCCTATATGAGAGGTCTGTATGAGATAGAGAGAAAGTTTTTGTAGGGGTTAGATAAATATAGATTCATCATTAAGTGTTGAAGATATCATTTGCAAGGTGGAGGTGTTCACTTGAAGGAGGGTCTAAAGGACTTGATCTTCCTTAGGGGTAGTTTCTCCTTGTGAAATAGGTGTTTCACTAAATGCATTTTAGTCAGAAGGATATGATCAAGGTCTATTGGTCTAAAGGAGTTGACCAATATCTTGTTTGTAATTTATTATAGGATAGTATTCCATATGTTGTAGGCTTAAGAGTGGGTTTTATTCCCCATGAGGATTTCTCATAAGAACTATGCATTAGGGGTTTGATATTGTGTATGCATTGAATTAATGAGTTTTCTTGTTAATGTTGCTTGATCAAGTTGATATATATTGATTTTTTAATAGTTTGAAAGGATAGTAATTGTAATTACAATATTTTGGCTAAATGATTCACAACCCCTCCTCTCAGTGATTGAACCTCTAACATAACTTAAATGATTAGTTGATATAAGTTAGCAATACTTTTATATTATGTATATTGTGGTCATGTTTGATTATTATACTAAATTGTTTTATGGATGCAATGATGTTTCAAGCTAACTACCTTCATTGTTTTGAGGTGGATGTAGGACATATTATTCCCTCAAAGTGTGACAAAGGGAGAGCATCATTAGATAGGGTGGTCTAGATGGAGACATTGAGGGATGATAGAGAATGAATCCATAAACCATTGTACACACCATTTAGCATATCATATTTTGTAATTAATTGTTTGATATAGATAGCATATCATGTTTTACGTAATTTACTTTAGGTTACTATGAATATGCTTTCTGGTATAATCTTGATTGATGATGATTGTGTTGATTGATTCATGTGATTTCACTAGTTTTATGAACACGTTAGCTTATATAATGCAATTATTTGATGTAATAGTTTGACTAAAATGAGTAAATTTGTATATGTTGTGCTTACCTTATTTCCTTATTTGAAATGTTGTGTAGAATAAAATTTTGATGTTGTAAGTATTAAAAAGTATAGATGGATTCCATTTTTATTTATCTACAAGATTTAGATAATAATAATTAAAGATTATTATTATGATATTATATTATAATGTTGAAAGATAAATAGCATTGTTTTGAAATATATTGTATTTGATTAATTGTTTGATTAAAGTATTGATATTCATAATATATATTTGATAAATAAATATATTGATTTTGATTATATAATTATTTTATAAATCATTGTAATTGTTATGTATGTTTGTGGATAGCATTTCAACATTAAACTACAGTCTAATAATGCATAGTTGAATTACCAAGTTATATAATCATTATTGTATTTAGTCATTGCATGGGAATGCATTCAATATCAACTAGTTGATAGTCTTTACATGGAATAAAATATGGGGATTATGTGATTTAGATGGTTGATGATGGATTGTTTAAATCATTATCATGCATATTTTATAAAGAATATAATATGATTACTTAAGGATTCAAGAGAAGCATCGAGTTATTAGGGTTAATAATCATCTGTTGACCTCGGTTACTCATCATTTTGGAGAAAATTATGGAGGTGAATATGTTTACATAGTGGTAAGCTATGAGTTTATTGAGCTATATGGGCATGCATATTTTTTAGAAAGTTTATTCTGTTGATAATAGTGGAAAAGTGGAAGGCAAGTAGGGGATGGAAAAGAATAAAAATAAGGGAGAAGGGGCTATGAGTGGGATGGCTCATGACATATAGATAAGAAGAGCTAGAAGATAAGAAGGTGACAGCTTGAAGGAAAGAGAAAGGAATCTATATGGATTCTTTATCATTCACAAGTAGGTTTTGTAATTCAATACCTATGTGTGATATTTTCTATTGAATGGGTTTTCATATTTCTTTTGGGTTACTAGTTTTTCAATTGTGTATTAAAAAAATTAAAATTATAAAGGGATGTATATAGAGCCCTATGGAGGGCTCGACCTCCATATAACCCTATATCTAACCCAAGGTAACCTAGGAAGGTTGGGGTAGAGTAGTAAGTCTTGGCCATGATTAATATAGGCTTTATAAGCTTTGTCTTAACCCTCTTTAGCAATTTGAATATCATTGTTCAAACATAGGAGATTATTATGATGGGTATATATATAAATCGGCTTGAGCTATTTGATTCAAACTAGGTTGTTATATATTCATTTGGGAATATTATAAAATAGACTTGAAAATGTTGTCTATATGATCATTTAATTTTTTAAGCCAATTTATACTTTTTGGGTTAAAAAGTGGGTTTCAAGGATTATCAATATATATACAAATATATACATGAGTATATACTTGATTATATATATATATATATATAAACTCATATATGTGTGTGTGTGTGTGTGTATAATTATATGATGAATTATCAAGATTTAATAGGTGACTGTATATATATATATATATATATATATATATATATATATATATATATATATATATATATATATATATAACATGAATCGTAAGGCTTAAAATGGGAAACTATTAGTAATACATTTTGTAGATGAAGATATTTGTATAACAAACTAGTGTTTATGGTTTCAATTGGATTTATTTAGAATTTAGATTCAATGAATTTGTACATATAACATAACAAAATAGCTATAGACTCACATATGCATTATATTATGCATATTTATTATATAAATGGATTTGAGAACCTTAGTTAAGTCAGTAAGTAACCTAGGTATGGGTAGTTGAATAAGTAACTATAGTTTAAAACCCGACCTTGTGCATATAAATATACTCATATATATATTAAAATCACATGGAAGAGTTAAGTTCTTAACATGGTTCTATATATATATATATATATATATATAAACTACACTTATAATTTAATGTGACTGCATATTGTTGATTAGTTGGATCTGTATAAATTGTGTAAGAATTTACTTAGTAAATAGAGGGATTGGGTATACATGATCAAATTGTGTGTTGCATAGTTTTTATTTGTCCAAGTCTAAGTACTTATATGCTTAGTTATGTTGTTGTTATTGTTTTATTAAACATAATTGTGCATAAAGACTTTATACTTGAACTAGATTGTATCACGAGTTTGTAACCCAACTTGGTATAGTTGGTTGAGTGTTTGAATTTGGTTGAAGTGTCAATTTTTAATTGATTATGTTAATAAATTTGATTTTAAATGAATTAGTAAAATGATACTATGTATTAAATTCTATATGTTTCATAAAATCAAGTATATTAGTTTCATTTCATTTATGATAGAGTTATGGGACTATTTATTATATGAATACATATACATTGAGTATATAAAATACTCTAAGATATTTGACAATTGATGCCACCTTAGGAGTATACTGCATATAAAATGGTAGTTATTTGGTAATATAATGGTATTCAAATATTTGTAAAAGTATATATACATATATATAAATTGGTAAAACATACAGTTATATACTGTATTAAATTAGATTGATTATACCATTTATATATACATGTATTTTGTATACTCAATTGTGTTGGGAATTATTACCATGTGGTGTGAAAATAAATTCTTGTTATATATTTTAATGTTTGGATAAAAACAATTAAGATAATGTATTTAAGATTATAAATATAAAACATTTATGATGTTTTAAACTAGTTTTTATTATATATGGATTATGAAAAATATAAATTTGACTGATCCTAGAGATCATTTATTATTGAAAATTTTAGCCAAAGTAATGTTTGATAAACATTGTCATTTCATATGTTGATATAGTTTTCATATTTTTGTGATATCATATTAGAATGGATTTATTTATAGTACACATTATGTATTACATATATTTAATTCTATTTTTTTACTTTGGATACCCACACCATCATTATCTACCCATCCATGAAGGGAGGGCCATCCCCTTCTTTGGTAGATAGTGTGGGGGATATGTGGTCCATGGTTGGTATGGAAAAGTGCTTAGATGATGTTTTTCCTTCCAGTTGGAGTATTATACTTAAGAATACACTTGATATTACATATTGATACTTGAGTCATGGAGACTCTACTCAGAGGAGTTTTGGATCATGTTTTATCATTTGAGATATTTTTATGTATTACTAAAAATTGTATCATTTATACACTATACTTATACAACAGTGTTTATAAGGTTGTACCAGCCATGGCTGAATTTATACTATTTTATTTATGATGAAATGTAGTACTTATTATTATTTCAATATTGTTCATGATTTATAAATATGTTTATGGTGATCCTCAACTAAGTGGATTAACTATAACCTTTATGGTTAACTAATTTAATACATTTAGTTAAACATCACTTGTTAAGCTTCTCATGGTGAAATCTATGTGTTGAATATGTGTATTTAAATTTGTTTTAAAGAAATTGTAATATTCTAGTAAAACCCAATGGGGTTGTTACAATGAAACTACCACCCTATAGGAACTAGTGGTTACATAACCACCTACTATATGTAATAGTTTTTTTGTCACTATTGGTGACATATTTTATATTTTGACAAATCTTGTATTTTACAATAGTGAAGGAGATAAAAATTTTCTCTTATATTTTTAGGGGAGGTTCCCTTTATTAAAAATAAGAAAAATATAAATAAAATTATTTAAAATATTTACAAGTTGAATCAAGTATTGGGTTTTCTTGCTTTCAACCTCTAAAATAAAAATGAAAAATAATGAAGGTGAAGCATCATGCATGAATGAAAAAATGCATATTTCATCCCTTACATGACAAGAAGGAATTCTAAAAATAATTTTCTAGTTCGACAATAAAACATTTATTACTTCAAAGTTGATGGATATGCATCAACATAAGAAAAAATACATCAACAAATAAAAAATTAGACATAAAGTTCTAAAATTTTCCTTGTATTCCTCTTTGGAAGAACAAACACAAAGTCTCTTTCTCCTTCCTTTCAAGAAAAATTATGTTGAGGATCAAATAGCCCTTGTACAATAACCATTTATACTATTCATAGAGTTAGAATGGAATGGACTAACCCTTCCTATTTCATATTTCATCTTATTCATATTACACATTTATATTATATTCTAAAAAAATGAATTTTAGATTTTAAAAATAAGACAAAATTAGAACAACACAAAAATGCTTTATGAATAGATGATTTATATATTCTTAATTTATTAATAAACTAAATGATTGAACTGTCATTGGGGATTTCCATATTCTTTTGACAAACAAGCCATTTTTAAAATATTAGCATCATAGTATGAATAGTCTCTTAAATATATTTCCATTATGCATGCATTCCCTTCAGTGAATAAATAATTAAAATAAGTAATCTCATGGAGGCTACACTAAAGGCACCTTATTTGAAAATATATCCCTTGATTAGTTTCCTAAATTCCTATTTTATATCACTTACCTAATGTAGTTTAGAGCCCTCATCTTTGACCAAATCATAATGAATATTTTCCACATTAGAATAGGCTTCAAACTTCATGTCCTCTCTAATTTTAGATTTCTATTTCAAGTGTTCCACTTCTTTATTCATCATTTTCATATTGTTCACAACACATTATAACTATTTGAATGATATGTCATTTTCTCTCTCTTTAAAAATTCTTGCCTTAATGATCATGTTTGCATCAATGCTTGACATCTCCTCTATATCTTTCAACACATTTTACCACAAGTCAATTTCATTTGGATGACACTTGATTTATTAGTTGTCTTTTTTTTTGTTTTGAATCAATCTACCCATATAACTTCATCATCTCATCAAGGTATTTCAATCCATTAATCAACAATTGCTCTACCCAAGCATCAATGGTTTTCCCATAACTATAACATTTAGTTATGGCTGAAATGATCTCTTTGATTATTCAAAGAACTTATGTTGGGTCTTCAACTTAGGCACTAATAGGAGTTTATATTGGATTCAAGAGATAATTAACATACCATGTAAGCTATCAAACTTGTTATCTCATTTTTTCTCATGTTAGTTCATCTTGTTCAGATCTATTGATCATTATTTCCATAGTCACTTAGAGGTTATGCACATCACTTTCTCAAGTTAATTCACCCATAGTAATTCTCCTTAGGATATATTTAGACATAGTCATCTCCCCTTCATCATTTTCAAAATTATGTTTTTCAATATCAATTAACTAAGCTCCATATGGATCTATATTTAACATGGAGGTGGTCTTGACCTTCTTCAAGGGAGGATTCATAAGAAGATTTTCCAAGGAATAAAAGTATGGAAATTGCACCTCCATTACTTTATTTCATTTTCTTAGTAATTATGGCATCCTTTGAAATTATGCATTACCAATGTTGACCATAGGTGTGTTTATACTAGTTGATGAAGTAGGTAGTGTATATTTCTTTAGTGGGATAAAATGTGATGAAAGTGGGATGTGAGTAGAAAGTAGTAGATCAAAATAGGTTAGTACTGGTGAAATGGAACTTGTCACTACTCCTACACCTTCTGATTTACTAACACTTGATTGAAAGTAATATATTTTTGTGTGGTGTCAATGATCAAAAATAAATAATCTCTTAGTGGGGAATAAGATAGTTACATTTTCACTATTTTCTTAGCATGTAATTTTCTTCCCAAGAGAGGGATTTCACCATAGGTATTTCTTGGTTATTTGTCTTGGTTTGGGTCTTAATAATCACCATTACCACCAACTTATATAGGGGGATGAGATATAGTACCAAAACTAATGGATCTATTTGCCCCTGGATTAGATGGATGAGCTTATTTTGGTGAGGTTTTTAACCTAGGATTTACAATAACTTCTAGCTCCTTTGAAATCTAAAATATTTTTATTGAACCACTTCAATGATCTACTTAACATAAACTTGGTTCTTTATTTTAGGTTAATGATCTCAGGGGTTGACCAACTTATTACTTTTAGGGGTGTAACCAGGACTCTTCATATATTCTTGATCAAATGCTTCACTATCATCATTGATCATTCCATCAAGCACCCATGTGTCAAGGAAATCTCTAATTTGATCCAAACTCAGATGTCCCCAGACATGTCTTCAATCTTTAAATTCACTAATGTAATCATCCCAATAATCTTTCAAGTGTGGTTTATTAATATATGATGGACCAACTCCCAAATTAACTCACACATATCCCTTACTATTAAAATAAACTAATCCTATGTGCAAGTATAAAGTAAATTAGCTATATCATACTCAATATTTATAGCATTTGTCACATTATTTCATGTGTAGTGTCCCAAATAAATTTATAACATTAATTAATTTATGTGTTTCTTTCTGCATGTTTGATTTACATTGAATAACTATTTGCATAATTTAATTAGCAACATTTTATCACTAACCAGCCTTAGAAGCCTCATAGGATAGCCCTCAAAACCTCAAAATATTATAAAGGAGAAATTTTGGAATTGGATGAAATGGATTCCATATTATGATACAATAATGATTCCCTCTTCAAAAATATCTACTCCCTAATCTTCTTTCAATGCTTACACAATCCTCATAGTGAATGCATCATTCACTCATTTGAAGTGCTTATTACTTTATTATAAACTCAATTGAGGTTAAATGGAATGTTTTCCAAGTGAGTGATACTAGATTATACTCATTGAGAAATAAGGGAATATAAAAAATATGAATTTATATGGAATTACTTGGTGGTGGTCACTTTGTTGATCTGATCATGGAGTATATCATTACTCATGCTTCCCTAATCAATGAATTATTTACTGTGAAAAATGATACTCATTAAGAGGAACATCCAAGGATTTAAATCCTTGGTATTGGTATTTACAACCACCCTATTGAGGAGAGATACCATATCTAATAATTCTTCCCTAAATTTTGATCTAGTGAAGCCCTTGGGGAGTTTAGATATAACTCTCTATTTTAATTTCAACCATCATGATATTTCTCTTGTCTCCACATTGTAGTAATGAACACATGTTAGAACTAGATCCAAAAATGATACATAAATTAGGAATATGGTTTCCTTAGGTAAAAAAACTTATTTATAAGAGATAGCCTACATGTGTAGTGCATATATTATCAATTATCATGTGAAATTCAACCATATCTACATGTCTGATCATCGACTCATCAATTTCTTAGATATTAGTTACTAGGATGGACATAGGCTCATATATCATGTATTTTAACTTCATCTTGGTTGTCTTGGTGGTGAAAAAATCTATATTATCTAGTGCTAAAATATTATCATAGTGATCTAGTGGAATAAAAAATCTATGGGATTATGTAGAACAAATAATGTGGTCATGAAATTATTTATTCTCACTATTAATTATTCCCTTGGGCCTTTGGGAGCAAACTAAAACTTTATTTTACCTAGGGTAAAAAATATTCCCTATGAGTGAAAGGTGTATGATATGGTATCTAAATCTACTAAAAATTATATGACCATGAAGTGTTCAAAGAGAAGAATATTTTGACCATATATGGGTAGAATTTGGCATTCATACAAGAAAATAGTAAAAGAGTAGAGCTCTAGCATCACACAAAAACAAAGATAAATTATAAGTGGGTTATAATCATTATGAGTGGAATGGTAATCTATAATTAATTTTATAATTTCATGGGTAAATAGGGATGCTATGCTCACATACATGTTTTGATAACTCGATAGGGTCAATATGACCATGCTAGTGTATAGAATGTGTGTCCATATCAAGGGACACATTGGTCATGGCTCTACATCTACCACCTCTATGAGGTTAGGTTATCCTAGGCCCATGAGTGTGACCACTAAAATTTTACATCATATCACACCAAGATGTGCCTCTACATCTGATGCATTAAGAAGGTAGGGCAAGCCTAGCCTTCTAGACATAATAGGTACATGGGTGTTTTTTGAGATTATTTCAAAAAATCATAAGTTTCATATTTTTTTTTGAGTTTTTAAACCTAACTTGACTCAAATTATTTTTTGACACCAATAATTTGGGGAAAAAATTACTATATTTTTTTTTGAAACAATAGTTGGCTTTATCTTGGGGCATGGACTTGTAGAAGTACATAGGGTGAATTTTTAGAATATCTAGTATCAAGATAGTGTTTTATCCATTAGGATACAAATTCAATTAAATCAACTAGGATGGGAAAGGAAACAAGAAAATACCAATGAAAAATTGAAACACATAATTAGAAAGAAAACACATAATAAGAAAGGAAACACACCACATAAAAAAAAACACACCAAAACCTAAATCACCTACAGGTATGATAGTGGATAGTTTACCTTAACTATTTTTAATGTTTATGATATTTCCCACTATATATAAATGGAAGGTGAGTTTCATTTCAATATGCTAAATAGTATGCGTTCTTTCTACACAAATGTAAGATATTGAAAGGTCCCATCCATATGGAGTCAAAATTTCCATGGCTTCACCTCAAATATCTTTTTTAATCCCATAAGAGGTCTTCTAATTTGAAATTTTTGTTTTTTTTGTCTTGTGATCAAATACCTCTCTCACCTTCCTCTGATGATTTGTGATCATTTCAACTACCATCACTCATTAGTCCTCCAATCTAGTTAGGTACATAACTCTCTTTTCCAATGCATCCTTAAACTAATCATTTTCCACATCTTTGGATAGTTATTGAGGAAACTCTAGGGAAATGGGAATCATTACATCAATTCCATATAGTATTTGAAAAGGATAAACTCTAATTACTATTTTATGAGTTACATGGTCAGCCTATAGAGAATCATATAGTTTATTATGCCAATTCATTTTATTTTAATTCACCATTTTGTAGATAATAATAATCATATTATTTATGTTTGATTTTGCTTGGGCATTACCTTGAGGGTAATAGTCAAAAGAGTGTGATATTGATATCCTATATCCATAGAAGAAACCAATGAGCTCATTTGAAGATAAATTTGAGGCATTATCCATCAATGTTTTGTGTTTCAAACCTAACCACTATATTTTATTTGATGAAATTGTAAACCACCTTAGAAGTAGTAGACCTTATTGGAATTCTTAATACCCACTTTATGAAATAATAAGTTGTTGTCAGAACATGAGTATGTCTTGTGTTGGAATGTGATTTCAAGATACCTATGAAATCTAAACCCCATACTAAAAAATATTCTTTAATTACTATTATATGAATGGGTAATTCTACAAGTTTGGGCTTTTTAAAAAATTATTAACAAGCCCCACATTTTGAAACCCATTAATTTGCATATTTAAACAATGTCAACCAATATTATTGATCTTGTAGTATTTTAATGATTGTAATTGAAGATTAGAAGTGTATGCCATAAACATGATCACGGAAGGCTTCTAATAATATAGTTTTTCTTTATCTACATATCTTTAAAATGTCCCATCAATGGCTTTATTAAAGAGAGTGTTATCTAAAATTATGTTCTTGAATACCCTAAGCTTGATCATCCTCCTTTTTTTTCACTTAGGTGGGCTAGATATTATTCTTTTGATAATAATTAGGTAATGTAAAATTACCATTCATCAAGATAATCAATGAAGACCACTAGTGGTAGAATTTATATCTTATCCTCTTAGTTTATTTCTCTTTAAGAATCAACACCTTCAGAAATGAATTGGAAAATATAATGTCCTCTTACCAACTTGGTGGGATTAATATATATATCATATTCTTGTAATTTTTAAATCCACTATCCTTGCTAAGAATTGAATTCTTATTGAGTTCAAAAATATTTGATAGCAAAATCTAGAACTATCATGATTGTGTGAGATTTCAAGATATAAAAACTAAACTATATTATAGATTTGACCATGGAATATGCATGTTTCTCAATAAAATATTGCTTTAGTTCATGACCCTTCAGTCTAAAACTCATAAATTCAATTGTATATTCAATTCCTTCATTTTTCTATATGATAATGGCTAATAATGTGTCTTTTGAAGAGTAACAATATGCAAATAAATATTTACAAAAATTAGGGAAAGCTAAGATAGGCACTTTGGAAATGGAAGTTTTAATCTCTATGAAGGATTTATTTCCATATTCATTACATTTTAAACCATTATTTACTCACATCTATGAAAAATATGTCTTGTTAATTCAAAAAACTTAGGAATGAATATCCTCAGAAATTTTACCTTACCAAAGAATGAATGTGTGTAGGTTTGTTGGTAAGTAGAGAGAAATGTTAAATTTATTTAACTCTTTATGGATCACTATTAGAACCTTAATTATAAAATATGTTCCAAATAAGTTTACCTTTAGTGATTACAAAGATATAATTATTTGGATTCAATGATATGCCATGGGCCTGACATCTTTAGAAAACCATTTTTTAGATGTTCATAGTGATCTTCCCTTTTTTTTAAATGTTGTGAGATTATCGAGATAGATTGTTATGATTTTATTATTCACATCATTAAAGTCCAAGCCATTTCTCTCTATAAATTATCTCTAATGTTGATAAGGATAAAAGGCATCCTCTTGTATGCAAACATTATCAAAGGGGTGGTAAACATTATTTTTTCTTGATCTTCAAGGGCAACTTCAACTTGATTATACATATAAAACTCATCTAACATAGACATCATTTTACAGCCTATGATAAATTTTAATAACTTATATATAATTATTAAAGTATAATTATCTTTGAGTGAAGCTTGATTCAAATTATAAAAATCTACGTAGATTATGAATTCTCCACTCTTCTTTATTATTGGCATGATGTTTGCCACCCATGTAGAGTGGTGAATTGAGAAGTTTTTTACATCCAATTTTTTTATCTCATCATAGATGGTTCCTAGAATTTTTATATTCTAGTGTCATATTTTTTTCCTAAAATGATTGACACCTAGCTTCAACAGAATATTGTGTTGCATATTTTTGGGTCTAAAGGACTTTAGATTTATGTAAGGCCATATGAAAATATTATTTTATAATTTGAATAGAGATATGAACCTCTTGTATTCATATTTAGAATAACACTTCTTGGTGTTTACATATTATGGTTCTTCTTATGTACCTTGATTCAATTTTCCATAGTCAAATGATCCTTGAAGTTCCTCTTGTATTTTATTTTTTATATACCTATTATGTTTATCAAACAACTCTTAAAGGGATACCAAAAATTTATGGATCTTTTTTCCTTTTAGTTGGATGATCTTGATATCTAATTTTTCTACTTTAGTGTTAGACAGTCCTTTATTTTCCATGCTTTTAACTTCTAGTGAGGAAGATTTCCTATATGTTAATGGGCTTCTTTCAAAGTAAATATTTATGAAGGTATCCACCTATTCTAGGAAATCCATGATATTTTAATCATTTTTGAATACCCAACAATATTTATAGTTATATGTAACACTTGGGTGGTATACCAATTCAATGGTAAACTTATCTTTGCCAATCACTAGATGGGGAATTAATAAAGATGCAGATACAGATAGCCTATATACCTTGGAGTTCTCCTCTCTTAGGAAGGTAACTATATAAAAGGCTTTGAATGCTTCAATGCATTCGTAGACCCTAATTTTTTAATCCCTTATCCTATCATTATTTTTTATCAATTTATTACTTGTTTCATGATCAATTCAACATCCCCTTAGGATTTGATATTTTTGATCCCCATTTATTTTTGTACTTTCAATCCTAGAATCAATGTTTTGTATTCATCTATATTATTAGTGAATTTTAATTGGATTTTATAAGATAAAATAAATAAAACTTATTTGGTAGAAACCAACATTATTCCAAAATTTTAATTGATAGTTGAACATCTTCCATCAATTTCCAAGGTCCATTTGTCATTTATATTATCTTCAATGAGCTTAGTAAGTTCTAAATATTTTTTGTTCATCATCATGTAAGTACCTATACATGTTTCCTCATATAGAATATCTACTTGAGAATACTTAAAAATTTTCATTAGGTGTCTAGCTTTTGGCTCTAGTGTCAATTTTTCATTTATTCCCTTTATAATAATAGTGGCATATGTCCAGTCAAGTAGAATCTCACCTACAAGGTCTTTGCATAAATATATACTTAGCAACATTACATTGCTTAGAGCAATATCTACCAACAAAATACTCATATTGACTTTTTCTAAATAACTTCTACTAAAGTTACTTGAGCATCTTTTATTTTTCCAATTAAAGGAACTTAGTTTTTATCCATGTTGAAATAATGACCAAACTTTTTGGTGCATGTTAGCCCCAAGGCATGCAATACTTTGGCTATCATTACATTGTTTGAAGCTCCAAAAATTATGTAATTATCTAACTAGAAACCTCCAATGAAGAGCAAAACATAGAATGGTTCAAGTCTTTACTACTTTGAGTGGACACAACCATGTTATTCTAAAGAGTGGAATATTTAGGTTTGGCATGAAATCCATGAGGTGATATATCAAAATTATTGGAACCTTCTCCTCTGAGGAATTTGATCAACGTATCAAGCTGCTCAAGATTTAAGTTAAGATATTTAGTTTGACAAATATGAATCTTGGTTTTATTTATGTGATCAATGATATAAAAGGAAGGTGAATAAAAAGGATGTGATTCATCACTAATGAAGACATTATGAGGAAAAAAATAATTACCTACCTTTATAGGCTACTTATCCTTTGTATGATTAGGAAAAGGGGTACCTCTATTGAAGATGAACTTCATAGTAATTGTGGCTTTAGGGGGCTCTTTAGCTTTTTGCTTGTTATACTGTAGACTCTCTTTTTTTTTGCCTTCAACTTCTCATTTTAATTTCTAGTGAACATAGTGTATGAGTGGCTTTTAATATCCTCCACTCTATCATCATACTACTCACAATCAAGTCTATTTTTGAAATATACCACAATGAAGTCACCATCGAGTTCTTGAATTTTAGGATCAGAGGTACCCAAAACACCTTCTAGTGGTTCTTCAATGGTAGCACCATTGTCATATCTAGGTACTTAGAACCATCATGGTAATTAATACCATGAAAGATACATGTGAAGTGGATTGGTGCAAGAGATGCTTTTATAGTGAGTTGTGAAGGTGGAGCAGTAAGGTAGGGATGAACATTGCTACTATATGTAGTAAATGGTCTCTTTATCACATCTTTATATGGGGAAGTATAACGAGCCTAAGGAATTTGTTTCTTCAAGGATAATATGTTATTTACCATTTTTTGAATTAGAGGATCTATTGAATTTTGTTCTTTAATTTTGAATGAATGTTTTTTGTTTTTTTTTTACATCCATGATAATATCATCATCTATCTTTGTAGTTTGACCTTATGTTATCTCTAAAGTTTATATGTGATTTATAAGCATGAAGAAGCTCACTTTGAGTTTTTATGCATTCAAAAAAAAATGATTATCTACAGTGCACATGGAATTATATGTAATATCATGTATAATATTTTTGAATCTATCTATGAATTATCTCATTGGTTCATGAGATTACCTTTTAATCTAAGCCAATTGAGCAAAGAGTGTGTGTTCATATTTAATTGGTTTGAATATTTTCTCAAATTTTATTCTCATTACATCCTAGTTATGGATATAAATCATTAGGAGATTATGAAACCATTATGTTTCCCCTTATGCCAATGTTTCTAAAAAAATCCTAATTGATACATCTTCATTATCCACACCCAAAATAATGCAAGTAGAAAAGAACGATTTTATGTGTTCATTAGGATGTTATTTATTGTCACTAGTAAACTTAGGGAAAAAATTCCTTGAACCTTTGGGTAACTCATGGAATATAGCATGTATGTCCAATGGTTCAATATGTGGACCCCAAAGTACTAATATAGTTTCGATGATTTGGAAGTCTAGTTTACTTGAACGAAGATGTTAAATAAAGGAAATGTTTTGTTTAGGGTTTGAACCATCCTTCTTACCCAATCTAGAAAATATATAAAGTTAGACTTCTTGTAAATAATGGGTCATAAATACATCTATTCACATTTGACCTTGTGAATATCTTTCTGACCAAGATGAAAAAATAATTTTGCCATAATTTACAAGAGAAAGTTCCTATATATCAAAGGCTTGATTGATATGGGCATAGTACTTTTTATACTAAGTTATAGGTTGAGTGAATAGCAGAAAACTGATTAAAAATGCCCCATGGTGGGTGCCAAAAACTATAGGTGTTTTTTTATTATTTTGACAAATCTTCTATTTCACAATAGTTAAGGAGATGAAAATTCTCTCCTCTATTCGAAGGGTGGGTTCCCTTTATTAAAAATAGAGAAAGCAAACTATTTACAATATTTATAGATTAAATTGAGTACTAGTTTTTTTTGCTTTCAAAATTTTAAATTAAAATTAAAATTAAGGAAGGTGAAGGTTCATGCATGAATGAGAAAACATAGATTTCATCCCTAGCATGACAAGAATGAATTTTATAAAAAAAAAATCTATTTTGACAATAAATCATGTATTTCTAGAGAGTTGAGGAATATGCATCAACATAATAAAAACACAAATCAACAAAGAAAAATTAGATACAAATTTTTAGAATCTTCCTTGTATTCCTCTTTGGAATAATGAACACAAAGTCTATTTATCCTTCCTATCAAGAAAAATTACATTGGGCATCAAACAGCCCTTGTATAATATCCATTTCTCCTATTTATAGAGTTATAATGGAATGGACTAACCCTTCCTATTTTATATTTAGTATTATTCACATTACACATTTATATTATATTCTAAAAAAGAAAATATGGATTTTTAGAATAAGACAAAAGTAGAACAAGACAAAAATGCTTTTTAGGGAGCTTTCTCCAAAGATGGACTATACTTGGAGGATTTGTTGACTTGGATTTTTATAAATAGATCATGTATATATTTTTAATTAATTGATATACTCGATGATTAAATTCCCCTTAGGGATTTCCATATTCTTTTGACAAGCAAAAAAAAAATTAGATGTTAACATCATAGTATGCAGAGTCTCTAAAAGATCCTTCCACTGCACATTCATTCCCTCTAGTGAAGAATGAATTTTATATAGTATGTTTATGGAGGATACATTTAAATAACCTTTTTAAAATATATTCCTTGATTAGCTTCCTAAATTTCAACTTTATATTACTTATTTAATGTAGTCCAAATCCATCATCTTTGATAAAATCACAATGAAAGCTCCCTAGATTGGAACAAGCTTTAGACATCTTGCCCCCTCTAATTTTAGATTTCTCATTCAAGTATTGCATTTCCTTATTCATCAATTCCATCTTGTGCATAACACATTCAAACCAATCAAATGATGTGTCATTTTTTTGTCTTATAAAAAACCCATGCCTTGATGATCACATTTGCATTGGTGCTTACCATCTCCTCTATATCTTCAAACACATTCTACTATAAGTAGATTTCATGTTAATAACACTTGATTTATTAATAAATTTTTTTATACTTTAAATTGATCTCCCCATATGGCTTAATCATTTTATCAATGTATTTCAAGCCATTAATTAACAATTATTCTACCCAAGTGTCAATAGTTTTCCCATAACTATTATATTTAGTTATGTCTGAAATGGACTCTTTGTTTATTCCAATAACTTGTGTTGGGGCTTAAACTTGGGCACTATTAGAATTTTATACTAGATTCAAGAGATAATAACATACCCCATGAGCTGTCAAACTTTTTATTTCAATTTTTATTGTGTCAATTATTCTTTTTCAAATCTCTTGATCATTTATTTTCATAGTCACTCAGAGGTTATGCACATTATTTTCACAAGTGTATTTAACCATAGTAATATCCTTAGGGTATATTCAAATAGAGTCATCTCCCCTTAATCATTTTCCACATTATATTTTATGATCTCAATAAACTAAGCTCCAAATGGATTTGTAACTACCCTAGAGGTAGTCTTGGCCTTCTCCTGGGGAGGAATCATAAGAATATTTTCCAAGGCATCAAACTCTAGAAACTCCACATCCACTATATTATTTTTCTCTCATAATAATGGTGGCATCCATTGACATGCCACATACTATTATTGAACACTTATATGTTTGTACCAATTGATGAAGTAGGTGGTGTATATTTCCTTAGTGGGCTACAATGTGGTAAAAGGGGGAGAAGGATAAAGGCTTGTACTGGTGAAATATAACTTATCACAATTACTATACATGTTGTTTTTTCTAACCCTTGATTAGAAGAAAGATATTCTTGTGTGGTGTTTTTTATTAGCAAGGAAGTAACTCCTTATGGAGAAGTCGATAGCTATATTTATATTGTTATCTTATCTTATAATTTTATTTCCACAAGAGGGACTTCACCATAGGTTTTGTTTGGCTTCTTTCCTTGGTTTGGGTCATCATCATCATCATTATCACTAGTAGTTTCTAGAGTGGGATGAGATATAGTACCAAAACAACTAGATCTAATTTCACTTGGAGTAGATGCAAGAGCTTATTTTGGTGAGGCTATATCCTAAGATTTGATGGAACTGCCAGCTATTATGAAATATGAAATAATTTTATTGAACCACTACAATTATATTCTCAACACAAACTCAATTATATCTTTTAGGTCAATAATATCAGTGGTTGACCAAATTATTACTTTTAAGGGTGCAGTCATGAATCTTTTAATATATTCTTGCTTAAGTGCTTCACTTCCATCATTGATCACTTCATATTTAATCTAATTGTCAGTGAAAGATCTAATCTAATCTAGGATTAAACATCTCCAATCATGTCTTTAAACCTCAAATTAATCAATTTATTTAGCCCAATAATCTTCCATATGTGGTTTATGAATATATGATGGGATAGTTTCCAAATTAGCTCACACATATCCATTTTATCAAAATAAACTCTTCTTGTGTGCAGGTAAAAATTAAATTTAGCTATATTAGAATTAATATTAAGATCATCTATCATATTATTTAATTTGTAGTGCCCCAAGGAAATTTGGAACACTACTCTTTAGTTGTGTTTATTTTTGCATCTCTAATGGACATTTGAAAATTGTCTTCATAGTTCCTTAGAAACATTTATCACTGACCAAATTCAAAAGCCTTGTAAGATATCCCTCAAAATATTTAATTTTAATATAATATAAATTTTGGAATTGAATTAAATGGATTCCATAATGTGATACCCACCTAGTCTTCTTTTATCACTCTTAAAATCCTCATAGTGAATGCATCATGCACTCATTTGAAGTGAATGTTGCTTTATTCCAAGGTCAGCTAAGGGTAAAATTTGTATATTTTGGTAGTTGGTCTAGGGTTTTTCAATTGAGTGAGACCAAAGTATACCTACTAGGACACAATGGAATGTACCAAATATGAAATCATATGAAATGACTTGGTGGTATTTACTTTGGTGAGATGATCATGGAGTGCATCATTGATCATGCTTCCCCAATCAATGAACTCCTTTTCATTATGAATGATACTCATTAGGAGGAACATCAAGGATAAAATTCCTTGTTATATACATTTCCAAACTACCCTATTGAGGATGGTGATCATATTTAAAAATTCCTCAACAAAATCAGCTCTAGTGAAGCCCTTGGGGAGTTTAGATATACCTCTCCATTTTACTTTCAACTAGATATTATTCATGATAGTGGGATGATTCTATATATATTTTCTCTAAAATGTCTATCCAATATCTATACCCATCCTTTCATATGTGCTTATTTTTGGAATGATAAAGGTTGCATCAATGGATTCCCCATCAACCACAAGGGAATCTCCCACATATTTTATTTATCTTGTCTTGGCATTTTAGTACTAATCACATGTTATAACTAGGTCTAAACACTATATATAAATTTGAAAGTTGGTTTCCTCAGGTAGACCACTTATTTTTAGGAGAACACCTATAGGTGTAGTAGATATATTATACATTATCCTATGAAATTTAGCCATATTTATATTCTCATTCATTAAATCACCTATTTCTAAGATATTAGTTGTTAAGATGGACATAGGTTCATATACCATATTTATCTTCATTTTGCTTATCTTAGTGACATGAAAATATACCTCAACTAGATCTTGGAGATTATAATAGGGGTCTAATGGAAGAAAAAAATTATGGGGTTGTGTAAAGCAAACAATGATGGTAATGAAATTATTTGTTCTCATTATTAATTCTTCCCCTCAAGCCTTTATGAGTGGACCATAACTTTGATTTACCTAGGGTACAATAATATTCCATATGAATGAAATTTTTTTTAGATGGGATTTGAATCCTCTAAAAAATATGTTACCATAAAGTATTTAGAGAGAAAAATATTTTTATTTTATTTGGGAAGAGTTTGGACTTCATAAGAGTAAAATGGTGAAAGAGTAAAGCTTTTTTATTATGCAAGAATAGAGATAAATTTTGAGTGAGTCCAAATTGTTGTGAGTGTAATGGTACTATTATCACTCTAAATTTCACCCCTAATAAATTTGTTCAAGCCTTCTTATTTAGATGATATAATGGAGACACCTCTAGGATGTGGGTGACCTAATCAATGAGGTTAATATCTAGATATGGGGTAGCTCCCTTAATTTGTCACCCAAGACTACTCACTAACCTATCTAATTTCATGAAAAAGAGAGAAAAGACTAATATAGAGCCTAGATGGGGTGATACACCAATAGTATGATTCCTCTAGTTGACTAAGCATACACTATTTGAGGAAAATAAAGTTATACTCCTTACACAACCTACAATCTTGATATGATTATGGCATAAGTATTTCATTTTTGAGGTTCAAGAATGTGTGATAACACCTAAGAGGGTAGTAATTGATCTTATAGAATAAAATTTATGTATTTCCACTTCTAAATCCTACATACATTAAGGAAATAACACTAAAAATGACTTGAAACAACTATCTTCTTTGCACAATGGTGAGAAACTACAGACAACAAGCTAAGAAAAATGAACCATTCACTAGACAAGATCAGCAAAGAATATGGGTAGGAAAATTCAACTTTATTTTTTTCTCAGGAGGTATTCAAGTACAAAAATAGCTAGGGTTTTACCATAACCAACAGAGGTCCCTCTTACAATCAACTTTTAATGCATATATAGAAGAAGATGGGTGAAGAGAGAGAGGTAGGCATAGAGATGCCAATCATGGATACCATATAATCATAGAATCATTTAAAACTCATAAAAATGGACAAGAATAATCTCAATTAACTCTTCTACATAACTGTCACACTTGTTTTGATTAGATTCTTTGAGAAGTGGGATAGGAGATCTTCATTGCCTTGAATGATTCATCACTCTTGCTCATGAAACTAACCTCTTCATTTAATTGAGTTGTTAAAAATTTAATAAATAACTATACCATGTTTATATCTCTTCTTTACACCTCATTATATTATATGAAACTCCTTAAATTGATGCAATAGGTATAACATCTCATATGCTCACTTTGTCATCTTGCCAAGCTTACCAAATGCATAGTGAAAACCTATAACTTGGTTAATTCACATTATTTGGGTATATAGACCTAATTAGTATTTTAACAATTTTAATTTTTTCACAAACATCCATGGAGGTTTTTATCTCTTTACTCCACCTAAAAATGCCTAATTTGGTCTTTTTTGGCATCAAGAAGCCCTGAATTGGCTTAGGGGGTCAAAAATTAGTTTTAAGGATCACCTATATCTCTTATTGGATTATTTGGATATGTTTCAATGGGTTATACCTTTTTTATTTTTAAAAACTCAAAAATACCTGATCAAACTCTCAAACAAAAATTCTTTCAAAAGTTCTTGTTTGTTGTCCTGTAGGTGATATAAAGGTGTTTAGAAGTGACTTGGGATCATTTTGTCTCTTTCTGAGGTGTATGATCATTGATTCAAGTATAAAAAATATTTATACACCATATCATAATCTTGGGTGGCCTTAAAAATGTCTGAAACACCCACCTCATACTTCATCCATGAGCAATCTCTCAAGAAAACCTTAGTTTTCTTCATAGTACAGACATGTGTTTTAGATTTTTCTATCTCCTCATGAAATATAAGGACATACGACCACTTTTAAACATTTTTTGATGTTTTTACCAACCTTTATTCAAATTTTCATGATTTTTTGAGCTCTAAATCTCAAGTTATGGCCTTTTTAGTGTTGCCTCACCTTTCATTTTCTCATTTATGTATTATTGTAGATCTATGTTTTAGAATTTTATTGAGTTATATGAGATATAAATACCTAATTATTTTTTAATTTTTACCTTTATGATCCCATATAACCTTTACAACCATTGGATGCATTTAATAAAACACATAAAACTCCTAAAAACACCTTTTCTGACTATAGCTCTTGTATTCTTAAAACTTTGCAACCTGTACATGCACATTTCACCATTCTTTGCATTGAAAATTTAATTGAATAAGGTGTATGAGGGTTATTTATTCCATTTAATATCTCACGTAACTTTCCATTTGCACCAATGTATAAATAAATGCACTCAAACAAGATAAAACCATGAGGTTGAGGTTTTAGAGGGGTTTAAACAGTTTCAAACACTCTTAGTGATTGTTCATAAAGGAGAGGTATTCAATATATGAACCAATTTCCATAATTTATAATTCCATAATGGTTACATAATTTTACTAATATCTCTATTTCCAACTCTCTCACCCCACTACATGTTAAACATTTGAAATTGACCCTCACATGTTTGCCAAGGGCTCAATGAAGGAGTTGAGAGGTTTTTTATCTTTCCTAGACCTAAAACTTATTATTAAGCATATTTTTAACTTGGTTCATATTTATTAGGAATTTTATATTATTATAAGACCACATTAAACTTTAAAAACCTTTAAATGAGACCTATACAGACCCTCTTTCTTCAAGAAACTTGCATATTCTACTAAAAAACCCTGGTGTAGTTGATGAACGAGGTGCTAATAGAGTCTCTATTGGATTTTATGGTGATTGTGTAATGTATAAAGAGAATATTCACCTTATTCTCCCTACGTATTCTTAATTATTCTTTATTTTAACATTAGAAATGATGATTAAGGCAATTTCAAATGTACTCCAATGTTGGAAAAGGAGTTTTATAACATCTTAGACATACGTACAAACAAGGTACAAGTAATATGTTATTCAATAAGTAATAAATTAAATAAAATTCCCATTTCACCCTTAGACATGATTATGCCCTCACATTTGATATTCTTTCAAAGAGTTATATTACAATATTTTAATAAGCAATATAAGACAAAGTAAAGAAAACCTTAAACTTTCTAAAAATACCTTAATTTCTACAAAATAAGTTATAGACCACATTTGACCTCAAATAAAGTATCTAAACCTTATTTTCATCATGATATCTCATTAACACACTCTTTCAACTTAAAATACTCATGACATGGCATTAGGCTTCTTATATATGGCATAAACCTTGACTAACACAAGAAACCTTAAACAGTGTTGACTCAAAATGACCACTTATAATGAATCAACATTAGTTTGAACATGATAAGGGTCATTGGTGGAAACTTTTTCCAACATTCATGGTGACCTTCAGGGGGTACTTGCTTGCTAAGCACTCTAGATCAGTGGCCTTACTCGTCCATTAGGCTATGGAGTCACCTGTCATCACTTCAAACTGATATGAGATTATAAAAGGGCTAAAAATTCCTTGAAAAAAATTAAGGGATAGTTGATAATACATAAACACTCACAATAAATCAAAGGATAACACACACAACAAATCAAAGGACTAAATAAGACACACACTATGATAGGAAGCACTTAGAGAAGACAAAATAAGTAGCATTCTTAGAATTATATTTATACCACACTTTTTGAAAATATCTCACAGTAGGATTCAATAAGGCAAATAGGTCAACCCATAAGTTTCTAATCATTGTGATATGGATAAATTTTGGCTACTAGACACTAGATAAGGATTTAGACACTACCATCAGCAATAGTGTCCCTCTATGGTTGGTAGTGTCTAAAAGGATATAAAATAAGTATGGATTTGAAGTTAGTGAAAGATGTTTATTAATTTTTAATTTTTTTTGTAATATAGGAGACCTAGGTGATCTGAAGGTAAATTTGTATAAGGTCCTAAATTATGCCAAAACTTGTGCCATTACAAAGGGCCCGTTGAGAGCTTTTTGATGGTATGTAAAACTCTATAAATAGAGCTCATTTGCTCCTTATGTAGCTAGTCAAAGTAGGTCAAAAAGTGGTCAACACTAGTTAAAACTAGAAAAATTGATGATCTTGGAATGTTTATAAACTATTTCCATGGTGTAGATCTTTTTGAGAGCTTTTTGACACATTTTATGGTTCAAAAAATGGATTATGTATGTGCAAGTTATGACCAGTCAAAGTTATGGTCAAACCCGATGACATGGAAATAAAGTGACATGGAAATATGGCTCTACCCAAGTCATTAATATTTGTAAATTCTAGCTTATTAAAGAGGGGTAAACATAAACCATCATAAATTAGAGAATAATTATAACCCCATATTTTTAAATGTAATGGATAACTTAAAATCCCATAAAAATTAGGTATGGGATAATTATAAAATTTATTAAAATACATTATGGATAATCATTCCAATCAACAAAATTGGACACATAAAAAGTATATAAAGGGATCAGAGGTGAATTTCAATTCATTCAAAAAAATTTAAAGCTCTCATCAGAGCTGAAGACCCAGAGCCAGAGCTGAAGAGTTGAGAGCTAGAGTTGAGAGCCAATGAGCCAGAGCTAGAGATGATTCTAGCCATATATTGAGTATCTAGATTTAAGGTCATTTGATGCACTTTTTAATTCCTCAAAGTGAAGCTTTATAGATTATGTAATGGCCAATATAGAGACTAGTCTATATATATCCTAAGTTTTGAAGGACTTAGAGAGCTTTTCAAACTTTAGAGTAAATAGAGAGTTGTTCTAAACTCTAAGATAGTTCCATCCATATGTGTATTTTCCTAATTTTAATTCATTTGAGCTAATTTTTAAAGCCCTTAATGATAATTTGGTGAATAACTTTAGGAACATGAGATTGCTTTTATGACAGGAGGGTGGAAAGTTTGTTCATGGATATCAAGACTTTTCAAAGGTATTTTACTGAGTTTTGCAATCTTAGAGTGTCCATTTGAAAATTTTAAGATTTTGGCCATGTACTTGTAATTTAAGGAAATGGAATGGTTCATGTTCTAAGTAGACCCAGAGATGTAGCTTGAGTAATGGGTGAACTTTTTTATTAATTCTATTATCATGAGTACTTTTGATTGTGCATTCTTTTTCTACATTTTAATTAATATTGTTTATTAATCACTGTTGAATGCATAACTAGCTAAATACAACAACTTAATATAGAATTGAGCACTTCAAGTTTTGAGATAAACACTTTTAAAATTTCAAACTTGTTATAATTCCTTTGAGTATATCATGAAAATGAGTGTTTGATAAAAGTATCCATTATAGGCTTTTTTGTGCATGAAAATTAGAATGATATGGATCAGATTAAGAAATAAGCATTTAAGCACATTGAGATGTCAAATACAAGAATTTAAAAAGTAGGGAGGTATAAAACTAAATGGTAGAGCCTTGATTGATATTTGTCAAATTTACAAGACTGAGATGCATTCAAAAATTTAGATTTAGTATCTACATTCCCTCCCCATTTAATCTAGTAATGCATAAGGATGAAATTACTTGATTAAAAGAATAAATTATCAGAGCATTGACCAAAAATAATTGGTTCAATCAAATGCATAAATTTATAGGCAAGATAAGAATAATTTCATAGACATTATTGTGAGAAAAAAACAAGAATGACAATATTGCATAAAAAATAGACAAATCGTCCAACACACTCTATATAGAATATCTCACAAAGAAATGTACAAATAGGAGATTAATGTGTAATTCTTCCATGAATAATTACAAAAGGCCTAGAATAGGCATGTAACTTCTAATTTTGAAATGACCAATCAAAGAGTAACATCTACTATCCAATGATAATGAACAATAATAACTCTTTATGTCTATGTGCACTTAAGCAAGATAACTCAAGTGTAGTAATAATACATGTGTGTAGGAATAATCTAAATAACAAAATACAAGGAAAATAAATATCCTAAACTAACATAAATGTGTACTTGGGTGTGAAAAACACACATTACCTTTGATTGAGCCCACTTTGAGTGATTTAGTGGTGTATGACCTATAACCAAGATCATGTTAAAATATAAATTAGTGCGTATAATCTAAAATTTGAAATAGTTGAAATGATTGAAAAGAAAGAGAGCAAGGAAGGAGTACACATGTGTTGTAATGCAACCATGTTACCTCTTGATGCTTTGACTTATTAATGATTCTTCCTTATGAAGCATTGGAGATGGAAAAGGTTTAGACCTAAACCTTGGAAATTTGAATAGGGATATTGGAAGGAATTATACCCCTAATATGATACAAGGATGAGTAATGACATAGCCATTTATATCATTATATCTCAATTACACAACTCAAGTTTGAATATATATAATCTAGTGAGGGTGAGTGATTTAATCAACTCATCCTATAAATCTAGATAAACGAGATGATGTAATCACTCCAATCTATAAATCTGGTGAGGGTGAATGATTTAATCACTTTAACCTATAAACTAAGCAAACTACTACAGTAAAAAATGCTTGATAATAGTATATCTTGGTGTAATCAGTGTGTCCTGGTGAGTAGTATAATTGGTATTTTTTACAATTTTTGGTGCAATAAGATGGCATATACATCTATAATATGTCATAGCTATATTATATATGTCATAAACATTTAATAACTATGTTTCACATCTATGTAAAATCGATGCAATGTATAGGATTTTAACCCAAGTGTAAATCTAAATAGTAGAATTGAACTGGAGATTGTGCCATTATGGAGGTCATGATTTTATGAAATTCCCCCATTGAATTCTAGAGATATTGATTTTTTAAGTGTGGAGGTCATTTTTTATGACATGCCCTAACTAGAATCTATAAATAATCAGAAAGTGTATGTGTGGAGGTCATGTTTTTATGACATGCCCCCACTGGAATATGGAAATATTGATAAAGTGTATAAATGTGGAGGTCATGTTTTTATGACATGCCCCCACTAAAATATGGAAATTTTGAAAATTTTGAGGTCATGCCTCTATGACATCCCCCACTAATATCCTCCCCTTTAAGGTGAGGGAGCTATACTATGAAAGGATAAGGTAGTTGTATAATCTATGTATAAATCATGTAGCATGTAGGGATAAAATGTCAAAGTAGATATATCAATTAAGCTCATAGTATGTTATCAAAACAATTCCTAAGATGCATGATATATATCATAAAAATGTCTAGATAGTAATAATACAAGCTTGACAAACAATATATCACACACACAAGATCACTCAATGTAATTCAAAATAATGGTCCAAGGATACCTCATACAAGGGGCAGGTTCAATTTCCATGTAATAAAAATGGATGACATATTTAAATGTCTAATCAACATGGAATGACATATTCAAATGTCCAAAAAAGATACAATAGCATAGGAACCAACAAGAAATGAACATATTTAAATGTTTCATAAGTAATACAATATCAAGTAGTGTAATACACTCAAAAAAGTGAAAAATAGATGAAGTGTAAGCATATTATACTAGTCCCTAAATATGTATGTTAGTAAAAATGTTATGCAATACAATATCAAGTACATTGTAACATATATGAGTATATACATAGACATGTGTAAGCATTAGCATTTAAGCTCAAACATGATAATGTAGAAATGATCTTAACATATAGGTAACAAATAGCAATCATGATCAAAGAAGGTAGATGCCCCTATCATACTATATGACATAGGTAGAGGAATGGTCCAACATCTAGAAGTGCATATATCATGTGTTTGATTATGCTTGTATCACAATCAAATATACATGAAACATTTGTGTATATAGGAATGAAATGATATGTTATATATTAACATAAAGCAAACAATATAGATGTCAAGTAGCTAATAAAATTTGGGAATATTGAATATTTTTATATTTTTGAATTATTTTAATGGTTTTTGTATTTTTGGAATATTTTAAAATAAAAGGATATCCTATGATCCCATCCAATGGATGTTCATAGGTAGCTCCAAACCTGTAATATGGTATATGAAACTAGTGGTATTGCTAAGGAACATGCATTGGCCTCATATATGGATTTGTAGAATATGTGGTATATTGTGTATGTGTAATAGGAATTTATGCTTTTGAAGAAAAAATATAATTATTAGGGGTTCATGTAACCCATGTTTTAGTGTTATGTGGTGTATTTTGATTAGTTGTAATTGTAACATGTTTAGTCTCTCTAGGTAACTGAGTATGTTATATAGGCATAGATGAAGATTCCATGGAAACCATTATGTGTCTTTGATGTAAAGGCCTCTCAAGTATGGGCTTATTATTAAATGGGATTGCCTTTTTCTTACCCTTTCATATAAGATTAACCTTATTAGTTTTGATAATTATCTACCTTGGAATAAACTTCTCTTGTTCAAGTGGATGTTCATATGTAATTATGGAAATTATGACTAGCCTATTTGTATGAATGTATTTGATACACACATGAATTGTGGAAATTACTATGTGGATTTTATGTATCTAATTTCATCCCAATAACATATAAAAGATCATGTATATCGTATAATTAAAAATGTGGTAACCACCTATATTGGATCAACCTGTAAAAGCAAATCAATCTCACTAATAATGCATTGTGATGTCCCATTAAATGCTTTGACAATTTTGTTTGAAAGGGTTATAATCCTCATGTGTATAACCCAAATGTTTAAATATTATCATGATACATACATTATCACCAACATCATTTTCCATCATAACATTATGTATAGGTTGATGGTCAAGGTATGCATGAATAAATAATGAATGAAGATCTAAGTCATCATGACTATTTCATTGTCATAAAATGTACTATAAGTTATATGAACCATAGGATGTATTGTGCATGTATGAGGGAAAATAATCACATTAATTGGGTTCCATAATTTTTGGGAGGATGATAAGCATTATATGCCATTTTCACTTCTAAATCTTTCTTAGAATGATCTTATAAAGGATTGTTATATATTTTCAAATTTTGGTGATCACCAAGTTGTGAACTTGAATATTTTTTAGGATCATCTAAGGTAATATTTTGGTCATCAATGAGGTTTTGGATCTTATGCTTCAAGTTATAACAGGAGTTTCTAGAATTCTCAAGGATTTAGTGATAGTCACAATATGTAATAGCATCATATCCTTTGGGTAGAGGTTGACTCATATCAACCTCTATGGGAAGAGGGAGACATATGAGATGACACTCCACAAGCTTCTTGGTTAAATAATAAAGAGACTCAAATAATCATGTAAATTATCTCTTATGTGCATTATATAAGATAATTGGATTAGGTTGTTATGACACTATTTTAATTATTATGGTTATTTGCTTTTTTAGGTCATGTAGGTTTGACCTTATAGCTTGGTTTGATATGAAACTTAGTATTGGATGTAATCAGTGTGTTTGCTACATACTTAAGCTTATTTAAGGAAATAAGTTTCATTTCATGATCTTAAATAACATGTAATATATAATCAAAATATTTAAACTTTCTAAAAATAATGGACTGGTGTAATGGAGTAAGCAACCTTTGCTTGAAGATGTGTTTAATTTCTTTATCTACCATTGGTTTTTCATTTTGGCCAATATTATTTAATATCTCAAAACATATTCATTTATAGGTTCATTGGTTCCTTTTTTTATCTTTACATGATCTCTATGCCATGGAACTATTTTAAAAATGTTCCATAATGGTAAATTAATGTAGTTTGACCAAATTTTACTTGTTTTAATCAATTTGACTAAAACTTTGACTGACTACACAAGGAGCATACGAGCTTCATTTTCTATGTTCCACATACCATTGGAAAGGTCTCAATAGGCCCTACACAATGGTAAAATTTTAGGTCTACTTCAAAACCTTTTCCAAATTTATCTTCAGATCAATCCTCCCCAATGAGAAGGCTTTTGGTCCACCAAAAGTTGGTACTATATCTAGTACTTCATATTGTCTCATAAATATCTCTATAGTGGACTCTATGGTCTTCAAAACTACTAGTCCACAACTAGAAGCTATACTAATCCTTTTAAATGCCAATTAGTTTTGATGAATTCTAATTGGTCTTTATCGGTCTACTCAGGTTATACAACTATACCTACAATGCTTGGAACAACCAACTAATCACATCTTCTACAATTCCTTTGTTGTTACATGACCATTGATAGCATCTACACAGAACTAGGATTCAGAATGTAATGACTTCTTTTGTTGCATGGCTTCATAGATAAGTCTAGTAATCTCTTAGTACATCCATCAATGTCTCCTTTTATTTCATGGCCTTTGCATAAGTACGTGTAGACTAAGTGATTTATAGGTTTGCATAACTATTCTCTATAGAATAACACTTATAGAAATAAGCATACCCTAATCTGCATATGTTGTTGTTAATGGAAAATGTCTACCCAAAAATGTGAGAAGATAAATTGAGTATGATAAACCTGTCGCTCAATATTTCTCTACAGGTGACTTCCATAACATAATAAATTGAAATTATATAATGCATGTATATATAGATAAAAATAGTGCCCCTTGGGTCTTTCATCAACTATGCTTGATGTATGTCACAATATTTCTCGTATGGGTCTTATTCATACATCTTAACTAGCACATTATTTATGTTGGTTTTATAAGTATATAAAAATGGATAAACCCAAAATACACCTAAGATTTATTACCAGCTATAAAATCTTGGTGTGGGTCTGAATCCTTCAATAGTCACTCTATGGATCATCATGCAACTTGCCTTCAGGTTCTTGATGGTCACCTGGTACATATGAGTTTGATGTCTGATTGGAATTATCATGACTGGGTCTAGAGACTTGTCTTATCTCAAATTGCATGATCCAAGTGTGATCCAAGTGAAGATTGATGCTATCATCTTTGAAATATGGTTTTTGAGAGAAGAGATATAAATTTCCTAGAACCATCTCATTCATCTCCAATAAGATGATATCAAGAATCATTGTGTCTGAGAAATGTCTCCCAATTACAAATCACAAGGAGCAACAACATATTGCCATACCTCAGATAATACCATTCTACATGCCAATTATTTTAGCATGCAATAGTGGCACTATTGGCAAGCCTAATTGATGTACTACATCAGTGGTTACATAACCTATTTTGATGTCTCCATCAAAAATAAGTCTAATGACACATCCCTCTGTAACAACTAGAATATTTTATCTAGAGACTCTCGTAAATCGTAAGATAATATCTACAGGTCTAGATGGTGCCCTCTAGTGAACTAGGAATTTTGAATGCTGACGAATACTTGGAATAGTAGGAATCTTTCCTCTACCTACATTCCTTTGCTGGAACCTCTATGGTGCACATTTAGGATGTCGTAACTAGCAATGTTCTACCACATGTCCACATCTTGAGCAATGACTGCATATTAGATTGGCTAAAGTATTGTGATCATCTAGATGATGTTTCTTCCATCTTGACTCTTCTTCTAATTGATCAAAAAGAGAATCAAGTTTTTGCTAGAGTTTAATGATCTGTTGATCTTGAGTACATTGATGGGCACTCATGTTCACCACCATGGTGTTCAGTTCTGCTATCTATTATGCCTGCTCCCATCAGTGTGACATAATCATTTATATCATTGAGCCCAATATTAGTAGCATCATGGACAACTACATACATGGATATAAATCCATGGCTAAATTGGTCCCAATAGCCACAAAAGGCAAGAATCACTTTGATACCAAATCTGACGTATCAGAGCAATGCCTACACAGAAGTTATCCCAACACACTAACTACCCTGATACCAAATCTAATGTAAATTAGCATTTATTTTTATTTTAAAAAATTTACCTTGGATATTTGTGGGCAAAATATTAATTATACCAATATTAATTCCATAAAATGATCAACTTAAGGAAAAGCAATGCAAAAAAATACACACCACACTGCACAAGAATTGATTATGGAGTTTGACAATGCCTACATCTTTGGGTTTGCTTATAGTACAAACCAATCCATTTCCATGAAAAGTGAGTACATGGCAAATTCTCATAATTGTCAAATGGACACTTTAATATTGCACACAAATTGGCAATAGAGCTTCAGAAAGTCCTAGTAAACCCATGAACAGACCTTCCACCTTGCTGTCATGTGAATTCAATCTTGTAATTATTCAAACTTTTACAGAATCTTAGTAAACCCACAAATATATTCTACACCTTATCAAACATGTCCAAATATGTATATTCAACCCTTCAAAGAATCTTGATAAACCCATGAACAGATTCTCCACCTTCCCAAAAACACCTCTAGATGTCTTTTACTCAAAAATCTAACTTTTGGAATTCAAAATTAGCATCAAATGGAATTGAACCTTGACATTCAACATATGGTTGGAACTGGCTCAGAACTAGAATAAATCTCTAGTTTACACTAAGAGATAAAAATACCTTTAGGTGCCTCGAAGCAAAAGAAGAGTAGAAGTGGGTCCTTATGCCTTAGCAATATTGGCTAAGGACTCTTTCGAATGCTTTATAAATATAGAGTCCTAACTTTATATAGTCATTTAAATCTGTAGCCCAAGTGGTTGGGCCTTATCCTTTTATCCAAGGTGGTAGAGGTTTCAATCCCCATCCCAATGCATTTGGTGGTCCATGCTTATCTTTATTCCCACATTGGTAAGTGGGGGGGGCACATAGGATTTAAATACCACAAAGTTTGTTGTTTCTAATGCCAAGTGGTTGGCATTACCATGCATTTTGATGGGCATGTGGGATTACTGTGGTATTTGGACATGAAACATGGCATGTTGGTGGTTAGAACATGGATGTGGGGGCATGAACATGGAATGTGTGACATGGAACGTGGAAAGTATGTAGACTATTGGAAAATCATGGGTATGACATGGATATGTCACGTGGAAGTGGTAAATAATTATTTAATTAAATGACAATTAAAAATTAGACCATGGAAATTAATTGGTAGAAACCCACGTGGTGGCTTGAGGACCCACCACGTGGTCCAATTTCCACTCACCACTTTCGATGCCCTACTGGATGCTCCAAAATTCTATCAGCGATAGGGTCCCCCTCTGAGACAAAAGCAGACTCCACTGGCTATAGTCCCCAATACCCATTCTTTTGCCAAATATGCTTGTCAAAGATGAAGTCAAAAAACCAATTATTTTTACATGATCTGACTGCCACTTATTGATGCATGACTGGTTCACATTTTCTACCATGACATCACTTTGGCCAAATTTGACCGTAACTTTGACTAGCCATAACTTGCACATACAGACTCCATTTTTTTAACTGTAAAATGTGCTAGAAAACTTGAGATGAGATATACACCATGGAAATATTTTTGAATTAATAAATAATGTTCAATTTATTTAGTTTGACCAGATTTGACTTGCTTTAATTAGTTTGACTAAAACTTTGACTGACTGCACAAGGAGCATACGAGCTTCATTTACTGCATTTCACATACCATTGGAAAGGTCTCAATAGGCCCTACACAATGGTGAGGGTTTAGGTCTACTTTGGAACCATTTATAAATTGATCTCTAGATCACACACATGAGGATTGAGCAAGTTATTAGCTTAATACAAGTTATTCAATGATTTGATTGTTATACACACACACACACACAGGTTATCACCAATTTCATGCATTGGTTCACATAACCAATGAGATGTATTTGTTCCTTTCCTCTTTCCCATATCCTTACTCATTTATTTACTTAGCATAGTCTTTTGCTTTTGACATCTCTTCATTAAGGACTAATTTATGAATGTTTCATTGCAATTCATGCTTTGGATCATGCTTCATATACACAAACCTAACTTCACATACTCAGACTCAGCTAACGGGCCTCACTTTTTAGGTAAGTCTAGGTATACTTATTTTTCTTTTATACTAGTCATTTCATTTTGTTTCATCTTTAACATAAATGGGGGCAAATATAATCACCTAAAAGTGGTATTTGAGTGCTAAGAGTGTTACTTGAGATAACTTATTCCTAGTTTATCCATAGACCTATCCTAGAGAATTTTATCACACTTTTCCAACCTTTGTGTAGACCACAAGCATCCCTAGTCAACTAATACACAGTCTTAGACCTTCATTCCCAGACCCTGGCCCTTCATGCCTAATAGCCCACCATCTAGACATTAGCACCACATTAAAGATACTAGAGCTACATGGTGATAGTGTCCCCAACATGGCACTAATGTCTCTTATCTTAACTCTCCTAAACGGATATGTATGTAAAATTTAAACCCTTTTAAGGTTCGCCTAAGCATATTTTATTATCTGCACAAGCTATAGAACACTATAAATACATGACTTTTAGATTTTTATACACTAGATGGAAAATAGATGCAAAAGACCTTGTGGACGCCATAATTTAGCACCCTTGCCCTATTATGCCATCTTTTAAGTTATTACTTTAATAATTAAATTTGGATGCTATAAATCTGTACCATAGCTAGAAATCCTAAAATAATCTAAGTTTGAAATGTGGTAGAAACCTTTAAAAATCTATATTTTGCATCTTAACTCCTGGAAGTCCCAAACCCCTCTCAAACATCCTAAAATTATATACATAAAATATAACTTAAATGTCAACTTATACTTAAATTTTTATTTCATGTATATACCCCCTTTTTATCCATGGTAATTAATCTTATTAATTACTATTTACCATCCCTAACCACCCAAAAAAATTTAAATAATCAAAATCCTAAACATCAAATAAAACCAAAACATAATAAACCTCCTGACAAACTTATCCCATGGTTAAAACAACCCGAACAACCTTAAAAGTCATTTTAACCCTCATTTACCTCATGCCAACCCTTTGGAAAAGATTTTCATTTAGCTTCACCCAATTTTGGTAAATCAATGTTGATCCTCCATGATCGACATTGATCTGTTAGAATTGACATTTTATATACAGCAGACCTCCATGGCTCGAGATGGAACATGATTACACTTTTGGAACCTGAAATGTTATGGAATCTCATTGCAACCTATGTATGGACTTTATCAACAACCTAAAATCTTGTGGAACTTTTGTTGGAAAGCTTATTAAAGGTTTTTGAAGTCTTTTCTCTCTCATCTTATCCAAGTTCATTTTCAGGCATTAAAGGTTAGTATTGCTTTTAAATTTATTTGCATTTCCAATCTATTGTCTTCTATGTCTATCTATGTCTGTTTTACATTTGGTTTTTATTATTTTATCAATAATACAAGACATCATTATATTCTATTTATAGTTCATTAATTTTACATAGAATAGACATCGATTCATCTGAATTGATATCGATCCTATAGAATTGATGTCGATCTTATAAGATCATCATCGATCCCTGTCAGACTAAAAATACCCTTTAAATAGTCTATTTTGCATCTTCATTATCTATTAAAACTATATGCTATTTTATAAATATCTCTCTTAATCTATTAGTATCCATTACTAAAACTTAGTAAGGCATTTATACATCTTGTCTTGAATAATCTATTTATCTTATCTCTTAATCATAGATAGTCTACATTTATCTAATCTTGATTAAGTTGTATGTTGGTGTTGTTTATATCTACATCTATTATCTTATATATTTTATCTGTTATCTTGAATAATCCATAATCATTTATCTTTATCAAATTATCTTTTACATTATTTATATCCTGTAATCTATATCTTTGTAATTTCATGTTTATTTATAAACTTGAAGGTTGAACGTGGGCTGACATCCATTTGAGAAAGTGTGTTGCTTCTTAGGACTAGTTTGTAACTAGGCAACTCATTCATCTCTCTTTTAATCCCATTTTATTTTTAAGTGTGGTGTATTACACGTCATTCTTCCCCAACCAAAGAGGATTTATCACAATCAAGCTTGATCAATGGTGTGCAACCAACCATCCATATCTCCATGTAATCTTAAAAACCCTACTTATACTTTGTTTTTAGTAGTTAATTAGATCACATTGAAAAATCATAAAAAAACTACTCAAATAGACTTATTTAAACACAAAACAAGTTGAGCAAAATCAAGGTTAAAAATCTCTATTCTACCCTACTTATGCATACTACCATCTACAGTTGTCCTAAGCCCAGATTTTCTAGATTTATAATCTCAAACACACTCAAGGAATTCAATACCACTATCATTATAACATCAATTTCACTTGTACCATCACTTAGGTAGGGATAAATACATCGAGTTTGATCCCTCCTCAAATTATTGGTATGTATAAAACTCTCTTCATAGTGAGGTGTTGAGGATGTCCAACCTATCCTAATAATGAACACGCATTCTTAGTTCATGCCCTAATTTCAAGGATGATTAGGATTAGTATCATAAATCAAATATTATAAGCACAATATAGAGTTTTAAATTTTAAGCATACAGGAATAGAACCCAAAAACACAGGCGTATGTACACCTAGTATTTAGGAATAGTCCTACATAGATGACACTAGTGCCATTTTTAAGACACTAAAGCCATATGGTGCAGCTATCCAAGTGTGGTTATACTGTCCAAGATAATATCTAACATAGGGATCTAGTTGATGACACTCAAACCTATTCGTATCTTAGTTTTTAGCACTCAGATCTCTCATGTCAAGAGTTTTCCAGATAAGTTTTTATTTGCACACATTTATTACTATTTTTAGAAATTCAAAGCAAGTCAAAATATGTAACAAATCAATGGTTATTTATTACATATTATTTCACTGATTTAGACTATTCATCCCTTTAATCAAACATAGGATTTACATTAGCTAAACCTAAAAAGATTAAAACAGAAGTTCAAATTATAATGATTATACCTTAGATTTATCTTATATTATATACATTGTTAAAGAAAAAATTATTTTCATAATTCAATGGGTTTTCATTTATATTGAAGAGATGTATCTTAATATTCAATATAATGTATATTTAAAAAAATTATACATTCATCTTAATGTTCTTTCATATTAGTTTCTCAAATAAATTATTTTTCAGATGTTAGTGTTGTCTTAAACATTGAAAGGATGTATACTTATTTTAAGACTATCACATCATAAAGGATTATATATTTCTCGTTTGAATTTTAAAAAGTTCTTTGAGAATGTACCAAACCTAAAGTTACAACTATAATTAATTACACCTACAAATAAAACTAAAATGCAAAATTTGGATTAATTTTAATATGACATGAATGTTAACATCTCAATATGGGATGCCTAATCATCATACTTAATCCATAACAATGATGGATAAGACCCCATCGGTGCACATCCCATGAAAATGATACAATCACATGAGGCTGAATGTAATTTTGTATTTATCAAAATTTAAATTTCATTCCTACTCACCATTTACTAGGAGGTTGTGTTTAGTAAATTGAAGTAGATGCTGACTGAAATCTATCAAGAAAAGTGGGACATGTATAAAACACAACCTCCTTCATATTTTTATATCATTTCACAAAAAACTCTAGGGATTGGTTTCTCTTCACAATAGCAAGTTGTATAGTATGAATAGTAATCAATTCAAATATAACCATGAATTTGTCATCTAAATAATGAATATCTATATAAGATTCATTGTATATCATGTTACCATTATTTAGGTGATTGAACACCTTGTGTGATAATTCCTGAACATTGTGACAATGTTGTTGATGTGGTTGGGACACTCAAAAATATGAAGGTAATGCATTTCTTGTGTCATATTTTTTAGGTGTAGCTAATATGGTAGTCACATCTTCATGATCACTCTATGATACATGTAGTTGAAACATTATGTGGTCATTATTGTTCATAAAAATAAATTGGAAAAAAAATAAGTCGCTCTTTCATGATTTTGGTCTCCACCTTTGGATGGATCTTTCAATGAAGAAAATATTAACAACATCTAATAAAATTTTGAGATAATTTATCATTAGAGTGTTTAAAGTTTTTTTCCAAATTAAATTGGTATATGTGTGATTTTATAATAATAAAACAATCATATAGCATCAATGATATCAGATGGTGTCAAGATAACTTTCTTTGTATAAAATTCCTCTCAAGGATGTAAATTCATAATAGTGGCCTCTAACAAAAACATCCTCATGAGTTTTAAATATCATCATGCAACATAATGTGTTTCCACTACAAACATCTATAAAGCATTTTGAGGACTTCAACAAGGTATACAAATCACAAATAAACTTGGTAATTTTTCATAATAAATACAAACATGCATGCCTATTATGATAATAAATTTAAATGGATGTGTGTTACATATTAAAAGAACATTCAGATGCATCATACAATGTCTATCAATTGTAATAAAATAATATCCCTTACTAAAGGATATATGTCCAAACTACACCTTATATAATAACCTTTCTTATTAACTCTAATATCTTTGGTTTCCTCTACCTCATTCAAACCAATAGTAAAAAACTGTGTTTTTAATTTTGGTTATGGAAATATGGTGCAGCATTAACATTTGTTCCTCATTTGCATACATCATATGCACATATAATGAAATAGGAACACTCCATGTCTAGGTGTCATTACTAATAATGTAAAGAGTTGGTTCTTCATCACTTGGTTCTATTTAACAAACTCAAGGTTTCCCATGTGATATTCTTCCACAACTTGGAAAATGTAGATATCTTGTGAACAATTTTCTCCCTACGTAGAAAATGTAATTGTTTCAAAAGAGAGAATACTTCCCCTATGTTGGTTCATATTTGAACAAGTACGAAGGTTGTAATATATTTTATTACCATTTTATGAATTTTTCAATTCATCTGCAATATGTGATTCATCACCACTCCAATAATAATTTTCTAATTCTTTGTCATATTTCTTCAAATTTTTCAAAATAAATGTGTCATCCTTTTTTTGTTCTCTTGTCAAATAATCCCCTAATAACCTTTGTCAAGGTCAGCCTATGTAATTCATTTATTCCATTTTATAGTCATGTGTGGATTTTTAACATCCAATTATGCTTCATACTTCACTACATATTCATAATTAAACTTGTCCTTAGGTGGAAACAAACAAACCATGCAAGCATAGGTCATGTAAGGCTTTGTGTTAATTATAATTATGATCATGTGGAAGCACACATAAGGCATATAAACCATCTAACAAAATTCCTAACTGAAATGTGGTCTGAATATGGGAATTTTTTGAATCACCTTTACACAATATTTCAGTTTACCATAATATACTAGAACATACAGGATTTATGATATGAAAATTGACTCAAATATGGATGAAGCTGTGAACTATTTTTTAATGCATCTTTTTCATTATAAACACATATGGCCTAATCCTGAAGGTTTTTATAATGTATCAAGGTTTGTTTTAGATGCAAAATATTTGCATTGTGTGTAAATGTAACAATCAACCAACACCAATTCTTAAAATGACCAATGATGTAGGTCCAATATATGAAGCATATCTGCAAATGTTCTTTTAAATTTTTCACAAAATGAAAATGTTCCTTATCTTAAACGATGTCTCCAATTATATAACTCCCTTTTTATTGAACTTAGTTTCTAGTATTGGAGGTTTCTTTGTATAGATGCACTTCTAACTATGTTTAACTAAGCCCTTCAAAAGATGAATGATTGATTTAAAAGAAATGAAAGTATCTGATAGAATAATGTCACTTAAATATAACCCTAAAAAAAAAAAACAAGCCATACTTTATGACAAACCTCTTCCTAAATATGTTTTTGACTATTCATGCCCAATTAATTTAAAAAATTGAAATCAATAGACATATATACAATCCTTAAAAGTCCATCTACAATTTCAAAAATATAATTAAAAAAACATCATATATAGTTTTAAAATCACCCTATCTATTATCACTTTAGGATGAACACCCATCTAAGTGCATAAGTCTAATTGAGCACCATTTAATATCTAACACTAAGTAATTAAGAATATAAGTATCCATGTAGAGGCCCTTCATTAGGAAAGGAGGCTCGATGGGTGAACATCAAAGACATTTAATCATTAGTAGCAGAGGATTAAACATGCATGGGTATTAAATATATGTTTCTTACATAAAACTTTTATAGTTTCTATTGTTTGTAATTGACTGAAATCCATTTTTTCCAAAAATGGCTCACCCCGTAAAATGTTTTGCACTAGTGGAATTAAAATTTATTTTTAGGGGAATAGATTAGCCACTGCATGTTTCTCTTTGTATTTTTACCCATATTTAACAATAATCACCATTATTTAGCATTATTTATCATCAGATTTATTTTAAGTATATGACTTAGACAAAAAATTAATCTTCCTAACTTAGTTTAGTATAAATAACTACAAGCTAAAGTGTACTTAATCATTAATTAAAGTAACTAATCAATGTTATTAAATAACTTATTTTAGAAGATATATTTCTGGGCGTTATAATTTTCTAGCTATAATCTAATTCTTTATTAACCTGCAAAGCAACCCCAAAAGTTTAAAACTTAAAACTGAGTAGAGGACACAATTGGTAATTAGGTACAAAATTGGCAAGAAAAAAGGTTAAAACTCAAAAGCTTTTTTATTATATATTGTACACATGTTAGAATAATTAATTAATCCTAGCTTTGTAATAAATGTCTCAAGGTGATTTACACCTTTGATTGACCTAGGTTAGTTAGGTGGGGTATTTCCTAGGTGTGATTAGTCATAATATCCTAAATATTAGAAGATTTAATCTCATTTAGTATTGTATAAATAAGCACTTCTTATATTGCTTTTCTTAATTCAGTTAATACAATTTATTCTGGATTTCATTTGATATCAAAGCAGGAAATTCTTGAGGAGTCTTTTTCGAAGCATTGGAGATTCAGTGGAGATCGAGAGCAAGATTTTTGTGATCCTTGGATGTGTCACATTGCTCCAATTTCAGCCATCCCAAGTCGAAATGCTGCCGAAATTCTAGCTAATTTGTGGAAGGAGAAAAGTTGTCATGCTTTGATAAATTTTAGCCATATTTATATTAAATTTTGGGCTAAATTTTAGATCTAAGATCATATTTGATAGCTTTGAATTTGATTTTATTATTTTTGGTCAAGATCCAATTCTAAATTGGTGGAAGAATAGATCTAAGTTTTTCAGATGATTGTGTATGTCATTGTGATGAAAATTTGTATTATTTGTTAGATATAGAAAAATATAGAATATCTAGAAATGATCTTGTAATGTTTATTAATTCTACTAAAAAATATACTAATTTAAAAAAATCAAAATTTTTGGAGCTTTTGGTGATTTTCTTCGATTTTTTTAAGTTTTTATTTTGTAGAACCAGTGAGGAACGTCAGAAAAATAAAAGTTTTTTTGAATTTTTTTATAGAATTATAGATAAAATATTATATCACCATATTCCTCTCATTGATAGATTTTTTAAATTTATTTTTTTTCTAAAAATGGAGCACCGAAGCACCTGTGGTGAAATTTTGAAGGTAGAGTGCAATTTGGAGGTTTTCATTTGGTGCAAGGTCAATTTTTCGGGTGGAGCACCACCCAGATCCGCCACTTATAGCATCAACACCATGATCATGCCACCAGAATTTTTCATCCTTTGTTCATGCCATATGACCACCTATTGGGCATTTTTTTAGCCCCTAAAGGCATGTCCTTCACCACTATGAGCCATATTTGAAGATTTTTTCTTCCAAAGTTCATAACTTTTGATTCGTGAAAATTGAGAAGGTGATTTTTTTTCACCTTGAATATTTTTTTGAGATATATGGAGTGGTAAGTATATTTTTTATATTTTTATCACCCATATTTCTATAATTTTTAGTTTCTTGTCAGTTTAACTGAACATTTCATGTATTTTAGACCTTTAAGAGGCCATAACTTTTGACTGGTAACTCTGATTTGCATGTTATCTTTTTAAAAAGTGTGTATTTTTATTTTTAGATTATATATATATATATATATATATATATATATATATATATATATATATATATATTGGATTCATTAAAATTTAAAAATTTAAAAGGAAAAATTGTAGCATCATTTGCTCTTCGAACGCATTTTCGGTTGAAATCGAAGCCTAGTTTTCCATTGCTTATTTGGACACATTTTTGGTAGAGTCCAACATCCATTATGTGATTATGCACAATTTTTCATGTGTTTGTATGCATTTTTTCATCCTTTTTACATTTTTAAAATGCACATTTCATTTTCACACTTAAACACACTTATATTTCATTGTTATTTGCAACTTGCAAAATGTCTAGTTTGGGACCACATTTTGTGCTCCCTGACAAACAATTGCTTCATGGTGATAATTATGTAGCATGGAAAACAAAATTACAAAAACATCTAGAGTTTGAAGATATTTGGTCAGTAGTTGAAGGCACATGGGTTAGACATGTAACAGATGTTGATCAATAATAGAAATATGACAAGGCTAATAAAAATGCTAAGTTGATAATCATGTTTAATGTTTTGGATGAGGTACAACCTCATATATGTAGTATAAAAATTACAAAAGATTCTTGGGATAAGCTTAAAATAGTATATGAAGTTAAGAATTAAAATCAAATATTACATTTTCAGAGCCAATTGCACACTTTCAAGCTCAAATCAGATGAAAAAGTAGAAGCATTCCTTAGAAGAGTTGCAACTTTGTGGGCTTCACTTCAATCTTTAGGCAAACCAATGACAAATGACTCTTTGGTCCCTATAGTCCTTAGATCACTGCCCCCCTCACATACAAGATCTATGTGACCACATTGAATGTCACAGGACAAAAACCAACCTTTGAAGCATTGGTCAATTTGTTGCAATAAGAGGAAGCTATTCATAATTCAAAGGAAGTAGATGATGAGCATGCACTCGCATCGAATCAAAAGGGGAAGAAACCCATGAAGGGTCATAAGCAATCTCCAAAGTAGAATAAATAACAAAACCAACAAGGGAACAATTCACATTTTCTTAAAGCATGTCAAATTTGTGGAAAATAGGGACATGACTTGAAACATTGTTGGTACAACCCTTTTCAATAGGGCTCATCAAGTAAGAAGTCATATTTCAACAAGTCACCACAAATAGACAAGAATCAACCACAAAAACAAAATAGGTGGAAACAAAATGGTAATGTTGTTGAGACAATGATTTTTCAAATGAGGACTATGGTTTTAGCTACACAAACACATGAGTCTACCAATCATCTAAGTGTAGTTTGGTATGTTGATTCAAGAGCAACCAGACACATGACAGGTAGAAAAGATTAGTTTTCTACTTTCAGAAAATTAGAATCAAAGGGAAATGTTTCACTTGGAGATGATACCTCATATATAGTTCAAGGCAGTGGTGACATCAAACCTCAACTTTGAAATAAAAATTACAACATTTCAAATGTTCTTTATGTTCTAAGACTTACAAAAAATATTTTATCTATTAATTAGCTACTTGACCACAACCTAATGGTTTAATTTGATCACCAAAATGGTCAAAAAAATTTCCACATCAAAGATAAGTCTAGGCATTTCAAATTAATAACAAAGGATTACAACATTATCAAAATATTTCAGTTTGATTTTATTTAAAATGGCCATCATGCACTCGCGGTCAAAGGTACAGAATGAGGCAATTTATGGCATAGAAGATATGGTTACTTGAGTTATGGTTATTTGGTTCAATTGAGAAAACAAGATATGGTTTGTGGTCTTCTCAAACTCAAAAAATCTTCTTATATATGTACTAGTTACTTAGCAAAAAAATAATGAAGATCTCCCTTTAGAAATACTGAGTGTCAATCACTTAGTAAGCTGGACTAGGTGCACACCAATCTTTGCAGACATTTTTCTCCCAGTCTTAGAGGGTACAAATGCTTTTAGCTTTTTGTTGATGATTACTCATGGAAAATGTGGGTATATTTATTGAAGATAAAGGATCAATATTTTCAAGTCTTCAAAGAATTTAAGGCCACGGTTGAAAATAAAACTGGTAGGAAAATCAATACCCTCCACTCAGATCATGGGGGGAATACACTAGTAAAGAATTCTCAGCCTATCTCAATGTGAATAGAATCAATCATCAACTGACAGCTCTATATTCACCTCAGTAGAATGGAGTTGCAGAATAGAATAACAGAGTCATTATGGAAATGTTTTTCAGTATGGTTGAGGATTCAAAATTTCTTAATACATATTGGGTAGAAGCTTGTCAAACTGCAGTCTACTTGTTGAATAGGTCACCCACTAAAGCTCTTGATGGAATCACACCTCATGAAGATTGGATAGGGAATAAACCAAAGGTAACTCACCTTCAAGTTTTTGGTTTCAAGGCATATATTCATGTTCCTAAGAAGAAAATAAAGAAGTTGGATAAAAAAACAAAGGAATGTATTTTTTGTGGGATATAGTGCACAATTAAAGGCATACCGATTCCTTGATCCAAAAACAAAGAAGGTATTAATCAGTAGAAATGTAGTATTTGAAGAAAAGAGTGGAATCAATCCACCTTCTATATAGGCAAATGATTCAATCAAAAGTCATGTAATATTTTTAGATAGTGATGGTGAAAGTGAACAAGAAGATAGTCAAATAGGACCTCCAGTACCACCACCTACAATTCAGCATATGCCCAAGTGGTATACAAGTACTATATGAGATGCTAACTTGAATATAGTAATAGATACATCCACTTCAAGATCAAAGAATCGAATCATGGCTCAAGAAGAGGTTAATATGTCCCTTATGAGTATTGTTCAAGAAACATATGAGCCCTCTAGACTAATAAAATCCCTACAGTCTAGACCTTGGAAAGATGCCATGGATGTAGAATATCAATCACTGATGAAGAATAACACTTGGTAGATTATTGATCTTCCACCAGGGAAGAATCCTATTGGTTGCAAAAGGTTCTTCAAGACCAAGTAAAAATTATATGGAAGTATTGATAAGTACAAGGCAAGGCTTGTTGCAAAAGGGTATGCTCAAAAAGAAGGCATTGAATATGAGGAGACTTTTGCTCCCACGGCTAAGATAAAGACTATTAGAATGGTTTTATCTATGGTTTTATCTATGGTTGCATATTAGAATGGTCAAATAGACGTAAAAGGTGCCTTTCTCAATGGATATTTGAAAGAGGAAGTCTACATGACTCAACCTGAAGGATTCTTGGCACCTAATCAAGAATAGAAAGTGTGTATGCTTATAAGTCTCTCAATGGGCTAAAATAGGCTCCCTGAGCGTAGTACATCAAGATTGATGATCATCTTGTACAACATGGATTCAATAGGGGTCCATATGATCCTAACCTCTACCTCAAACAACATGGGAGGGGAGGTTGTTATAGTGATTATTTATGTCGATGATCTAGTCATCACTGGCAACATAGTGAAGATGATCAATGAAACTAAGAATGATCTCAAGCGATCATTTGACATGACATATCTTGGGCTACTACACTATTGTCTTGGTTTGGAGGTATGGAAAAATGAGCATTACATTTTTGTTTCATAGATGAAGTATACCAAGACATTGCTCGAGAAATTTAGGATGATGGACTGCAAGCCTATTGTAACACCTATGGAAATAAGACTTCAGTTGTCTCGTACAAATCCATCACCAGAATTAAAAGCAACTCTCTATTGGCAATTGATTGGGAGTCTCATTTACTTGACATATACTAGGCTAGATACTAGCTATGATGTCAGATATCTTTCTCAGTTCATGTAGGAACTAAAGGTGGCACATTGGAAAGTGGCAAAGTGGGTATTGAGATACATCAGAGGTAAATTTGAGTATGGCCTAGAGTAAAATAAGATTTATAAGTTATTGATAAGATATATAGATGCAGATCATGCATCTTCTATTGATGATAGGAAATCCACTTTTGGATTTGTGTTATTTCTAGGATCTAGTCTGATTTCATGGGGAAGTAAGAAGCAAAATTTGTTTCTAGATTTTCCACAGAGGTAGAATATCATGCTGCAGTAGGAGCTATCTACAAAGTGATATGGATACATAACATTCTTTTAGGACTTGGAGTTCCACAAACTCAGTTTATAGTTCTAAATTGTGACAATTAGGGTGCTTTACATCTTGTTCACAATATAGTGTTTCATGAGAGAACCAAGCACATAAAGGTTTAGATTCATTTCATACATGAACATGTTTAGTATCACAAAATATAGCTCTAGTATTGCCCCACTTGGGATCAGTGTGTAGATGTCTTCATGACGTTACTTGCACATGATAAGTTTGAGGCATTCAATAATTCTCTCTCTTCTTCTCTTCAGGCTATGATCAATTAAGGGGGGAATATTAAAATAATTAATTAATCCTAGCTTTGTAATAAAGTCTCAAAGTGATTTACACCTTTGATTGACCTAGGTTAGTTAGGTGGGGTATTTTCTAGGTGTGATTAGTCATAATCTCCTATAGATTAGGAGATCTAATCTCATTTAGTATTATATAAATAAGCACCTCTTATAGTGATTTTCTTAACTCAGTTAATGCAATTTACTTTGGATTTCAATCGACACTTGACTGATTATATTACATAATTAGAATACACTTAGCTTTTCAAGGTGATAAAGTAGTCAACTCCAAATTTTGTTCATAGTCTCAGATTCTCAAGATAGTGACCTGGTGTGTTTGTTTCTATAATTTTCTCTAGTTTGATACATTGTCATTACCTTTTTATTAATTTATTATAATTTTAGTTTTTATTTTTAGACATATTTTAGATCTAATTAATATTGGTGTGTGTATTTTTATTGATTATTATTATGCCCTCGTTTTAGCATGTCGTGCAGTGTAATTGTCATTGTGCACTAAATAATTAAAACAATGTGGTTTATGGATTACTTTAGGCTTGTATGGATGTCATCGATCAATCTCATATTTTCAATATGAGGATGGGCTTCTAAAACAAATATTATATTAATTGATATGCATGGATCTATGCATTTAATTAGTATTTCCAATTTAGATGTAAATGGATAAAACAACCTATGGAGAAGCTATCAGATAGGTCTAGGCTATTTATGCACTATAAATGTTTGAAATGTGTTTAATACTTGTACAAAAAGTGTTATATGACCTCTAGGGATAGATACCTATCAACATGAAACCCTATTATATAACTCAAATCACCATTCAATTAGGGAAATAACTTGATAGTGAATTCGAGGGACCAAGTGAAGAAATTAAAAATAATTCAAATATGCACACCCTAAAAAAATTTCCAAGGATTCTATATTGGAAAATGGTTTTTGAACAGAGTACTTGTGGATCCTAGATTTTTTGAATTTCTTTAAAAGCACAAAATATACAAATAGTAGACCAAACCATAAAGAGATGGGGCTTATAGTTTTAAATTAAGCATCCTTACGATCCCACCTATCACTCGATGAAACAATGAATAAAAAGCTTTCATAAAACTTCCACAATTGAAAACATTCTCCAAGTGCTATTTGGATGTCTTAATGCTCAATCCAGATCAATCCATTTATATAAATCACTCTTTGTATTTAATAATGCTCCAATACTTTATATATGCACTAATCCTTTAGGTCTTATTTGGATTCCATAGTAAAACTATTAGTGCATGGATTGGTTTTAATTTGACTTAGTGAATCTTATAATATCTCAAGTTATAAAGGTACTAATAATAATTCCACATTAAAAAATTAAACTTTATAATTACCTCAAATTTTTAAATATATTTTTTTCTTTTAAGGATATTTTAAATAAGTAAGAGGGTTAACTAATTATAACAACCTTTTCCATTAAGGAATAGAAAAATGGAATGCAATTTTTTTCCACAACCTTCATCCTTCAACTTGATGGGATATGATTCATTTTTAAAAGTGTGTTGACACACCTTTTTCAAGCTCTTTAGTCCTTATTTCCCTAAGGTCCTCACCTAAATACCTTGGTTGATCTGGTTACTTTTTTTAACTGAATGTTCTTTGCAAGTCTTGCATCATGGTCATAAATTATTATACCTATGAGTGACCATATTTGGATTGTGAAGAGTAACATATGTGGAATTTCTAAAAAATGAAGGAAAACCATGTGAAAACATGTCTATCACTATCAACATCTGCTCTTGGAAAAGGAGTCAAACTAGAAAATAAGATATGTTTTCACTATCAATTTGTCCTCATTTGGGGAAATATTAAACTAGACAATCATGGAATGAAGTGGTTTGTAATTGAAAGTACAACTATGATTCATATGTTCATTACTAAGTAGGAGCATCTAGACATGTGGTTGTGTGATGGAGAGGGAGATTGTCACTTGGGAATTTTACCTTCCAATAATGTAAAAAATGGGTCCTCTGCACACCTCCCTAACTGGGAGTGATCCTACACTTTGACAAGGGTGGATAATAAGTAAATTTGGATAAAAATATAACCTTCTAAGAACTATGTGCAATATTTTTACAAACACTATCACATATAGTCAAATCAAGTAGAAATAGGTGACTCCACTATCTATTGACTCAATCTGACAAGCATGTGACTCTAAGAAGTACAAAGGACAAATAAATGGACACATATTAAGTCATTAATTTGATGTGACATCAAATAATTACTTTGGCTAAAGAATTAAATAGACTTGCACATTGGGGGATATCATAATCACTTGCATTAAAGGTTGAAACTAGGTCCATTTGTCCACTACAAAAACCATCTCATACACCATACTCATAACCAACCCAACTCTATTCTTCAAGCGAATAGGTCTCCACCCATCAAGTTAGGTTCACATGGTGTTGAATAAAATTAGGATTCTACACCTAGATTCATATTTGATTAAATATTTTTTAGCAGAACATCCAGTAGTCCCATAAGGTCCTAGTGTTGTAACCCTAAGCTCTAATACCATAATATAGTATCCCTCACACCAGGGATTGGAAAAATGCTCCATTTTTTTTTGCAAATTTCATCATTCAACTTGATGGGAGAAGGGTCCTTAAATTATTTACTAGCTTGATTAATTTATCTTTAGCCTAGGAATTAGTCAAACTCCCTAAGACTTGTGGGTTACAACCCATAACTCTTAATCCTTTAGCCTAACTAAAATCAATTATTTGATTAAGATACATCATTACATCATAAACTTCCACTAATAGACTACCCTATCCCCTCAAACAACCATTCCTGGTTTCATAGTTTAATGGCCCTACTAAGTAGGTTTATAGAATAGGTTTTTAGGTTATTCATATTCTTGGTTTAACCCACAAAGGTCTTCTTTCTGGAAGCCATCACTCTAAGATGTTTTTCATTTATATATAGATTCTATGGGTGAATTTTCTAGTCTTCATATAATTTCTTCAAATGCTTCTGTACAATGACACCTTAATATAATATCACCCTTGATAGTCTTCATAAGAAATAATTCATATGATAACCATCTATCATAAGGATCAGAAGAAACTCAAGGCAGTTCTCAACATGATCCAAGTGTAGGACAGATTACCAATAATCTTGATCCCTTACAACATGTCAATAAGACATTCAGTATCACTTACAACTAACTACCTATAACATATTTATTAGGTACCGTTATAGTTGGGACTAGCATGAATTGTCCTCATTCAAGTTTTCCAAGCACAATGTGGCAATTCAATCCTAACAAGATTTAATGTAATTTTAAATCCATTAGATAGATATATAGTGATAGTGTATCAATCCAAACCTTAAATGCACCATTAGATTCATAAATCAAACTTTTATTTCTCAACTCTCCAACTAGTGTAAGTCCTTCCATGGTATGATATGTTATACAATCCTCTACACCTGATGGTGTATCAAACAGAGGTAAGGGCACAAAGCTACTTGTTGGTTTGTAGGACTATTTTTAGTTCTAGGTGGAGTGTAACAAGGTGGTCCAAACCATTTCATAGTCAAAGATTAAACTACAATATCAATCACACAGAAGCTAGGTATGACAACACTACTTGTATTGTACAAGGCCTAGGTATAATGTACACCTACATCAATCCCTCACTCCTACCAATCCTTAGTGACAACCAAAATTAGAGTGTCAGGGACAATATAATAGTTCATGTATTGAGTGGGGATCTAAATTGAAAAAGGATTAAATATTCATCTAATTAATTAGGGTTTTAGTGACTTCCATAAATTATTGACTTTCCTCATATGAATTTGTAATCCCAAGAAGGTACAACATAGGCATGACCAAGTTAGTGGTTAATATACTATTATCTAAATTACACTATGCATAACTCATATAATCACAAAAAAATAAGAAGGATAACTTTTATACAATCATTTTCTAGACAACATAGATTTCCATCCAATGCAGACCCACCAAAAATCACTAACCTCATGAGTAGAGTCTAATGTGCTCTAGGCATCACTAATTAGACTACCATATTCAAAGTCTAGCAATAATAGCTTGCCCCTATGTGATTGGATAGGGATCTACTAGACACAACCATGGGGCTGATTTATACTTATTAATGGAAGTGAAGGTAGTATGGATTAATGTACTTTAGGTATAAAACCATGCCATCACATTCTCCTTATTTTTTATCCATATTTAGTGCAAGTACTTGCTAATTCCCCACAAGGGAAAACTATGGGGTAACAAGCCCATGGCTTAGCACCTCTAAAGTAACACAGGATTTATGGGGCTTGAAAGCAATACTACCCAAATCATTAATACAAGGTGAAATTTTCATTAACTAATCCATGGTACTTCCACATGCATAAGGGAAAAAACCCCTAGAACCAATGTGCCAATTCTAGTTAGTTATACTACTAATGTTCTCACTTATAGTATAGTACTATGAGCAAACAGAGTAGGATGTCATTAACATTAATTTTAAGTACATCAAGTTAGCTTTCAAGAATTGATATTCCCTAGCCCCTTTGGACTATCATTAGTGGTGAACACCTATCTTTCCTAAGATTTAAACATGGCATTCATCATACATCAAAAAAGTCACTATTATCCATGTGGAACATGATTGTACTTTAGACATTGAGATGAAATTATCTCTTATAACATTTATATAGTCATATGCTAACCTAACATACCTTGAGAATATATGATGTTCCATTTAAGTAATATTATAAGGTGTAAAATGTTTTTTAATCAACCTTTGAACCTAAAATAACCTAGTTAATATAGGGATGTTTGGTTTTTAGTCTAAGGTTAAAAACAAAGCATAACAACTCAACCAAGGATCAATATCAAGTAATTGGAATACGAAAAAAATAACATTATTAAGTGGAAAACAAGTACTTGAATTGCTATGGTTTTCCTCTTAGCAATACCATTAAGGGATTCATATATACCTTAGTTCCACTACAAAACACTTAAAGATAGGGCAGTTATAATCTAGTGAAAAATAATGTACATGATGAACATTGGAGTCTACAATCCATGTAAGGGTATACACATTTCTCACAAAAACTGAACAACTTCTTATAATCGAATTACCTCAATGAGAGCATTTTGATACTTCATGGAAGATCAAAAGTACAAGGGTAACAAGTTCTAAATACATTAAATGTATGTATAATTTTACTCCACTAACAACACAATTACTAGAGTTGGCAAAAGGAGGTTGCATAACATATGAAAATCATATGTACACATACCAAGTTGGTTCAATAATGTCCCCATAAAAACTAACAAAAGAGAAACAAAGTATATTGTATATGTCTAGTGACATAAGAAGTTCAATATTATCAAGCAAGGCCATATTCCATTTTGTTATTTCTACTCTGAAGTACCGAATGGTCTAAATTCTAACTCAAGATCATAATATATTAGTTATTCTTAGAATAGAGAAATCTATATAATAACTCAAGATAAAAAGAAATAAATTACTCAGGGCATAGACCACAATACTTCAATGTAGATACAAATAAGTATTTATAGTGCTATATTAAAATTTAAAGTGTTTTATTGATTAGAAGGAAGAACGGTAACATGACTGCATTATCCCTAATTTCATCAATGAGCATTCTATCATTTTTTGTAATAACCATGATCCTATATATTTGGTCAAGGGTGAACAGCTATGCATCAAAATGTCTCTGTTAAAATAATTAATTAGATCATAATATAATTTAAATAAAGTTGTAACTGGTGTTATTAAAACACTTATGCTAGTTTATAGATTGGTTAGTTGGGGTGCTAAACATTAAAATAATATGCACCGTAAATTAGAAGTTAGCTTCCTAAATAGGAGCTAAATATAGTATCTTGAATGTGAGCAATTATATTTCTACTATCATATTTTGTATCAGATCAGGAGCAAGGAGATTAGGGAGAAGTGAGAATTTTATTGAGGAGCCTTATGCACTCAGATTTCTTGCAATTGAAAGGAGAAAAGCACCATTGCTTTCTTCTTCATATTTTCCCCAAATCTAGATCTATTTTATTTATTTGTTTGGAAGAGATTCAAAGCATTCCAGGAATTACTTCAAATGATGTAAATCCATCAGTGGCATACAAAGGAGGAAAGAGAATAAATCTGATTGCAAGGAGCATCATATTTAATTTGATTAGGAAATATAGCAAAGGAAGAGTGAGAAGAAAAGAAAGAGGAGCACCATTGCACTTGAATTCTTCTTCTTCGCATGTGCAAGCTTCAAGTAGCTATAAGAATTTTATTATTTCATTTTCTTACTTTATTTCATAAGGCAAGATCTAAAAATTTGACAAAGCAATTTTATTTTTTTCCTAACAATTTGGGAATTTTTTGGAGAAATTGTAGAGATTTTTTCCCATAAAATTACGACTATCTTGCAAAAGTTTTTTCTTTTCTCATAGGTTTATGATTCAAGCAGTTATTTCACATTTGGAAAGAGGACTTCGAGATCTTTCTAAAAAGTGGTCACAATAAGGATTTTGAGCAATATCAATGGAGATATTATGATCTAAAGTTGATAATGCCAACATGATTTTTTACATTTTTTTATGCACGACCTTTGGCATGTGTGTGTGTGTCAAATATTTTATTTCGAGTGATAAAATTAGGGATTGTTTTGTGAAAATAAAAATTTGGATATATTTTTATACATAATTTTATTTTCAAATATATGGCATAAAGCAAGAAAAATATATATATATATATATATATATATATATATATATATATATATATATATATATATATATATATATATATATATAGTGTTCAGTATATGTAGTGCCTTTGGTTCACGTTTATGAGTAAAGTTGTCACATTTAATTGTTGCATCCAATGTCTAACATAGTTGCAATAATGGTGTCTTTGGCATTATCCCTTTAAATCACTAGGGAGATATAAGGATCACATTTTTATTTTTATCTTTCCCTCCATTACACATTCATCATTATCATTAGACGTAAATCTTAAAATATTTAAATTCTAATATATTGGGAAGTTACACCTACGTACAAGGATTTATCTCTAAGTGTCACTAATAGAATGAATCATTTTCACATATTGTGTAAGTACCACATGCCACTCTAGTTTCATGTGATTTAACTTTTCTTTCATGTACCACCAAATATATAGAAAGGACAAGATTCTTCCACATATTGGTGGACATATAGGAGGTCAAATATATCGATAGGTATGGTATATCAATCTGACATTATATAGAAATGGATACCTATTGGACTAATAAGGAACCAATTCATCCCCTATAAACAGTGTTATTCAAATGGCTAGAAATGGTCCAAGATTTGTTCTACCAGATTCATAACTTCTTCGTGGTGATAACCAAGGTGTAAACTCACCTAGAATTTGAAGATATTCTATCGGTTGTTGATGGCTCATACACCTAACATGACACAAATGTTGACCAATAACGTAAGTTTGACAAATAAAACTAAAAGGCAAAATTGATCATTATGTTCATTGTATCAAATGAGGTACAACCTCGTATTTGAAATGCTACTTCAACTGAAGATGCTTGGGACAAACATAGCACCATCTATGATACCAAGAACCAAAATACCATTCTTAACTTACAAATCCAACTTCACTGTCTCAAGCTTAAGACGAGTGAAAAGTTGAAAGTTTTCTTTGACATGTTACAACACTATGGGCCTTGCTCCAAGTTGTGGATGAAGAAGTGTCGGATGGCTCATTGGTACCTATCATCCCCTACCTACAAGATCTTTGTGACTACTATGAATATTTTAGAGATGAAACCAAATTTTAAAATTTGGTTAATATGTTGCAATAGTAAGAATCTATGCAGATATCAAAATCCAATGAATAATAACATGCACTTGCATCAAAACAGAAGGGAAAATGGCCCATGAAGCCTTCAAAACAATCCCCTAAACAAATTAATCAACAGCACCAGCAAGGGAACAAACCTTGTTCACAAAAGTTCTATCTAATCTATGGAAAGACAGATCATGAACTAAAAGATTTCCAATATAATGTGTTTACACAAGGCTCACCTAGCAACAAGAAGCGCACATGGCAGTAATCTCCACAAGCATAGAAGCATCAAAAACCATAATCCACACGTACTTCAAAACATAAGCCTTCCTCACAACAGTCATGTGGGAACATTGCAGAAGATAATGATTCCTCAAATGAGGATTTTGTCTACGTTACACAGAAAACTGAGGAGATCTCTCTTCCAAACTCAATCTGGTATGTGAATTATGGTGCCATAAGGCACATGATTGGGCAGATATATTGGTTCACCACATTGAACCTTTCATCATATTGTGGTAATGTATCTCTTGGAAATGGCACATCATATAGTGTCCAAGGTACAAGTGACATTTCCTTACCACTTGGTAATCATGGATGTACAATCACTGATGTCTTATATGTTCCAGGCCTAACAAAAAATCTATTGTATGTAAATCATTTGCTCAATCACAAAATTACAATTGAATTTGATTAGCAAAATGATATAAAAAAATTGTCTCATTCGAGACATGTCTAGAAGATCAATTTTTTTTGCAAGAGCTTCCAACGTAGCCAAAATGTTTCAGTTGATGTTGTCCATAAAGCTTTAGTTTTCAAATATACAGACTCAACCAATCTATGGCATAGGAGATATGGACATTTGAGCTTCGAGTACCTGATTGCATTAAGCAGACACAACATGGTGTGAAGACTTCCCTCACTTAATAAGACCATTGATCCATGCTCGAATTGTTTAGATAGAAATCAACATATAGCTCCATTTGGCACAAATACATATTGGGCAACAGGTCTATTAGATCTAGTGCACACCAATCTTTGCGGACATTTCACTCCTAATATATATATATATATATGATTACTCACATAAAATGTGGGTATACTCCTTGAATACCAAGGATCAATCCTTCCAAGTATTCAAAGACATCAAAGCTCTAGTTGAATGACAATTTGGTCATCACATACATATACTCCACTAGATTGTGGGGGGAAATACACTAGCAATGAATTCTCTACATTTTTAAGGCGCATGGCACTTGCACGTTGAAACAAAATGGTGTTACTGAGCAACACAATTGTACCATTGTTGAAATGATGTGATGCATGTTGAAATATGCCCACCTGGAACATCCATATTGGGCAAAAGCAGTTCACATGGCAGTTTATTTATTGAATAGTGCATACACCAAATCTCTTGATGGTGTCACTCCAATAGAATCATGGTCAGGGAATAAGCCTTTATCTCTCATCTCCATGTTTTTGTTGCAAATCACATATGCACATTACAAAGCAGAGAAAATTTTGGATGAAAAATATTTAAAATGTATATTTCTTGGGGACATTGAAGAGTCAAAGGCCTACCAACTCATGGATCCTATGATCAAGAAGTTATATATCAGTAGAGATGTTGTATTTGATGAGAAGGGTGAGTCCAATCCACTTTTCACATATGCAACTGATACAAGCATTAGTCTTGTAAGCATTTCTAATTTCGATAGTGGTCATGAGGATAAGGACAATGATGATGGTTAGGCATGTCCTCATGTTATACCACCCACTAATACTATTCAACGTATGCCCAAGTGGTATACAAGTACGATTTGAGATGAAAAATTGGACAAAGTCCTAAGCACATCTACTTCATGACCAAAAACTCGTAGCATGGCTCGTGAAGAGGTGAATTTGGCCCTTATGAGCATAGTTGCAGAATAATTTGAGCCCTCAACAATTCGTGAATCCAAATATTCTAAACCTTAGAAAGAAGCCACTCATATATAGTATCGATCATTGATGAAGAAAAATACATGGCAGCTTGTTGATCTTCCAACAGGGAAGAAGCCTATCGGTTGCAAGTGGGTCTTCAAGACCAAGTAAAAATTAGATAGTAGCATTGACAAGTACAAGGCAAGACTTGTAGGAAAGGGCTACACAAAAATAAGGCATTGACTATGAGGATACTTTTGCTCCCACAACCAAGCTATAGACTATAAAAATGGTCATTGTTATGGCTACTCAATTTGGATGGAAAGTCCATCAAATGGATGTAAAAAGTGTCTTCCTAAATGGAGATCTACAAAAAGAAGTATGCATGACCCACCTAGAGGGTTTTGTCACACATAGTCAAGAACAAAAGGTATGTAGACTCATCAAGTCACTGTATGGTCTCAAGCAGGCTCCTCGAACCTGGTTTGTCAAGATTAACGAGCATCTCATTCAACATGGATTCCAACAGAAACCATATAATCCAAACCTCTACCTCAAGGAGCAAAGGGGGAGGTTGTGATTCTAATTTTATATGCTAACAATATGGTTATCGTTGAAATCTCAATGAAGATGATTGATGTAAAAAATAATGATCTTAAGCGATTATCTGGCATGACAAATCTCATGCTACTACACTATTGTCTTGGTTTGGAGGTGTGGCAAAAAGGACATCACATATTTATGCCTCAAAATAAATATGCCAAGACAGTGATTGAGAAATTTCGGATGATGGATTGTAAGCCTATTGCAACACCCATGGATACAAGACTTCAATTGTCTCATTTAGATCCATCACCTAATAAATGCCACTCTCTATCGTCAATTGGTTGGGAACCTCGTTTACTTAACTTAGACTAGTCAAATATCAACTATGTTCTCAATTATCTTTCAAGATTCATGTAGGAACCAAAGGTGAGTAATTAGAAAACAACAAAGCGAATATTGATATATATTTGAGATACTTTGGAGCATGGCCTAGAATACAAGAAAAAATGATAAGCTTTTTTAATAGGATATATAGACGCAGATCATGCAGGATCTATTGATAACAATAAATTCACATTTACATTTGTTTTCTTTTTGGGATCTGGTCATATCTCATGGGGGAGTAAGAAGCAAAACTTTGTTTCTCAATATTCCATTGAGGTAGAATATCATGTAGCAGGAGGAGCTTTCAATGAAGCAATGTGGCTATGTCACATACTTGAAGATTTTGTACTATGACAATCAATGTGTTTTGAAACTTGTTCATAATCCAATGTTTCATGAGCGTAGGAAGCACATCAAAGTTCAAATCCATTTCATACATGAGCATGTTCAATAACACAACATTCACCGTCAGTTTTTCCCCACTCAAGATCAGTGTGAAAATGTCTTCACCAAGTCACTTGCACGTGAGAAGTTTGAGGTGTTCATAAATTCTCTCTTATACTCTTAAGACTAATGAATTGGGGCGAGGGGAGGGGGAATCTTAGAATAATTTATGGGATCATAGTCTAATTTAAATAAAGTTGTAATTTGTGTTATTAAAACACCTATTTTAGTTTCTAGGTTGGTTAGTTAGGGTGCTAAACACTAGAATAATATGCACCATAGATTGGAAGTTAGCTTCTTAAATAGGAGGAGCTAAATATGGTACGTTGAATAAAAGAAATTATATTTTTTCTATCAGTCTCATGGACCTATTTCCATTAGTGGCATCATAGAATAGTTCATTACAATTCTCCAAACCCTGAACTATCATAGAATGGAGGACAACATACTTGTTTCCACTTTACCATACATATGGGGGTTGGTGCTTGTATATTTACATTTGGCCTATCATGAAGATTATATAATACAAGGGTAATCAGTTCTATCTTGTTTAATGACCCTGCAGATTGTTAGAGAATTACCCCCTTTCTAGGAATTCCACAAGACATAGTTCATCATGCTTATGTATAACAAGGACCTTTGCATGATAGTCACATGATTCTGAATTTTGGCCAAGTAACTTTAAATCATTCATACTATTGTTGTTTTGATCCTTGCAATAGATGCCAACATGAAAGCAAATAAATCTTATTCTTGCAATAATGTCAATGCTAGCTAAAAAGTTAAGAACGCATAGATAACAGAACAAGGGTACACCATATTTCCTTACCCAAAATGGCACAAGAGTTACAAAACTAGCCAAGAAGTTAGCCCACAACAAGAATTTATAACAGTATTTTTGTTTATACAAGTTTGGTGGGGATTAAGAAGATATATGCCACAACATTAATGCTAAATCCTACTACGAGCTTGATTCAAGAGTCTATAGTAACCAACATTGACTCCATTGGTTGACAACAAAAACATTGGAAGAATTGAGATACAAGAAGTTGTAAGTACACAAGAGTCATTTCAGTTTCCTTTCTAAAGGCATGCTACTATAGTAAAGGCAACTTCTTGATGAAATCTAGACCCATATGTTTTCCATAAAGCCTTTCAAGGAACTTCTCAATAGAAATAGCAAGGGCTTTGCACTTTCATGTAATGCTAGTTGCCATTAAATCTGCACTATCCCAAAAACAACATGCACACATGATCAGCATAAACTGGGAATGCCATTCCTTTATAAGTTAAGCAGCCTATCATTTGTAAAACATCAGAACTTCAAGAGCAATATATTAGTTTATTGCAACTTCATAAAGAAAACCACCGTTGAATAGGGTTAAGAGATGTGGAGATTTCAATGTAGATCATTGAAAAATGAAGTTTTAAAACAGCAAAGAGATATTTCCACAAATAAGACCATCTCATATCTCCAAAGTAATTACTCTCAACTAAAAATGGTCACTTCCAAGATTCTATGCAAAAAGATAACCATGAATCCAAAATACCAATGAAATGGGGAACTATTTAATAACAAGAAATTAGTCACACTAAATTCATGTATTCAGGCCACAAACTGTTTAGGGTCCAGTTTCATGTAAGTAATCCAATGCTATATGACAACATTCCTTACAGCATATGTGTGTGTGTTTTAGTGTATATACATAGAAATGTATACATAGATCTATGTATATATAAACAAGTTATATAAATGAAGTATATTGAAATCAATAGTACCACCAAAACATAACTCATACCCAATTCTATATTCCACGTTAGGGCTTTAGAGGAAGAGATAAAGCAAGGTTCAATGCTCATAACAGTTCTGAGTCTATGGATGGATTGGCATGCCTTCAAAAATAATTTCCAACCCAAAGGTTGGGGGGAAAGCTCAGCACTAGAATTGGTTTGAACCTTGCCTGCTAGTTCATCTTCTCTTCATCTGTTGCAGATCTCTCTATCCCCTTATCCATCATGATCCTCTTATCTAAAGCATGTTTTCTGGATTTTTGCAACTAAATGCTACAAATAGCAAATTCTATGACTTCCTAACATGTTCACGGACCACTTTCATTAATTGCAGGGCTTCCAAAACCTTATTCTTCATTTGCCACTTCACTCTGAGCTCGACAATTTTAAAATAAATAGTAACAAGTCGAGTTAAAAATAGGCACACAGTTATTCCAAAAGCTTTTTATTTAATGTTTTTTCCTTGTCTTTAAGTTAATCATACAAACAATTATTCAAACAAATATTATTAGGACAAACAAATCTACTAGCATCAAATGTATAAATAATGGAGCTCGCATATATCTCATCCCTTATTTCGATGCTTTCAAAGAATCAAATCTTGATGGGCTATTTGTGACCAAGTATTCTATACCACTCAAACTTCACCCCCTTCATATCTTCAATACATTTTAGAAGTAAATAAACAAAATTTTACTGGACCTTCTCATTTAATCAAAGACTACTTTAACATTTTCCCAACTTTGAAATTGAACTTTTTAATATTCCTTTTCAATGTGGCATTGCTATAATTGGTTATAGTTGTAATAAGCATTAATGTTTAGAAATAATTAGTAAAGGTAATCAATTCATTTCCTTTGGTCCTCTAATAAGCATTAATGTGTAGCTTAATAATTTAATCTATGTAGCTTAATAGTTTGATCTACGATATTGAATGAGGTTTGCCTAAGGAAAAAATACTCACAGTTCTAAAATACGAGATGCTTGTCTTAAACAAAATACTAATCAAATATTGATGAGTGTGAGGTCATTTGATTAGTGTTTTAGATTATCTTCTATTTATTGTAAAAAAAAAATATGAATGACAATATATTTGTAATTAGTATTAATATATTTATATCATAAAGCATAAGTGGTTGGTTGGTTGGACGTGGTGAGTAGATGGTGCACGCTTTGTGACCAAGCATTATTTGCCACTCAAACTTCAACCCCTTCATATCTTCAATACATTTCAAAAGTAAATAAACAAAATTAATGTACCTTCTCATTTCATCAAATACGGCTTTAACATTTTCCCAACTTTAAAATTACAATTTTTTAATATTCCTTTTCAATGTGACATTGCTAATTAGAATTGGTTGTAGTTATAATAAGCATTAATGTTTAGAAATGATGAGAGCAATGGAAATCAATTTATTTCATCGGTCCCGTAATAAGCATTAATGTGTAGCTTCATAGTTTTATCTAGGAATAATGAGAGTAATGGAAATCAATTTATTTCATCGGTCCCATAATAAGCATTAATGTTTAGCTTCATAGTTTTATCTAGGATATTGAAGGAGGTTTCCAAAGGAAGGAAACTCATACTCCTAAAATATGAGGTGCTCGCCTTAAACGAAACACAAGTCAAACGTTGATGCGTGAGGTCATTTTATTAAATTTTTGGATTATCTTCTATTTATTGTAAAAAATGAATAGAAGAATGCAAAGATGATATGTTTGTAATTAGTATTAATATATTTATACTATAAAGCATAATTGGTTGGGCATGGCAAGTAGATCAATCAACGTCCACTGAGTGTTCGCCTATGAGGGTTTCTCACTTTGGACTAAGTTTACTAAGGAAAGGTAGAGGTATAGTGATTCTTTTGTTGGAATCGAAACCCTAACTAGTGGTGAGATTAAGATGGTGATACTGTCAAATCCCTATTCAACCCCAAAAAAATAGGCGTAACTAATTTTTTTTGGGTCGACAATCAATAATGCTTATTTATTTTATTAGTTGATATACCAATGCTTATGAGTAAATTTATTTGCCTCACAAGTCGCTATAAGCCACTCAAAATATTTCCATTTGGAATTGATAAAAGAGTATTTTTTCTTTTATGGAAAGCTAATGGTAGACATACAAACACTATTGAGAGTACAAGGCTATGATGAGCAAGCTAATGATGGGTTCTTAGACTCATACACCACTCAACATTATTTGAACTTGTATCTTCACTTTTGTGATGAGTCCTGCTAACCTACAAGATACATCAAACTCTCGTTATCTTGTAGCTTGAGGGTTGTTCTTGTCTAGTTTAAAGTTTGTTCCCATCAGCATCAAATTGAGAGAGACCACCATATCCCTTAGGACTATTGTATTTGTCAATTTTTCTCTTTGGAGTCTAGGATTGAGGATCATGTACAAGGTAAGGGAAAAATTATTTTGCCTCTTCCAAGATTCACTTAGCTTTCTCCAAATATTCATAGGTTGTAAAGACCATACATGCTTAGCCCTCTTCCTCGGGGAGATGTTCAACCTTTGTTAATAAATTCCCAGACACTAGTTCCTCATATGGGCTTGCACCAAGTTAATTATATCCTACTTACAGCAGTCTCACACCATCAGTGGGAAGATGTCCCATGGCCAGATTCCAAGCTTATATGGTAGACCCGTGAAACATTGCAAACCCAATGATTCGCATGGTCTCACACCCATCACACACTTCTTTACCACTAAGTATTAGAAGTATTTCTCCATAGCGACATGTTTCATCTCACTACGTATGACCCTCCTTTTTTCATCATCTTAACAATACTATATCATGTTGCACTAGTGCTTTCCGGATACTTTTTTTTATTTAATTTTTTTTTTTGTATTCCTTGGGATGTGTTATTACACTCCCCCTATCTTTACATTATACCTTTTGCAATCCCATGGGCCAATCTTGGCCTTTAGTGGACATTAATTTATAAATTAATTAAAATAACATCAATAAAATATATGACAATGCCATGCAAAGAGTCACTAATATACGTGCCGGTATATTTGCCAAAATATGTCTTTTTAGTGTTTGATAAAACACCAATTATATATGCATAGATGAGCACAAGAGAAACAACCCATTGTTGTGTTATCAATGTTCACTAGAGCTTTGATATAGCTCTATGTTCATCAATCTGGAGAATGAGGGGTTGTTAGACAAATAATAGCAAGCAGAGAGAAATAATCACTGAGAAAGGAAAATAGATTTAAGAAACATATATTACGTGGAAAACCTAGCAAAGTACCAAAAAAAACCACGGGCAAAGGTCTTCAGGATTTTATTATCCAGGAATTATTCCGCAATACCGCCAAAACTTATCAATCTGTACAATCAATACAACTCTTATGTTATTTTACAATTCATGGGTTCCTTATAAAGAAAAAAAACATAGTACAAAACTACATGTAGTACAAAAACGTGTATAGTACAAACTGTGTAGTACAAAATGCGTGTACTATCCCTTCAAAATGTGTGGGACGGAACCGTACGAAATTTGTTCATCCACGCTCGAGTTAAACGTCCAACCTGCCAGCGTGATCGCCAATTGCTTATTCAAATGTTGACTTCACATATCAACAGGGGTTACTATGACAATGAACAAAAGCTAAAGTTATAATATGCTTTTAGCTCTTAGTATTAAGGAAGATATGGGAGCTAATACAAAAACTATTATAGTGAAGCGAAATTCTCAATTTATATAGGATATGCTACTTTATTTGTAAACAACATTAATGAAAGACTTGCAAAGCATCACAAGCTAACTATAGGCTCAAGAGAAGGTCTACAAGCCATGATCATGAAACCTCTAGCGATATTAGCAGAGAGTCGGCCACCATTTTGTATTGTTCATCATCTAACCTCTTACCTCTTTAGCAAAGCTTATAGTACAATCAAACTAAGCAATCAATCATATTATTATTATTGCTTGATTTAAGCAAGAGGGTATTTGTTGATTGAGTTGTATAATTTCTAAGTTGATTTTCTTGGGTTAATTTAGATTTGATGAAAAAAATAAAAAAAGGGTTGTGAAATGGAAAATCCTACCGAAGATGTACATTAAGCAAGAGAACAAAAGAAAGTAGTTTTTTACAAAAAAAAAAATGTGATAGCACGAAAGGCTTCCACAAAGAAGGGCATTGAAGTAGGAATATGTGATGGCTTTGAAGACAACTTATTTGTAGAGGATATTTAAAACCTTGCATGCTTCTCAATACCAAAATCTATTATCAGCACAATCCTTTGTTGCAAACACAAATAAATAGATTGCATTGAAGACAAGCAATGACACTGAATGTAGACAACTAAAATGGATTAAAACCAATGGGATTGTCTGGAACCACTTATTGTTTTCTATGATATTTGTTTGGGTCTGAGCTATAGTCTATGCTACCATCAGACATTCTCGCACTAGGTGGCCATATTCATGGCAACCATGACATCTAAAAGGATTACATTCATAATCAATAGATTTCTTCCATTCCAATTCATTAGCTTTCACCATTAAACCCTGCATGTGAGTTTGATCCAATTCCAGCTCTAAACATATTCTTGTATAATTTGATGCCCCCTTCTTGTGGTTTTTCATATGTAAATGAAACCTCACATGATGTTTTCTACCATTTTAAAAACATAATCAGACGACAGTTCACGGGGTAAAAGCATATAACCTGATCCAAATTGGTGCCCTTGAAGGCAAGATGCCAATGTTCCATAAATAAACCTGTATTACAATAAAACCACGGTCCTCCTTAAAAGATTTTTTCATGATCTGCTTCACTGGCAAAAGGTACCATGAAATACCCCTGGGACAGATCTGATCTCATACTCTGAATTTTCAAAAAAAATCTTGCCCAAGAGATCAAATCCTCAATTGATATTTGCAAGCCAAGGAAATGACATATTAATCCTCTCATTGCCAATAAAAGGATGTTATCATCCAGTTGTTTCATATCAAATTCTAAAATCAAGCTGCCCTCTCTTGACTCTAGGCAAACATTCCTCAACTTCTAATGCATGGATTCCTTTTGTTTGCCTTTTGCATCAGTGGCTGCTTTTCACTTCTATTTGCTTCATTCCCATTCTTTCCCTTGTAACGACATGGCAAAAATGACTCCGGAGAGGGTGGCTCTTCCATTGCTTTCTCCTCCCTTAGAGACCAAGGGAGTTCACAAATTCTCTTCCAAATAAGCCACTCTGAAGAACTTCCTTTACCTAGCATCCAAGCAAACCCTAGCCAAGCTTTAAATCTTCTTCCTCTTTCCCCCATAAAATGTTTTAGGGTAGATCTTAGGGCAGAGGTCGAAGTGAACATGGGGATGGGCTCGAGTCCATAATATCAATGTGTTCCATGTGGTTCACATTGAGAAGTTCGACTCCTACCTCCAGGTGTCCCCAAGGCTACTTTGAGGTGCTTCGGAACGTTGGTCAACGATGTGAAATTCATTGTTTCCCACTAATAGCCCCAAGCCCATTGGGCCAACCTTACAATACATTATTAATTGCCTAATAATCTTTGTCAATGCCAAGTCACTGTTTATAGACCTTTCCCCAAACTTGAAAGATTACTGTTGAATTAATAGCTCTTCACTTCAAGCAAATTATCTTTACAAAACCTTCTCAATAATCACAACAGTTTTCATTGCTACTGTATTCATTTTCTTCTTATCCTCTTCGTCACTGTCTCTCCTGTAAGGCACACGACCGCATAAGGTTTGATCATTTGAAATCAGAGGATAATTTCTCAGTTTTCATTTGTCCTACTTTTTTGCTAATGAAAGAAAATAAAAAAACATTATTAGTAATTTCTTGAAGAATAAAATGCACAGTGATGAACACGAAGTGCACTGCTGGCATATGGATGCAATTGAAACTTCACTTTCTTAAAATGACTAGGAGGTCATCTATACCTGTCATTACTTACAGTACTGTATGCTGCCGCGATACAGATCAGCCATCGCTGCCAAACTAACCCCTACAACTATTAGCTGTGTACACATAAATGTCACTGAAATTGCTCCTATTCATTCTGGACATGGAACTAAGGAAAGCAATACACCAGGTAGAAAGAAAGATTTGCAAAAGCATTTGAATTCTTTCAATTCACTGGGTTCCCCTTTCTGCTTTCGTCTTCCTGTAGAGATGCAGGGCAAACTGATTACCGGCGCACAGATTCTTCCAATTAGCTGCCGTGTCTGCCACACCTACCTTACAAACAAGATATTGCAGATAACCCAAAACGGGTTCTTTCAATCTCCTTGATTTAAGAGTAATCTGCTTGATAAGACCCACGAAGAATCATGATGTTAAAGTAATCAATGTTGAAAATAGTTTCCCGATCCAAAAATCCCTTTTAATAAGAGTGGCAAGAGTTTTAAGAGACAGCCTGGTACCAAGAGGGAGAGTAATAACCCCTTTTGGGATGTAACCTACGACTCTATTACAATGCCTCTTGACATGAATGAATGATAACAACTTCAAAGATGATCATACCCCTTTTAATGACATCAACAATGGTCATCAGGCTCCAATTCTCCACCGCAATATCCTTTTATAATTTAAGTGATCAGATAGCATTAAAGGATCAGATATTCTCTCTCCACTATAACTCTCTTGTAGAGTGTAGTTCCAAAATTGCTCCTCTTAACAGGCTTCCTGGAAAATATGCCTATTTTTTTCAAGCCAGATCTTCCGTCACAGAAAAGTAGGGGAAAGGCCCTAAGCCATATTTGGAAATTGAGAGGGAAAGAGGAAATAATTTCACTGCTCCCAAAAGTCTACAACCAAAACAACTCTAGGACGGTCTTTCAAAGTGGGCAGCAGAGGATTACCAAATAATCCTCACAAAGGGGGCAAGAGAGCATTTAATGGGAGTCTGTCAAAAAGATAGAAGACGTGATGAGAGGGACCATGAATGCCTCTCTTCACAAGAATGAAGACATTTATTCAGAGCTGACAGCCACAGAAAAGTTTTAATCTGGGGCCAAACTCTCGGGTTCTACACTTCTCTCCATGTAATACTTTCATTTGGGCCTGTGGCCTGCCTCAGAAAAGCCTTATAACCATCTTGCACAGTTAGATCCTTACCAGCCCCATCCCAATTGATCCTTCTCCTGACGAGTTGAGATATATCTGACCAAATGTTCGAAACTATTTCTTTTAGGTCCTGACTCCTGACAGATGCTGGGGGATCATGAATCCATTGTTTGTCCAAGACTCCTGAACGATTCCACCAATGTGGTGGCAGACAAAGAAAGCAATAATTGTTCATACCCAACAATTAAAGGATGACTTAATTTACAACTGTTTATAAAACTCTTTGACCAGGGGAGGATTTTGATTCCATGAATATTTCCACTAGAAGGCAATTTGAGCATTATGGACCATTCATAAAAGAGCAGACTTTATGAGATCCTCTCCCGATTTGATTTTCCAAATGGGGTTACAAGGCTTCTAGGCTCATTGTTCAAAATATTTGACAGTGAGAACCTTGGTCCATAACTCCCCAGGATTAGCACACCATTGGCAAAAGAGTTATGCAGCTAAAACTGTTTTTTTTTGGGAAGCCTATTCTCAGATCTAGACCACCTTACGATTTACATCCCATCCCTCTAGATACCATTTCTGAATACTCTCCTTTCCAGACCTTAAGAATTGATGCAAAATCTTATCAAGTACTAAGAGAACAGATTTTGGGATATGCAAGAGCATCAAAGCTGTATATGGAAATAGCTTAGAGGACAGTTTTAAAATGAGCAAACCAGCCAAAATCAGCTGCCTGTGATTTCAGTCAATCAGCCTTGCTTGAAACTTGTCCACTGGGCCATTCCAATGAGCTTAGTTCATATTTGTGACTGAAAGTTATCCCTGAATAACCTAATAGGAACTGAGACTATACTAAACATTAGTATTCTAGCAATAATGAGATGGACTTCATTTTTTTGTGTTGAAAAAGACGACCTGATATCAACTCGTTGATCTCCTATCCAGAAGCCTGATGGTATGCATACAATTATTCTTTAAGTGCTAAGGCCTCTGCAAATTTTGCCTATTTAAGCATAGCTGTCTAATCAACAAATTGCAAGTGTGTTGCCCTTTTTTTGAAAGACCCTAGTAGGAGACTAGCACCTGACAAGATTGATATGCCAAGCCAACTCAGACTGATCAAAACAACTCATCCAAATCTCCACGAAAGACTTGACTGCTCCAAATTAGGCCTTCGACTTGCAAATGGAAACTTTTTTCTCTTGTTTTTAGGTGCCCAAATCTCATGCTTGAACTGGAGGTGTCTTGCTGAAACTCGGGGAGACACACCAAAACTCAGTGAATTGATCTATTTCAATTTGTTTCTGATCACCTGACACTGTTTTATGATTGGCTTAGAGAGTCCCAACTATGAGTTCAAATCTTTGATCTATCTCTAATATCAAGAAGAGATAGAGAGAAAGGAAGTGACACTGTCTAAGGCCACATTGACAATTGAAAACACTTGAAGGGGATCCATTAATGAGAAAAAAACAGAGCAGTGGATTTACAACTGCTAACAATCCAACCAAGTCCATACTGAAACAAGAGGAGAGCATCATCTACTTTTTAATAAAATTCCTGTTAACTTTTTCAAAAGCCTTTGCGATGTTGACCTTGATTAACATATTATTTAGCTTTGAAATTTTCATTGAGTGATTCTTAGGCAATGGCCGCTCCATCTAAACTATGACAGCCTTTGATAGAACCTCCTTTGTCCTGGAATATAATGATATTAAGCTTCTGGCGCATTTGAGGTTTCAATTAACAACTACCAACCACACAGCTGGGTCGCAGTGCACAGACATGATACGTAAGCATTGCACACACTGACATATAACTAGCTGAAAGAAAACACAGTCAACTTTTGTGTTCTATTTAAAACTTAATATCATGATTCATAACCAAACCTGGCCTACTTGGCTGCTTGGTCTTCAACGTTCCTCAGCTACCTTAGTCTTGAATCTTGCCAGTATTGTTTCCTTCTTCCTTTCTGCATTTAATCTACTTTATTCGTTGGTAGAACAAACTCTCCATGATTCAAAAGGGCGGTTGTTCATTTTCTGAATATTAAAAGATTGCTCATCCTTGTGAGTTCATAATTATCTAAATGCTATTTCTTGAGCCCTGCTGCATGCCATGCTATGATATACAGGCCTTATCATATCTGTATCCATATCTGATACACGGATATCCATATCTGAGCAAGACTGGAGGAGTAGCAGCAACTCTTATCTTATTGAAGAGCTTGGCAATCATTTCATCTGTAAAAAAGACTATATGCCTTTACAAATTATGTAGACTTGGAATATTTTGGATAGTCCCCCATGAATGAAAACTCTTTAATCTATCAAAAACAAAATGTCAAATGCTAGAAAAATCACATTTGAAAATAGAATATTCTTCAGCATCTTCATCCACGTCCTACATGAGGATGCAAAGAAGGGCTTGCAGAAAGAAACAGTTATAAGCTCCATGTGGTATTAAGTGTCAGTCTAATAAGAGTCTCTGATAATTTAACTACTCATATTCTACTGGTGTACACCCACTATCTGAACCAGCATTACTTAGGACAGGCTACTAACTATAGAAAATAAAGAATAGTTGTCATAAAAAATATGCAATCAAAAACAGGCAAACATAATCCAATATCTTCTTCAACAAATGGGAATCAACTAATACATAAAATCCAAGAAGCCAAAATATGTGAAGAGAATTTATTGCAATCACCAAGTGGCCAACTGTTCACAAGTTAGACTGGTATCAGTAGCAAGAAGATAAGTATCAACTTTCTCAGATCAAACTACATTAAAATTTAAAATCAGCAAGTATGTGGGGAACTTATAGCACAAATGGATAGTCACTCACACAGGCTCGTTACTTTCCTCATTGTTTTCCAAGTTCCAAGTCAACACCAGTCTTCAGCATGCCGAATTATTCCAAAGCCCATGTTATATTAGTTTAGGTAATCTAGCTCATTTTACTATACGGCATATATGTCAAGTGCTTTATCTTAATTGTTTGGGGTGTCACAGAGACTTGTAATGAGCTTATTATTCTGGAATCTGAAGTTTTCTAATGGGCTTGGGTAAAAATCTGACTAGATACAATGCTCCAGAGACCAAAAAATGTGAAAAATGCCATGGCTAGCTCCTAAAGTTTATTTGAAACCTTAATAATCAATTTTAAAAGAAACAAAGGGTCTCATATATGTATGTAAATACCACAAGGGCATGAACAGTTAAATACACTATTAATGCCCATACATGCATAAGTCAAAAAACCTGAAACAAAAGCAGGAATTCATGTTTTATTGAAGAAATGTGTGAATGATAAACATGATGTTAAAAAAGTGAGAAGCATATTCAATTCAGAGGATACGACATTGAATGATAAATTACAAACAAAAGCTGCTCTATGCTTGGATGGATATCACAATAGTATACATATATAAACTTTCCTACTAATTGAAAAAGTTCCTATATTATATGGACATAAGACATCAATGTAAGAATATGACCTTTTGGTAGCTTCATACTTGACAAACAGATCCAGCAAGGACCTTCTGTTCTTATTGATCTACGTCAAAAACTCGCTACCTTATCCATGCCTCAATTTTATCATCGTGCCCCGTCTCCTGTCTTCAAATAATATGTGATACATGCTGTATGAGAACTAATTCATGCATAATCCCTACGCTACAATGTTACAACATGGTAGCTTACAATCATACTTGATATGAGAAACTAAAAAGCCAAATGTGATACACAAGCCCCAAGCTATGAGGCTAGTTCAATTTCAACAACTTCGAATTATGAAACATATGGAGCTCTTGCTGCCATGCTAGCAACCTGAGACTGCATCTGTGCAGCCCTCACTTTAGCAGCTGTTGCACGGTGAAAAAACTGTTCCCGGGAAAGTGCTCTTACATTTTTCAAATAAGCATCAACAGGAATTGCCCCCTCCTGAACAGCTTTATCCAAGGAATACAAAATGTCCTCAATAGCCAAATCTGCAGCAGTGCACTCCAGCATCTGTTTCGACAAAGCATCACAGGGTTCAAACACATCATCGATGTCGATAATATCCTTCTTCTTATCCACATTATTCTTCAACCAGGTTTCCAAAACATCAGTGTTAGTGAGAATAAGTTGTAATTGCTGCTCCAACCCCTCTTTTTCCTCCTGCATTTCCCTCAACCCCTTCTCGAGCTGCTCCTCCCTCTGTCGCAGTACCGCTTGGGTATTGAACAATCCATCCATCTCTACCTCCGTCGTTTTTCTCAATTCAGCCATGTCACTGTGCAGCATTTCTAGCAGTTTATTGATTGCATTCCTCTTAAAGACTTCTGATGGGTCTTCCATGTGGGGGGGCCTCTGGGGGGATGGGGGAAGCCTATGATTGCTGTAAGGGTAACCACCCCTGGGAGCAGGAACAGGGGGCCTAACAAGGGCACCCTGGAAATTAGGATTAAGACCGAGAGAAGATGAAGTGGATGCCATGTGAGCACTGTGGATTGGATTCATCTGTACAGACTGAGCAGTATGAGGAGGAGGGGAAGGCCTAGGCTGTGGGACACTCTGTTTTGTATACAGGGGGGGATCCTGACCAAACAAGAGGCTCAAATTCCTAACTAGGTCTACAAGATTAGAGCTAGGAAATACCCATGCTTGCAAATAATGGATTGAGACCATACCTGATGCATTGACATGTGGGTGTCCCCTCTTTATGATCATGTCCCTTGTGGGTGTCACATAAACACAGGGAGCCTGCCTGGGGTATGACTCCAGAAGCCAGATGATAACAGGGATGTTGTACATAACCTCCTGGTAATACATGGGCACTGTCCCCTCTGCCTGAAGTAAATTCACTGTTCTCCCATCGTTGTGACTGAACATCGCGGTCTTGGCCTGGAGGCTGGGGAATTCCTGAATCACAGAAACCAGATGCTGCCTTATTAGCCATTTCACATCTTCATCATAGGGCAGGGCTGAAGGGCCCCTTTGGGAGAGGACATTGTTTAGGAACTGTACCGATGAATGGGTACTCTGCCCTGTCACAGGGGGCACCATGATGACCTAGACTAATTCAGAGCAATTCAGAGCACCAAATTGATATGCGAAAAAGACCCAATACTCAGAGAATGCCCAAAAATTGATTCAGTGCCGCAAATTGAAATGCGACAAATACCGACTATTCCAAATGGTCTTCAAAATACAAATTCCACCGTAATTTGCCGTTAAAAAGCTTACATACATTCTTACAGCTGTCGAAAAAAAATTCCGCGTATTTTACTGTTAAAATGCTAACATACATTCATCCCACCGTCATATTTAACGTTCCTCGTGAGCAATGGATGCGTGTGGGGTCTTGACCGTCCAAACCATTCATCCCATGAGCTTTACACGTTCTTTGGATTTTGCGTGAACCCAAGGAAAGGATTTGCATTTTTTGGGGGTGGGGCGGTCGTAATTGTCCTATTTTATCATATTTTATATTAATGTGATATATATATATATATGGATTTACATTTTATGTATATCACATTAAATTGTCATTAAATATTAAATTATTTTTAATTAAGTTGAATAATAAAATTAAATTATTATTTTTCAGAGGTTTTCATGATTTTATTTTATGACTGAATAAAATAATAGAAGATGATGAAGTTAAATGATTACGATTTCTTAATATTATTAAAAAAAATTGATATAAAAACTTCTTACAATATTATTATAACTTATAGTTAAACTTAAATGCTAAGCTTCAAAATATGAATGCAAATACGAATTTGAATGTCCACTATACTCCCTAGAGCTCTTATTTATAGCAATGGAGTGAAGATTATCGGATCTTACTCGCTGACATTGTCTTTCATATCCATATACTTTACAGCAAAAGAGTTTCTCACTAAGGGAAAAGCACACTCTACTAACTAGGAATAATGTACATGATTGGCATAAAGAGATACACACTCAATAAAGAGATGCACATTAAGAAGATGCCGATGAGGTAGAATCATTAATTAAATCAATAAAGTTACGGTCGCGTGTTGGTCTTCTATCATCATCAGATGAGGATGAACTTCTTGGGTCCCATTGATTTGACCCATGTCCTTCAAATGAGAATCTTTTGGCTTCCCTTTTTACATTTTCTAAAGATTTTGCCCTGAATTTACAAGTAATTTTGAAGAAAATTTGCAATTCCCAATAAGAGGTATAAAGAGTACGATAAAAATTCATACAAAGTTGCATTTCAGAATCTCATTCTAATCTTCATCTTATGAGAGTACAAGCAATTGTTATTTCATCTAAATGTGGTCTTTGGAGTCGAAGAAATGGAGGTCCACATAATTTTATAAATTTAATCAAATGTTCATTTTGTTGTTCTTCAATCTTCACACTCTGTCTCTAATTTGATATGTAAATAAGATCAACAAACTTATAAACTAATAATTCGAAATTTAGTCTTTTGATAATTAAATGATTATGCAAACAAAAATATTTTATGTTGATGGTTCTAAATATATTAATTATTGTGTAATATGCCTAGAAATCCTTTGATAACACTCTATAACTTCATATCAAAAAATTAATGTTTGTACTGGTATAGATAGAGCATCAAACATGACACATATTACCTTATTGATAGATAACCGTGGAATCTGAGGGCCTTGAAGATGATTCATGCAAGAAAGAGCAAGATTTCTACTCAACCAATTGGCAACAACATTTTCTCGGCATGCAATGTGTTGAGCAGCATAGTTAAATTTGTTGAAGTATTTCTGCCAATAGACATATTTGCCTCTTTCATCCTTTTGGCCATGATCTTCCTCCTTAAATGTTAGGGATCTCATACAGTCGATCTTGATTACAAAATGTTTTAAATGCATCAATCCAAAGGCAAACTTTCCTAAACTATTTTTTACAACATGGATTTATTTGTCTGAAGAAATCAATTTCTTAACATCATCAAAAAACACACCACTAGCATATCACAAACAAACTCTTGGTTGTCTTCTATACAACAAAGAACTCCTCACAGTATCAAAAGCATCAATATATAGCACAAAATTATTAATCTTCGGCACACGAAGTTTAGGGAGATTTACAACCATTGTTTTTAATGGTTTGGACTGCTCTACTATGTTCATCAGTCCACACATACTTCTATTTTTTTTCAACAATTTTTGTAAACATAGTCTATCAACACCATTATCAACATAAAAACTATTTATATAATTAAGAATCCCTAGAAAGGCTTGTAATTATTTCATATCCAACTTTATAGGGAATTCAAGGATTTTATCATTAATATGTCACTTGACTTTTAATTTATTATTCTTTACTTCCATACGAATGAACTTGCAATCTGTCTGACATAGCTATATTTTTATTTCTCAAAGTACTAATCTTATTGCAACCACTGTCTCATAAAAATTCTTCAACTGTTGTAGATGATCTTCAAGTGTCTAGTTAAAAATTAGAATATCATCAATATAAACATAAAAAAAAAATTATCATCCCTGCAAATATTTAACCATGAAACTCTCAAAATAAGCATGTGTATTCATGAGACCAAAGGGCATAACTTTCCACTAATAATGACCAAATGGGCAACTAAAATTAGTCTTTGGGATGTCTTCTTCTTTGACTATGATCTAATAAAACATTGATTTACAATCAAACTGAGAAAAATACTTACAACTTGTAACTTTCCATAATAAATGTGATTTATCAAGAATATGGTATGGATAAGGAAAAGTGAAGGCATTTAATGGCTTGTAATTGATTATCATTCTCTTTTTTCTCCTCTTTTGCTCAGAATCTTTATTTACCATAAAAGCATAACAACAATAAGGAGATGTGCTAGGCTCAATAAAACCAACATCTAATAATTCCTTTATAACTTTTTTCATTACCTGATAATCATGAGCTGAAATTGAGATTTTCTCCCTAATCTTCATTTGTTTGCCTTCTACAATATTTATCTCCACAATAGGCATAGATTTGTCCTAGAATTTTGGATGATCATTGGAACAAATATCTATTTTAATCGATTGTTCTACTTCTTCAATTTTCTTAAGGACAAGATTATTTGGTTTTTAAACAAGAGTTGTACTATTAGGATATTGTTCAGTGGCATAAACCAATCTAGGAACTCTAATTCTTTTTCCATTGATAGTAAATAAGACACTCTTGGGTGTAATTTTATAATGAGAATATTGATCAATGAAGGCTTCACTTAATAGGCAATCTACAGGTAGTTGATCATGGGCAAAGAAGTCATAGTAAAATGTCTTATATTGAATTTTCATGGGTACCTAATGTTTATACTCATTGTAAATAAACTCATTCCCTTGAATGTGTGAGGACCTATAACTGTGTTGCTCATATAGTTCTTCCCATTCATCTAGAACAACTGACATAGACATGAAAATTGATGCACCAATATCTACTTGAGCATCTATCTATTTATTATTACTCTGAATAGAGATAAATTAGGCATACCTCTCATTTATAAGTTGGGAAATATATGTAGACTTTAGTTCTAAAGGTATTAGAGTGGCCAAACATACCAATTTGTATTTAGTATGATCTAAGTATTTTGGTCTTTGTCTTTAAGGATGTATTCCTTCTTCCCAATCAGAATCTTCTCCCTATTGCAATCTATTTTTAGGAGTTTCCTAATAAGAATCTTCTACCTCATCATCATAAATTGCTTCTTCATGAACATCTTCAATATAAGGGTCTTCATCCCATGTAGGTGTTAAATGAACTATAACTACTTTTGGGTGTATAAAATTGAACTTATATTTAACCCATTTATCACTAGCCTTAAAACTCTTTAGAAATACAAGTGGCAAAGCGCTTAGAGGTCTAACTATAGGAGGTTTACTATAATTTTGATGGTTGTTAACCTTTTCTTGGATATTGATTTCTTCCTCTTGTTTATTCCATAAAAGGAGGTCTTGAAGGATTTCTTCCTCTTCCTTTGTTATTGTTTTTATAGTTTCCTTCTCTAGAAGGTGTCCATGGTCTCTATATAAATGTAGGACTTTATTCTTCTAGATCATTGGCTAGAGCATCCAACTCATCTAGCTTATATTCTTCATTCACATCTTCTTCATCATCCTTAACTTCTTCTATGGCAGGTTCATATATCGTAACCTAATCATACAAATCTTCATTTTCATATATGATATCCCACCACGTTATTGCATTGGAGGAATAAACAACTTTAACAAGATTTTTTACATTTACAATTAAGATCTTTGTGACCAGGTTAATGGTATATATAACAAATGATTTGCTTGGATTGAGGACAAGGAAATTTACAATGATGCAAGAATGTATGTTTTGGAGTAAGAATGCAATAACATGTAAAATAGTGCTAGTAGAAAGAAAGACACATATGCTTAAGATGATGCTTAAGCTTATGGACATAGTGTTTGTAGCCATAAGGTGTTGTCTTAGGAAAATGGGGTACAATATGACCATTTTGATGCTTACCAAGTTTTATTATAGTTTTTGTGGTAGATAAAAGATCAAGGATTTGATATCTTGAAAAATCAATAACATCAACAAGTACAAAAACATCAAGAGACAATATTTTTAATCGCAAATAACCAAAAACTTTGTTAACAAGATTATAGGGCAAGGCATTGAGATAATGCATTTTGACTGCATCAAAATGATGACATTTAGCCAAATAAACAAGCTTTCTAAAATTTTTAGAGAAATATTCAAACTGAGAAAGATCATAAAGTTTCATTCTCATCAACCGTTTTGCATCTTCATTCTATTTAGGTTGCATAAGGGGTACAAATTATTGAATAAGCAAAGAATAAAGAGTTTTCAAAGGTTTTGGTTGGTTGAGTACTTTCTCATTTTATTGTGCTTCTGGGATATTTTCCCACCAATAAGCTAAAATTCTCCAAAAGTATTTAGTTTTTAGTCCAACAACTATAACAACATCCATTCCTCCAGTAGTTCCCATCGACTTAAAGTAATTACTCCAGCTTATGATTTTATGATATGGATTAAGAATGCCATCTATTGTTATGCATTTAACCTTTGGCATGTCTAGGGATATGTGTGGCTGACTTGTGGCTTACATACCTCTTTTATATTCTTGTTACATTTCTCTATATTCTTAGTTAGGTCGGCCTATGGAATAACCATGGCTAAGTAGACTATATATAAGAGGTAGTGGTTAGTATTTGATCATCATGTTAAGTATTATGCTCTTATTGCATTGTTGTGGAGGTTGCCCCCTTAAAGTGGCTTTGCTCTATTATCTAGTATTTTGCTTTATTATTAATTATTATTGTGTGATCTCTCGTAGTTACTTATTTTATGTGATATGTAATCATTTTATGCAAACATCTACATAATTTTATTACAAGTGGTATCAGAGCTTTGATTTGGGCAAGTTTCCTATGGCATTGTTTTTTCAGATTTGGCGATGTGCAACTTCTAAGAGAGGAAGGAGCGAAAAAATACAACTTACAATCTGGAAAGAATTATTTTTTTCTGTTAGTGCAGTATTGTTCAAAAAAAAATTTTGAACAAAAAATAATTAAAAAAAAGTATGGAAAAAAAATTTGCTTTTCACAATTGCAGTTGTTGGATTCGTCCCGATGGGATGATTGCAATGGTATATTCTATCGGTACACTTTTTTAGTGCCAATTTTTTTTACCCTAGTATGTAAAGGCAATCCTTGGATTCATCTTGATGAGGTGATTGCAATGATACCATATCTTAGTATACTTTTTTCATGGCAAAAACCCTCCTAGGGTTTGTATATGGTAGGTCCATCTACACAGGGAAGAAAAGGGGGGCAAGAAACTCCTAAGACTCCTATTGATGACATAGAATCTAAAACTTTAGATCCATTGATTTCTCAACTTCAAGCTAACATAAAGGGCTTAGTGTGGTATGATGACTTTGTTGTAGTTAAATTGATATTTTAGGGATGCACAAAGAGATTAATGGGGTTCACACTTAATTAAATCAGATCACTACTTAATTCATTTCCCTTTCATCTCAGTTACAATCAAATACCCCTCCACTTCATCATTTGGGTCCTCCTCTCAATACTAACAACTTGAATTCTAGTGTGAAACATATGTTTCTAAAAGTGGACATGCTTAAGTTTGATGGTAAGGATCCTCTCACTTAGATTACCCAAATTGAGAATTTATTTGATCTACATCAAATTCCTAGTTCTCAGAAGGTGATAGTGGCATCTTTGTATCTAAAACCTAAGTAGTTCATTTGGAATCACTGGTTGTGCTCTCAAAATAAAAAGAATGGTGATCCTATTACATGGTCTATTTTTATTGATGAGTTGTTGACTCATTGTTGAAATAATGTCTTTGAGAACTACTTCAGTCAGTTAGCCAAACTGAGGCAAACAAGATCTGTGAAGGATTATATTCATCAATTTTAGAATCTATCCTTACAGGTGGAAGACATAACTTAGAAAAAATTCATTGATATGTTTTTGGGTGGCCTCAAAGATAATACCCAATTAGAGGTTTGGATGTTTAACCCAACATCTATATCAAAAGCTATTCCAAGGGCACACATGGCAGAGGAAAAAGAGATGGTCAAATAGAAAACCTTCGCTAATAGAAAACCTTCAAACATATACAACCATAACACAACCCTTTAGCTCACTTCTCCTCAATTTTTTGAGGTGTCAATCTGATGGGTTGAGGATATGATGGTGACACCAAATGGAGCAAAGACCATCGTTGTGCTGAAAAGAAGTTATTTTACATCGAAGGTACCAATGAGGATGATGATGATGAGGAGGCAATTAATGAGGATGAAGAAGGTCCTGAGAAAGAATATAAAGACTCTCAGCCTACAATTTCCTATCATAATCTTTCAAGTATTAGTACTCCCCAAACTCTTAAGGTGGTGGGTTTCCTAAAGAAATAGAAGGTCATGATATTTATTGATTATGGGATCACACACAACTTCATCAATAGTAAGTTGGTTGCTTGATTAATCTATTTCATTATCCTAATCCAACATTCTAGGTCATGATTGTAGATGGCGGTCCTATTAGTTGCTTAGAAAAATTCCATAGTATTAAGCTGGCCATGGGAGACTACATGTAGGATTATTCTATGTTTTCTATTCCCATGGGGGAGATGACATTATTTTGGGCACTATTGAGATGAATTTCCAAGAATTAGTCATGCACTTTCATTATGAAGGAAGGACATTTAACCTAAGGGGATTAAGGGTTAAATCTCCATAACTAATTAGCTCCCATCAAATGACAAAGATTATCCAAAAGGGTGTTAAAGGATTTGTAGTTCCCTTATTTTCCATGGAAGTTCAGCCAACTCAACCATCTACACCTCCTGATCTGCAATAAGTGGTTGATGCCCATTTAGGTATTTTTGGTGATATGCCAAAAAGACTTCCACCTAATGACACACATGATCATGCTATCAAACTTATTCTTGGTAGTACACCACCCAACATTAGGCCATACAAGTATCCCTTTGCCTAGAAAAGTGAAATCGAAAAGATGGTATAGGAGATGTTGGATGCAAGAATCATTCATCAAAGCCAAAGTGAATATTCTTCACTAGTTGTCATGGTGAGAAAGAAAGATGACACTTGGAGGATGTGTCCTGACTACAAAGAACTCAACAAGTACACTATCAAAGATAAGTTTCCTATTCTTGTCATTGATGATTTTGCTAGATGAATTAAATGGTGCTCTTTATTTTACCAAGTTAGAAATGCATTTTGGGTATCATCAAATCTGGATCTATGATGAAGACATACCCAAAACTACTTTCAGGACTCATGAGAGCCATTATGAGTTTTTGGTTATGCCTTTTGGGCTAACAAATGCACCATCCACCTTTGAGAGTTTGATGAATATTGTTTTTAAATCATTTTTGAGGAAATTTGTTATGGTATTTTTTATGATATCCTCATTTACAAATTGGGAAGACCATTTGCACCATGTGAAATAGGTACTCTCAATTTTGGAACAACATCAATTATATGTCAAACCTTCCAAATGTACTTTTGGAGCTTGTGAGGTTGAGTATTTTGGTCATCTGGTTTCACATGTAGGAGTGAAAGTGGATTTTAAAAAAAATTAAGCAATGGTGGATTGGTTGATTCCTAAGACACTCAAGTAACTAAGGGGATTTCTGGGGATAATTGGTTATTATTGTAGGTTTGTCAAAAATTATGGTAGCATTGCAACCCCACTGACCTCTTTGCTGAATAAAGACTCCTTTTAGTGGACTGATATAGCTACCAAAGCATTTAAACAATTGAAATTGGCTATGTGCACCACTCTAGTGTTGGCCACTCCTAATTTTTCCAAGACTTTTGTGGTTGAATGTGATGCATCTAGGTATGGTATGGGTGTTGTACTCATGCAAGAAGGTAGACCACTTACATTTGAAAGTCATCAACTAAAGGGTAAAAATTAGCACAAGCCCATTTTTGAGAAGAAAATGATGGCCATTTTGTATGCAGTCAAACAATAGAGGCCTTATTTGATGGGTCATCACTTTCAAGTAAAGACTGATCATGATAGTCTCAAATATTTTTTGGAACAAAGGTTGTCATCTTAAGAATAAAATAAATAGGTAAATAAGATGTTAGGCTATGATTTTGAAATAGTTTACAATAAAAATAAGGATAATTTAATGGCAAATGCACTATCTAGGAAGGATGAATTAGTTGAGGCATTGCTATGTTCTATGACCATTCTTTAGGCAGATTGGCTAGAGGAAGCATGATCAAAATGAGATAATGATAGTGCTACCTATGATTTGATTCAGAATCTTTAGCAAGGTTTGGGTGGATTTGAAAAAATCACATGAAAGGGTGATGAATTATGGTATAAAGATAGATTATACCTATGTAAGAATTCTCTTCTTAAACAAAAAATCCTTCAGGAACTTCATGCAATTCTAATTGGGGGTTATTCAATTTTTTTGAAAACCTATCATAGAATCAAGCAGGATTTTTTTTAGGAAGGACTCAAGGGGGATGTCCAAAAATATGTGGCTAAATGTATGATTTATCAACAAAATAAAGGAGAAACCATAAAAAACCTAGGTCTTTTGTAGCCTTTATCCATCCCTAGCCAACATTGGGAAGAGGTGTCTATGGAGTCATTATAGGGTTACAGAGATCTGATGGTGAATATGTTATCATGGTTGTGGTAGATCATCTCAATGGATAAACTAAGGTAGTCAACACATGTCTAGAAGGATATCTCCATTATTTTATTTATGATAAACAAGATAAATGGGTTCATTGGTTACCACTTGATGAATGGTGGTATAATACTTCTATTCATAGTTATTCCAAAATGTCTTATTTTTTAGCACTATATAGATACCACCCTCTATCCATCACTTCAACCTTGAAGGTCCATCCTAAGGTTTGTGTATTTGAATAACATATTCACCATCAATAAGAGGTCCTTGCAAGTTCACGTGAAAACTTTACCATGGCCCAGAATCACATGAAGCAGTAGGCAGATCAACATAAGAGTGAGAGGCATTTTGACATTAGTGATTGGGTCTTTGTTCACTTGAAACCATATAATAAAATGTCCTTAAATAAATAGAAAAGTATAACAAGTTGTCCCCTAAGTATTATGGGCCTTATCAGATCTTGTAGAAAACTGGTAGTGTGGCCTACAAGTTAAAGTTTCCTTCCTCCACTCGCATACATCTAATATTTCATGTATCATACCTAAATAAAGTCATTGGACATAGAGTTGCTACTCAAATTGAGTTACCACAATTGGATGAGAAAGGAAGAGTTATTCTTGATCTTGAGGTGATTCTTCAAATATGTACTAAGCAACTATGGTCTAGAGTGATTAAAGAGTACCTGATCAAATGGAAGAATCCGTCTTGTGAAGATGCCACTTGGGAGGATGAATCCTTTGTGTAACAACATCCAAATTTGACTCAACATTAAGGACATTGTTATTTTGAAGGGGAGGGGCATGTTACACCCTTAACCTTTGGTGTGTCTAAGGATATGTGTGGTCGACTTGTGGCTTACATACTTCTTTTATATTCTTGTTACATTTCTCTATGTTCTTAGTTAGGTCAGCCCATGGAATAACCATGGCTAAGTAGAATTTATATAGGAGGTAGTGGTTAGTCTTTGATCATCATGTCAAGTATTTTTTTCTTAGTGTATTATTGTGGAGGTTGCCCCCTTAAAGTGGCTTTGCTATATTATCCAATATTTTGCTCTACTGTCAATTATTGTTGTGTGATCTCTCATATTTGCTTATTTTATGTGGTATTTAAACATTTTGTGTGAACATATAAGTAATTTCATTACATCTATGTTTAAATACCATGGTTGAATTGAGACAAAACCTCTTTGCATCAAAGATTTAGACAATAATTTTAAATCTTTATCTTTGGATTTAGGCTAGTGTTTTTTAGAAATATTTGTAGTAATTCTAGGCCAAAATCTAGTCGTTGGAGGCTTTGTTCATATTTAGATGGCTAGGGTAATGTTAATGGCTGACCTTACTTTTTATTTTATTCATTTTCAATCCAATTGACACCTTGGACTAATTGGTCAAATTTATCATCTATATTATTTATAGTTTTGTTAATAGTATGGACATAACTCTAAATATTATCAATCTTATTAATTGAATAATGTATAGTATTCAAACTTTATCGACATGTTCATGAACTTATTTGATAAATATTATAACAAAGATAATAGAATCATTCATTGAATGTATAGTTCTCATAGACGTTTTGATTTACTAAACATCTCTACATAAATCATCTAAATTTTCTTGAAAATGGGAATTAAATTTAACAATGTAATTCCTTGCTTATATTCATTGAATGGCTCCTTGTCTTCAATCTTGACACGTTGAAAAGCATAAGAAAATTAATATACTTTCCCTTATTCAGATTTATAATATCCTTTAATAGGAGACCATCTTCCACCTTTATACAAGGTAATGTCATCTTCCTTATAGAACTCAAGAGTTTTATCTCTTGGTAGAGTAGACATTGACAAAAGAGGAAATTTATCTTCTCCTTGATTTGTTTGTTCATCTTCTAATTCAGCAAAAATATTTCCTTTTCTAGTACTTTTGCTAAATTGATGAGAAAAGTGTTTCCTAGGATACTCTCTATGTTTAGAAGAGACTTTATGGGAGAGGCTTATGGGAAGAGTATGAATCTTATTTCCATCAAGATGATGAATATTATTACATTGGTGTTTGTATTTAGGCACAACAAGTTTTATCCAATCTAACTTCCATTTAATAGGTAATTATATTATACCACTCAGTCTGCATGCATATGGAATATTTTCTATAATAGCAGGGTGGTTAGTATTTGCCATGAAATATAAGACCTAAATATTTAAACTAGCATACTGAAATGGATATAATTTTGACTAAAAAATAGTAATAATTTTGACTCAAAAAATAGAAATAACTTTGTAATCAATGAGTTGAACACAAGATTTAACAACAATAAAGTTTATATAATTTTGAAACACAAAATAAAAGCATTTTGATATACTAATATAAGTACATAGAAAGAGAAGAATAAAATTGAGAAAAAAACATATAAAAAAATAATGTATTAGGTAAAATAAGTGTTAAAACTTGTAGTCAAACACTATCAATGAGTGTTATTTATCCTTGATTAGGGTGTCATTGAGATAATTGTAGGTCATTGGAAAGTATGCAAGGCTTACACAATTTTAAATCTCATGACCATTCTCATTATTTTGGAAATAAGTAAATGACATTGATCACTTAATTTCATAAAAATAGGTTTTAACAATATAATATTAGAAAACAATGTATAAATGCCAAATTGAATTTATCAGTGACAATGTTTAAATTTTTCTGCACAAAATAAAGTTACAAACATTAGTCCATAATTATTTTCCATTTTTAAATTTTATATCAAAATAGTATTGAATGTAGAGATTAAATTTTATGGTTGTATGGTTATATTTGTATTTTTTTTGTAAAGTATATATTTTCTTAATAAATTTTATTAGATGTAAGGTTTACTTTTGGCCAAACCATTTGAAATACTACAAATGATTGTAATAAATATATATTATGTAAAATAAATAATGTTTGCAGCTTTTATTATGAAATATGCTAGCATTTGAATGGAAATGTTGAATAAACACATGTCATTGGTCATTAAACAAATTTAGAACATTCAGTGTCATTTGTCAAATATAAAACTATACATGGACTATCAAACTTTTACAAAAAGAAAATTGTGTTAAAAACAATGTTATAAAAAAAAAATTAAAAAATATATACTTGTGTTAAAAATCATGGAATAAATAAATAAATATAGAGTTGAGGAGTTGTTTTATCAATATATGGATTAAGGGGTTAATCTAATTAAGACAAACTATTGAGTAAATCAGAATACATAAGATATCCAATAATCACCAATAAATTGATTACAACTTACTATTTTTATAAATGTACTAAAAAAGGAAAGTAATAAAATATAAATGATGTAGTTAGACTTGGGTCTATAAGAGTACAATAGTGACTGTAAACTCGATGTGCGACTATGTGAGGTTGTTGTGAATCAGGATCAAGGCTTTTCATTATCCTGGGACAAGGTCACTTTGTTTGGACTTCATTGGCCTACATTATTGTCTATACATAGTGACTTCATCTTTTAGGGTTTTTGAAACCTCTTGAGTTCCCCCACTCCAATAATCTATACCTTCTCAAATTCATCTTAATGTTTTCAATCCCCCTTTGATTTTTTATATTCCATGTTCTACCATAATTTTTCTTCCAAACTCTAATATTATCACCCTTGAACAAGCCTCACATGATTTACAACAACAAATTAAAATTATTTCTAAAGGGTCTCAAAATCCAAGGGATAAGGCCTAGAAATTCAAGGGATAGGGTCTCTTCTCATGATATATTCTTAAACCCTTTGGCTCATGATGTGCTTTCTTATCCTTTTCCAATTGTTTTTATTGGTCCCAAATTTGCATTATATAGTGGAAAAGGAAATCCTTTTAACCACATTATATAATTTTATGCTTCTTGCCTAGACATTTCACAAGATGATAAAACTATTAACTAAGCTATTCTCAATAAGCTTAAGGGTATATACATCTGATTGGTTTTATGCCTTACTATGTGGTTCTATACATTTTTTTTCATGTCTAGTTGATTATTTTTTGACACATTTTAAAATCAATATATCGCAAAAGGTTACACTTGTAAAATTGGATCAACTTAGATAAGCATCCAATGAATACATCAAAAATAATATGCTTATGTTCAAGACCATGGTAACCATGATGGTTTGTCAACCTCCAAATAGTGAGATTCAAAGCATTCTATTAATAGTCTATTATTAATTATCAAGGATGAAGTAGCTTTTGATGCTTATCAATATTTCAATGAACTTTGTCATGCAAATATAAACTTTGAGATTAAATTTTTAAAGGCCAACATGCTTACGTATGATACATGTGTTCCACACAAATTCAAAACAAACCAAGACTAAATACTAAAAGCAATGCCTATGAGACCCTACATAAGAATGATGCTATGAAAATGATCAATGCTATAGAGAAAACATATAAGAAAGTTGTGTCACCTCAAAATGAGCACAAAATTTTTATAAGGTTAAGTGAAAATCCTCAAAATGTCTTGAAGAAATTACTTGAATGCAACATAATTAATTTATCTCCACTAGGGAGATTTGCTACTTCAAGATCATTGTCTAAATATTTTGATTTCAATGCATATTGTGATTTTCAAAGACTACGAGGGCACTCTATGAATAGTTGTATCACTTTAAAAAAAATATTAAAGATTTAATTGATAGAAGGTTACCCCTTGGTTTTTTTTTACCTATTAACATGGGACAAAAGACATTTCAAACTCTATTTCATGTGATACCTACTATTGGATCATACAATGCTTTGCTTGGTTAACCATGGTTATATCAAGTGAAAACAATACCTTCTATTATACACCAATGTGTAAAATTTGAACATCAAGGTTGAGTCATTATAATTCAAAGGGATATTAAATTTTCACAAGTAAAACCTAAGGCCAAATAAATTCATAAACATAAACCAAAACAAATATTAAAATGGTTGCCTAAAAATAGGGTGTGTTAGCTAGAAATGCATAAATTCATTCCAATGAGGATACAATCATCATATAGCATGCAACCAAGACAAACCCTAAATCACAATATGTTGCCAATACAAACATTGAATCACAATATCACTAGGAGCATATTGATATGCTCATTGTCCCCTTTTTATGTGGGTTCTTTTGATCCTTCACATTGTTTTCTCTGGTATTTTGACCCTTTTTTAGCTTTTTGTTTCATTGTGTACACTAACAGGGTCCTAATTTCAATTTAGAATTCTATAAATACATAGGTGTATTAGTGCATATAAGATGAGAATGGAAAGTAAGAGAGATCCAAGAAAAGGTCAAGGAGTGATGAACACAAGTCTAAGAGTAGAAATAAGGTGTTTAGGGTAGATTTTCATTCTAAGTGCTCATATTACATCATCACCAATTATTCATATACTGAAAGATCATATATATTAGGTTTAATATCACCATAATTACTTGTTGAGTTGCAGTCAGTGTCAGTTGTCAAATTTTCTAAGGACAAGGGTATGAATGAGGTAGGCCCTTCAATTGACTATCCCTTTTTAAAGGTCTTTCAAGGTTTTGTGAACTATTTAAGGAAGGATAAATATTTCCAGGAGATACCCAATGAATTCTAAAAAATAGAGTGTTTTAGAGTCCAAGAGTAGAGGATCAAATTCATCAATTTTATTTACAAAAATGATACAGTTGCTCCAACCCTCAAATCATAGGACCAATGGTATATTTTAGAACATTTATCCTTCTCTTGTCGATTTGAGTTAGCACTTCCTCCACTTATTTTATTTTATTTTCCACAAATAACTCTTACATGGATCCATCTTATAATGCTTCCTCATATTTGGCTCAAATGTCCATGTACTTTGGACATTCAAGGATGAAATGTTCCTCCTTTTTGATTGTCCTTAAATTACATATAATACAAACCCTCTCTTCCCACTATTCCTTACGTGTCATCTATCTCTGTCTCACATCTGAGCTTATGACTAGTCCTTAGTTGAGCATTGTTCTCCTCAAATAGCTCTACCATAGATCTGACTTTTAATGTTTCCTCATATTTGGCTCAGATGTTCATGTACATTGGATAATCAAGGATGAAAGGTGCCTCTATTTTGAATACCTCTATATTACATGAAGCACAAACCTTATCTTTCCACTATTCCTTAGGTGTCATCCATTTGTTTGTCTCACATTTGAACTTCTAGGAGTTAATCCTTAGTTGAACAATAATGATATTTTCCTCCATTTAATTTCAATGCTTATAGAACCTCAACAAAATAACATGAGAAAAAATAAATTAAGAATTATAAACACTGAAGAAGAGGAATATTTTTGCACAATGATTAATGAAAAACCCTATAGAAAATGATGTAATAGTTCTTAATAAGGTGGGAATTATAGCACACTTAAGAAAAATATAATTTCTAAATAGTGATAATAAAAAACCCTACCAAAAACATTGATGTAATTTGTTTCTAAATAGTGATAGAAATGGATTGTTTTGCTTAAGACAAAATTGTATAGAGCACTATATGTCTGTAGGCTTTTAGGGGTTCCTTCCCATCCATTACACTGCCAATATATTTTTAATCTAGGTAGTATTAACTCTATTTTGATAGTGTATTTGTTATGTTGAGTCAGGTTGGCATTCTACCCTTTGGGTAGTGTTGTCTTCCCTTTATTAAATGGTTATTGCTGCCATTTCAACATTATTTGATGCAGGGATAGTCGATGGGATCTTAAGAAGCAATGGTGCCAAAATAAGCTCATAAGTTTATCCTAAAGATCTACCATGAGGTATTGACTCTGACCCTGACACTCTTTTACTAGATGTGGTTATGGATTTACTAGAATTTGATAAAGCCTATAATTATTTTGAAAATTTTACCTTGGTTGTTTATTTTGTGGGTTGAGTTCCTCTATAGAGCTTGTTAAAGCAATGGGTTCACAACCATTGGCAAAGCCATGGGATGAAACTGAAAGGAGTTTAAAACCTCATTAAGGGTTTCTTCATGTTTCATTTCACAAACCCCAAATATTTCAAAGCTATTGTTAACTATGGCCCCTAGTTTATTCACAACACTTTGGTTGTTTTCTCCCATTAGACTCAAGACTTTTAAGTCTTAGGACAAGCTAAACTTAAAATCCCAGTTTGGGTAGAATTTTTAGGCTTACCTCTTCCTCTATGGAATTTTGTTGATTAGCTTATCAAGCCTCTAAGCCACTTTATCTACCATGAACAATAAAATTTCTATGCAACATGCCCTTAGAGAAGGATCTATGTGGAAATAGACCTTGCCAAAGACATCAAGGATGTCAGGATCTTGCTCCACCAATAAGAGCACAATATGATTACTTCTTGTATTAGCAACTAAACACGAAATTTAACTAGAATCACAAGTAACTAGAAATATGGAACAACACAGGAATTGAGAGACAATACACAACTGTATTAATAATCACTCAGAAGAATATACAATAAAGAAGATGCCACTTCTTCTTCCACCTCAATGTTTCGCCACACCTCAAGACCTTCTTCCCTCTCTCTCTCAGTCACAACAATCAACTCCAATACAGAATTGATGTTCACCTCTCCAACCAGTTAGTAACACGCTGCCAGTACATCAAGCACACAACCGTACTCCAAGTAGATCTCTTGCTCTCTGCTGCTACCTGTAAATCACTAGACCTTACTCACCATTGTAGATCTCCTATAGAAAGTCATGCACACTTGCTGACCAAGATCATACACATAAGAAGAACCCTGCTGATTCTCCAAACCAGTACCCACCTTGGTACTATGGCACTAGGAGGAACACACCATTGCTCTCCTCTCTCAAAAGGAGCTTATTGCTCTCTTACTCTCTAGCTACAAATTTTACACTACAACCTATGAGTCTATTATATAGATCTCATGCACACAATAATTAGACTATCCTAATTACAATAATTAGACATGCAACTCAAGACCAAAAATAGCCTTTGCATGCAAACACTCGGTTCAACGAACTAACTGTCTGTGGAACAAGCAGTTCTAGAACTGCCACAGGAGATCGACGTTAGTTCCTGTCTGCCTAGAGGTGACCGACATCGGCCGACCTCCTATCGATGTCGGTTGCCTTCTTGTCCATCCTGCCATCGTCGGTTGCCTTGTGCACTACACTTTGCCGACGCCAGTCTCCCTGGAACTCAGCAACCTCCTCCCTGTTTGCACCAGTTGAAGCTTTTAGCTCCACATCCTAACAAAGGAATCTATTGAGATTCAAGTTGGTAATAATCATTTCACATTGCATGTGTTTTATATCAACCTCTTGAACACTTATTTTTAGTGTCAGGCTATAGACCATATGATATGCCCTATAATGGTCCCCACTCTTTTTATTCCTCAAGAAAAAAGAGGGTCTAATTCAAAACCCTAAAATTTTGATGGGTGATTGCACTCTCTAATAAGAAGAATAATGCAACCCATGGAAGTCCCAAACTCTATCCAACTTTTTATCAACCCATAAGGGGCCAAACTCATCAGTCTCTATTGGTAAAGTCCTTATGCCCATTCAAGTCAAACCTCCACCTCTTATCTTTTAGTCTCTTCAAGTAGTTATCCATTTTATTTCCTCTCCATCTCCCACTCCTACGATTCCATCTTCATAGCCCCCTTCAGGGGTGAATGACTTAGATTCAAATCTTGGTCTTGTGACCCTCAATCATAAATCTATCCCATAGTACTCTCATAGTCTCTCACCTTCTATATATGAGGATTAGGTGTCAAACACAAGAAAACCTTTCAAGTTTTGAGACTATGCCTTACCCAGTTTAGCTTTTAATCAATTTGCATCGCTCTCGGGTCTTATAAAGGGAAATGATATGAACCTTTATGATTCCCAATGATAGTTTATTCATGGAATGTTATAGGGCTCATTGATTTGACACATAAGTATACAATCAAGAATAATTTTCATCATTTTTCCAAAATGAAAATATTCTACATGCAAGAAGTTAAAATTTATAATTTCATGCTTCAATCTACTTCTCACACTATCTATCCTGGGGCCATTTGTTAGGCCACTTATCATGAGCTTGGTCATGGAAGTGGTTTGACCCTTTTGGTGCTTGAGCTATCTCAAAATATTATTTCTTTGGGTTTCGACCCCACCCATTGGGTGGTCTAGAATATTTTTGATTTTAGTAATCGCATCATTGACCTTGTCAAATTGTATGCTTTTAATGATGTTGTGGAACACACCTTGCTCTGGAGATGGTTCACAAACTCTCTTTTAGATCTGCATTATAGTCTATGTGGTAAATTTAATATGATTGAGTTATTTGAAGATAAAGAAGGATGTTTCCCCATGAGATGGTGTGTAGGGGAGTGGGAGCCATGGTTTACATACAAAATAAACTTGGAGTTTTTTATTTCAATCACCATAAGAGGAGAGATTCAAATTCTCCTTGGTTCACATGGTCTAACTTTCCTCAAGGAGAAGATTGAGTTCTTAAGCATTTTGACCATGCTTTGATATCAAAATAAGATCTTTTTTCTTTGCTCCTGTTCATGATCAACATGTTTATGTGATCCCAAATACTTTCTTGTTTGACCATCACCCTATTTAATTTTGAATTGAGTGGATTACCCCCTAAGTTAAGTCTCATAATTCTAGATTTTAATTTAATACTACCTATCTAAAACATGAGCATACTATTGGGCATATCATTAGTATTTTGAACTTATCTCCCAGACCCGCATGGTATATTAGCTAGATTGAATGGTGGGCTGATGCAATAACCCACACCACTCCTTTTCTTTAGATTTATGTAAATTAAACAACTATCTCTAGGTAGTGTATTCATCTTACTAAAAACCATGAAAACTTTAAGGTTTCACAAGAGTTGAAATCCACACCTTTAAGTTCAGGCTACCATGTGGAGACATAATCTCTAGTTGGTCTGGGATTACAAGGCTAGAGGAGCATAACTTAGAGAATGGATGCATTGGTTAAAATTTGGAGACAAAGTGACCAAATAATTATTCTTTCTCCTTTGATCAAGACAAGTTATAGACAAAATTATAACCATTAGATGTGTTTCAGACATGTTTACTAAAATCCCTGACATATTACAAGCTTTTGTGCATCACTATCATGGAGTATTTGATGTGTAACCCTCCTCCCTTATTCATGAAGCTACTCTCTCTCAATGCCTTGAAGTTTTCCCCTTTAAGATATCTAAAGTGTAGAGAACTACCTATGATAGGCTGATCATCATCAATGACCTTAAAGAAGTCATCATGTAGATGGCCTCTAATAAGGCCCTAGGAGTTGATGGGTTTCCCTATGAATTCTATCAAACCCTTTAAGTCATCATGTAGATGGCCTCTAATAAGGCCCTAGGAGTTGATGGGTTTCCCTATGAATTCTATCAAACCCTTTGGGATACAATTAGAACTTCTCTTCATAAATTCTACTTTGAATCTATTTTATCCACATATTTGGGCCATCTAATTAATCAGGGTAACATAAAATTCATTCCTAAAGTCGATGAACCTAAGGTAATTACCAACTTGAAACCCATCACCTTGCTTAATGTATCTTACAAAATCATACCTAAAGCTTTAGCCCTCATAATTAAGCATTTGTTCCCCTTAATTGTGAAAATTGAGAAAACAAAATTTATTCAACATAGATATATTTTGGATAATGTTATTATTGTTTGAGAAGGCATGGAATGTGCCATGATATCCAAATAGAAGGCATTATTCATCAAGATTGATTTTGAGAAAGCTTATAATCAGATTGAATGGTCATTTATTATAGCTATGATTCAAGCTCTTGGGTTTGGTCATAGGTTTGTTCAAATTGTTAATATGTTGTTTTAGGATGTTGGAGCTTATATTACTATAAATAGATCTCAATCCCAACACTTTGAGCTTCATAGATCTAACAAATAGGGGTCCCACCTTGTGCCTTCTCTTTAAGTTCTAGCTGTTAAGGGCTTTAGCTATCTTCTAGCTAGCCATGCTTCCAAGGGTTTGGTGAAGGGTATTTCACTCCCTAATTCAAATCACCAATTAATTAATTGGCACTTTGTTGATGAATCTTTCCTCACTCTTCAGAAAGATGAGGAATTTGTTAAGAATGTTATAGAATGCCTTGACATTTTCTGCCTCACCTATGGGTCTTCCATTCAATGGCAAAAGACTCAATGATATCGCTTGTCCCTTTCACTCAAACCTCCTTAGTTGGAGGGATATAAATGGCAATGGATCCTCCTTTGGGTTTAGTTTAAATTTTTAGGCATTCCATTTACTTTTAGAGCCTCACTTGCAAAGTTTTGGTCTTATGTGGTTTAAAGAGTTGAGAAAAATATTTCCTTTTGGATCACCAAACCATTGACTCTAGCTGGGAAGTTCCATCTTTATTCTAAGGTGCTCACTACTACTCATGTTTACTACTTGTCTTGTTAGGATCCTTCTAATGCTTCTTATGCAAATCTGGAAAAGCTCCTAAGAGACTTTCTTTGGGACAATTTTGAAGGGCACCACAATTTTAATTGAGTCTCTTGGGCCATTTGTTGTCACCCTAAATAAGTTGGTGGGCTTGGGTGATATTAAGTTACAAGGGATTGCTCTCAATGATAAATAGATCATCATAAGTTTAGAAGGGGATGAGGCCTAGAAAATTTTATTGAGGCATTGCATCTCTCAAGGTTACTTACTTGGCAAAAAATCTTGGCAAGGGATTGGTGTGGGCATCATTCTCATCACTCCTATGCCATTTAAGACAGGGGCACTTTTGTCATGCAAACTATCTAGAAACCCTGGGAAAAGCTCAAACCTCATCTCATCTAGATGGGGAAGTGTTTAGAAATGGTCTCTTTCAATTTTTAGTCTTTATGGTGGTCTCCCATGTTGAATTTCCACAATGTCCCCTTTGTCATGGTCCCTTGCGTCAAAATTTTAAGACCATTTAAAAAAGGTATTTATGCAATTGGAGACCTCTTTTATAAGGCCACTTAGGACTGGCTTCTTTAGAATATGGTAAAGGCTAAATTAAATCTAAATAAGGAAGATTCAAAATCCATATATAAATTGCAAAGTTCCATACCTAAAGAGTACTTGCATAAAAATTGAAGTCTCCTCTCTTTTTCCATGGTGGAAGGATTGGTCTTGACCTACAACTACATTGTTTTATTACTATTCCCCTATGTTGGGTTATAATATTTTATCCCCTCAACATATTGATATTAAAACCCTTAATCATCAGTGGTATCTTAAATCTCTTCATTATGTTTTGGATCAAATATTTCATAATGTTTGGGTGGCTTATATTGAGCCTAAAAAACCCCATTTCTTTTGGTGTATTATTTACCAAGATTTGTGTATGAAGGTCTCAAATCCCACTTGCCTATCCCGTCACCACCCAAAATCCATTAAGCACCTCTTTTGGTTTTGACCTCATGCTGAGTTTTCTTGGAGATAGATTCATGCCCTCTTCAAACCATTTAGGCCTAAAATATTCATTTGAAAAATGTCTCTCTTGCGAGACTCCACCCTGCTTCCCGCAAGATATAATAGGTTTTGGTAGATTTTATGTACGGATATTCTTTTTCAAATTTGGAAAATTAGAAATAAAACATGTTTTAATAATGAAAATATGGAAAAAAGCTTTTTGTAATTAATAAAGTCATTGTGATTGTTAATGTTACCCTTCAAATTTAGAGTCAAATAGATAAGGTTTGGCTCGAGCTCCACCATCTACAGATCCTCCTAGATCATTGAGGAAATGATCTTTGTGTAGTCAATCATGAGCCCCATGATATCCCTCACCATAATTCTACTCAAGAGATGTGGGCATGGGGGAAGACATCATCAATATTGAAGCTGGAAGAGTGACTCTTGTCACTCTTTCTAGTTATCTCCTCCTTGAGGATTTGATAGGGGCAATAGAGACAATGGTGGTGGGGGGATTGGAGGCCCTCTCCACAAGATAAGTTCTTTTGGTTGAATTTGGCAATTTCTCCTTCAAGATAAGATTATAATCAATAGGGTGACACCAAAAATAACCAACAGATTAATGGTTGGCACCCCATCATGGTTGATGAAAATCCCTTGGCTCAAAGGGGTGGGGGCAAACCCTCAAGGTCCTTTACTTGTCCTATCACCATGTTCATTGTTACTACTTAATGGAATCCTTGTTGATTGTGCCTTTATCTTTCTCTTTTTTGATTGATGTGTACTTGAGTTAGTTTAACTTTGGTTTGTTTGGCTATGTGGTAGCCTAATATGGACTTTGCTCTTCTCAAGACTTGTTTTAGTTCAATTTATTTTTTTGAAGTGTGACTTCTCCAACCATTTTTTTTGTATGATTAATAGTGTATTATATATTATTATATTAATGAAAGTGCATTTTTTAATCAAAAATATTGATAGAGGGAAACCTCAAAGAAAATGAGGTGTTTAGGTAATCCCAGTTTAGGTGACATAACATTTTTTTAAAATAAAAAAAAACATACTTTATAGATTTAAAAAAATTATAGTATAATGTTAGTTATACGAAAAAAGATGGGTGGAAAAGTCACACCCTAAAAACAAGCCACACTGAGTGAAACAAACCAAAAAGGTTAGTAAGAGAGAAAAAAAATCAAGAGTAGCCAAATCTCATATCCATAATATGACCTTTTTTGTCTTTTTTCTTTTTAACCTTAGTCTAACACTCTAGATGTCCAAGATCCATCAAATTAGCAATAACCATAAAAAACTCATTATTATGCTAGAGATCAAATGGGGGTTGCTCCTTGTCAGATTCATGTAATCTTTTGATACCACCCCATACAACATTATATGTAAATGTAATTTGACAAGAAAACTCTAAACCTTCTTTCTTCCTTGTACCATCTTTAGATTTTTTTGTGACCTCGATTGGAGGAGTGTGATGACACAGTTGCCAACCTTTAGGATGAGGATGGTCTTTTTTTTCCCTGTACCATCTTTAGATTTTTTTGTGACCTCGGTTAGAGGAGTGTGATTACATCATTGCCAACCTTTAGGAGTAGGTTGGTATTTTTTTTTTAACTTCTTGCATGTAGACAAACTTCCTAGAGATGGCCAGGTTGGTGGCAAAGCCAACATTTAAAAGTAGTGTTTTTATAATCTAACATTTGGAGCCAATGAGAATTATGTTTTAGTTAGATTCAATCTGGAAGACCTTTGTTAAGGTCAACCTCAACACAAATACGGCATAGGTATATGATGTTTGCATAGAATGCTCAAAATTCATCTTGATGAATCTTTGAAATGTATTACCAATAACTTTAGATAATAAAGGGTGTGAAAAATGTAAATGCATATTTGGGAGCCAAACCAACATTTTGAATAACACCATTATTAAAAGATTAAAACAAAAAAGCATTAACATAATATTGAATTATATAAACCTAAATGAAAAAACTAGCACAAATTCTTGAAGGATCCCAAAATTAAATAAAAAAGAAAAACTAGCACTAACTCTTAAAGGATACCAAAATTAAACAAAAAGGTTATGCAATGAGGATGGAGATGCAAGGGATCAAAACCTATGCGTCTTTCATGCAAAGTGAGTGCTCTACCATTTGAGCTACATCCCCATATTTTTATATGGGGTAAAACAAGAATCAGGCATGTTAGCAGATTGTTTAATTAATAGTGATTGCTTTCTTTCTTTGGCAACAAGGAAATGAAAAAACTTGAAATCATGGTTCGTTAACTCCTCTGACACATCCAATTCTGTGAGGGCTTGCACTTCTAACAAATTATATGCAAATGTAACTTTATCAACACTTCATAAAATAATGATGGAGCTTTCTATTTAACCTAATAATTAAAAAAACTAAAAAAAAAATTATCTTTAAAATTTTACAAAATATATTTTCAATTCACTTTGTTTCAGGCTCCAATAATTAATTATTTAAAATATGAGGAGAAGAAAAATTATACAATTGTTTGAAAATTACTCACTACTAGTAAAAATTTGGTTCATCCATCAATGAGTGAAGATCCTTGACAGATAGTTTCATGCCCTAATCACTATCTTTGATTTTTCATCAAGAAATCATGGTGGGGAAGGGTTGTGATCCTAAATATTTAGACAAAATTAAAACAATATAATTTTATTTTGTATAAATTGTGAAAATTTAAAATATTTAATATATTCATAATTTTTATTCCTTAATTTTTATGTAATCTCAAAGTAATAGCTCCTTTGATCTTCACTAAAATGCCTTCATAATTTTATTTTTAATCTTCTCTGGCGTGCTTCCATAGAGGAGCTACAACTTTGAATTTATATCATATATCTAATAAAAACATCTAAACCATACAAAGGCATATTTATTTGTATAATTTATGAATGTATGCAATAACCCTCTTTTTATGAATCTTTCACCACTGAAGCCTGGAAACTCTGCATGAAGCCCATGTGTAATCCTTGAATGGAATCACCAACACCAGTTAGGTAACAATCTTACAACACCAAAACAAGTAAACCTGAGATGGTTTTCATCTTCAAACATTTATTACTTCATTAGGATTTTGTCTAAAGAAGAGGAGAAAGAATGAACATAAGTTCAAATCTTACAAAGGGGGTTTACAAAATATTTAACATATTTTACAATGGAAGAGAGGTCTCTTTAAATATAAAATGTTAAGGGAGAGAGAAGGAAACTTCATGCACAAGCCAATAAATTCATCCTCCTTGAGTGGGTACACTATTGAGCTACAATGACAAGCTTGTCACCATGTGACAATGGTCAAAAGTGGATTACATGATCACATTTTATTTTGTCTTTATCTCCCACCTTCTATGTGCTTCCAAAAATAGTGGGAATCTCTTTTCAATTTGTTCTTCACTTCAATCTGGAATATTGATTTGATGCCCCACTGTCCCATGTGCACTCCCAACACCTTTTGACCTATTCAAAAGGACTTCACATGCTAAAATAATGGGCCTCCATAGAAATTTGATTCATACTATCCCATGGGACTCACATCTCAAGAGAGATCCCCTGTGGGCCATGCCACAACATCCACAAGTTACATCCTCAACTGCATCATCACTTGCCACATCATCAAATAATGACTCATGAATAGTGTTAATGAATAGTACTTGTGAATAGTGACATATATACAATAAATCCCTTACAACACCCAAAATGTCCTATGAGAATAAAATAGGCCACTGGTATTCTTCAAATGTCATATTTGGGAAAAAGGGGATATTACATATATACTTATTGTAGGTAAACTCATTCCCTTGAATGTAGAAGGACCTTTAACTATGTTGTTCATCTAGTTCTTCCCATTCATTTAGAATAATTGACTTACGCACAAAAAGTGATGCACCAATATCTACTTAAGCATATATTTATTTATTATTAATTTGAATAGAGATAAATTGGGCATACCTCCCATCTATAAGCTAGGCAATATATGCAGGCTTTGCATCTGAAGGTATTGGAGTAGCCAAACATGCCAATATGTATATAATAAGATCTAAGCATTTTAGTCTTTGTATTTAAGGATTTAATCCTTCTTCCCAATTAGATTCTTCTCCCCATCACATTATATATTAATAAGTTTCCTACTAAGAATATTCTACCTTATCATCATAAATTGCTTCTTCATGAACATCTTCAATATATGGGTCTTCATCCCATGTAGGTACTAAGCGAACTATAATTAATTCTTCTGGGAGTAGGAAACTAAACCTATCTTTAAACCATTTATCACTAGCCTTAAAACTCTTTAGAAATGCAAGTGGAAAAGGGATTGGAAGTTTGACTATAGGAGGTTGGCTATAATTTGATGGTTGTTGACCTCTTTCTGGATATCAATTTTTTCCTCCTCTTTGTTCCAAAAAATGAGGTCTTTGAGGACTTCTTCCTCTTCTTTTTTATTGTTTATTTAGTTTCCTTCTTTAAAAGGTGTCCATGGTCTCTGCATAAATGCATTACTTTATTCTTTTAGATCATCAGTCAGAACATCCAACTCATTTGGCTCATATTCTTCATTCGCATCTTCTTCTTCATCCTCAACTTCTTCTATGATAGGTTCATATATCTCAACCTAATCATACAAATATTTATTTTCATCTATGATACATACGCTTAAGATTATGCTTAGGCTTATGGACATAATGTTTGTAACCATAAGGTGTTGTCTCAGGAAAATGGGGAGTAATATGACTAAATTGATGCTTCCCAAGTTTTATTATAGCTTTTGTGGTAGATAGAAGGTCAAGGACTTGGTATATTGAAAAATTAGTAACATCAAAAAGTGCATAAACATCAAGAGATAATCCTTTTAATTGTAAATAACCAAAAACTCTGTCAACAAGATTATAGGGTAAGACATTGAGATAATGCATTTTTATTGCATCAGAATGATGACATTTAGCTGAATAATCAAGCTTTTTGAATTGTTTAGATAAACCTTCAAACTGAGAAAGATCACAAAGTTTCATTCTCATCAACCATTTTGCATCTCCATTTTAAATAGGTTTCATAAGGGGTACAAATTCTTGAATAAGCAGAGAATAAATACTTTTCAAAGGTTCTGGTTGGTTGAATACTTGATCATTTTTTTGTGCTTCTGGGATATTTTTCCACTAATAAGCTAAAATTCCCCAAAAGTATTTAGTTTTTAATCCAACAGTTATAGCAACATCCATTCCTCTAGCAGTTCCTATGGACTCAAAGTAATTACTCCAACTTGTGATTTCATGATATGGGTCAAGAATGTCTTCTATGTTTAAATACCATGGTTGAACTGAGACAAAACCTATTTGCATCAAAGATTTAGACAATAATTCTAGATCTTTATCTTTGGATTTAGGCTAGTGTTTTGTAGAAAGATTTGTAGTAAATGTGGGTCAAAATCTAATCGTTGGAGGCTTTTTTCATATTTAGATGGCTAGGGTAATGCTAATGGCTAACCTTACTTTTTATTTTATTCATTTTCAATCCAATCGATGCCTTGGACTAATTGGTCAAATTTATCATTTATATTATTTACAATTTTGTTAATAGTATGGACATAACTCTAAATATTATCAATCTTATCGGTTGAAGAATGTATAGTATTCAAACATTTATTGACATGTTCATGAACTTATTTGATATATTTTCTAAAAAAGGCAAGGGAATCACTCATTGAATGTATAGTTCTCATAGATGTTTTGATTTACTGAACATCTCTACATAAATCATCTAAATTTTCTTAAAAACGGGAATTAAATTTAGCAATGTAATTCCTATGATTATATTCATTGGATGGCTCCTTATTTTCAAGATTGACATGTTGAAAAACATAATAAAACTAATATACTTTCCCTTCTTCAGATTTATAATATCCTTTCATGAGAGACCATCTTCCACCTCTAGACAATGTAATGTTATCTTCCTTAGAGAATTGAAGAGTTTTATCTCTTAGTAGAGTAGACATTGACAAAGGAGGAAATTTATCTTCTCCTTGATTTATCTGTTCATCTTATAATTCATCAAAAAGATTTCCTTTTCTAGTATAGATTGACTAGAAAAGCGTTTCGTAGGAAACTTTCTATTTTTAGAAGAGACTATATGGGAGAGGCTTTTGGGAAGAATATGAATCTTATTTTCATCCACATGATGAACATTATTACATTAGTGTTTGTATTTAGGCACAACATGTTTTATCCAATCTAACTTCTATTTAGTAGGTACAAGAATACTATTTATAAGACTTTTTTGTAACTATATTGTACCACTGAGTATGCGTGCATATGGAAGATTTTTTATAATAGCAGGTTGTTAGTATTTGTCATTACATATAAGACCTGACTATTTAAATAAACATATTGAAATGGAAATAATTTTGACTAATAAATTTAAATGATTTTGACCAAAAAAATAGAAATAATTTTTATAGTCAATGAACTGAACACAATATTTAACAACAATAAAGTTAATATAATTTTGAAACAAAAAATAAAAGCATTTTGATATAATAATATAAGTACATAGAAAGAGAAGAATAAAAATAAGAAAGAACATATAAAAAAATAATGTATTAGGTAAAATAAGTGTTAGAAAATGTAGTCAAGCACTATCAATGAGTGTTACTTATCCTTGATTAGGGTACCATTGAGATAGTTGTAGCTCATTGGAAAGTATGCAAGGCTTACACTATTTTCAATCTCACTACCATTCTCATTATTTGGGAAATAAGTAAATAACATTGATCACTTAATTACATAAAAATAGGTTCTAACATTATAGTATTAGAACAAAAGATAAAAATATCAAATGGAATTTATCAATGATGACATTTAAAAAATTATACACAAAACAAAGCTGCAAACATTAGTCCATAATTATTTTTCATTATAAATTTTTAAATCAAGATAGTATTGAATGTAGAGATTAGATTTTATGGTTGTATGGTTATATTTTTAGTTTTTATTGTAAAGTATATATTTTCTTAGTAAATTATATTAGATGCAAGGTGTAATTTTAACCAGACCATTTGAAATACTACAAATGATTATAATAAATATATATTATGTAAAATAAATAATATTTACTTATTGTATTATGAAATATACTAGCATTTGAATGGAAATGTTAAATAAACACATGTCATTGGTCATTAAACAAATTCATAACAAGCAGTGTCATCTGTCAAATATAAAACTATACATGGACTATCAAACTTTTACAAAAAGAAAATTGTGTTAAAAACAATGTTATAAATAACAATTTAAAAATATATATTTGTGTTAAAAATTATGGAATAAATAAATATAATGTTGAGCAGTTATTTTATAAATATGTGGAATAAGGGGTTAATCTAATTAAGACAAACTGTTGAGTAAATTAGAATACATAAGATATCCAATATTCACCAATAAATTGATTACATATTACTATTTTTATAAATGTACTAAAAAAGGAAAGTACTAAAATATAAATGACGTAGTTGGACTTGGGTCTACAAGACTACAACAGTGACTGTAAACTCAATGTATAGCTATGTGAGGTTATTATGAATTAGGATCAAGGCTTTACATTATTCTAGGATAAGGTCGCATTGTTTGGACTTCCTTGACCTACATTATTGTTTGTAGGGAGTGAGTTCATCTTGTAGGTTTTTGAAACCTCTCAAATTCCCCTGTTCCAATCATCTATACCTTCTCAAATTCATACTAATGTTTTCAATCACCCTTTGAATTCTTATATTCCATGTTCTACCGTTATTTTTATTCTAATCTCTACTATTACCACCCTTGAACAAGCCTCACATCATTCACAACAACAAATTAAAATTATTTCTAAAGGGTCTCAAAATCCAAGGGATAAGGCCTAAAAATGCAAGGGATAGGGTCTCTTCTCATGATGTATTCTTAAACCCTTTGGCTCATGATGTGCTTTCTTATCCTTTTCCAAATGCTGTTATTGGTCCCAAGTTTGCATTATATAGTGGAAAAGGAGATGCTATTAACCACATTAGATCATTTTATGCTTTTTGCCTAGACATTTCACAAGATGATAAAATATTAACTAAGCTATTTTCAATAATCTTAAGGGAATATACACCTAATTAGTTGTATGCCTTACTATATGGTTCCATTCATTTCTTTTCACCTCTAGTTGATGATTTTTTAATGCATTTTAAAATCAATATATCTCAAAAGGTTACACTTATAAAATTGGCTCAACTTAAACAAGCATCCAATGAATATATCAAAGATTATATGCTTAGGTTCAAGATCATGGTAACCAACATGGATTATCAACCTCCAAATAGTGAGATTAAAAGTATTCTATTAATAGTCTACTATTAATTATCAAGGATGAAGTAGCTTTTAATGATTATCAATATTTCAATGAACTTTGCCATGTGATTAAAAAGTTTGAGATTAAAATTTTAGAGGCCAACATGCTTACATATGATACATGTGCTCCACACAAATTCAAAATAAGCGAAGACTCAATACTAAAAGCAATGCCTATGAGCCCCTATATAATAATGATGCTATGAAAATGATTAATGCTATAGAGAAACCATATAAGAACTTGTGTCACCTCAAAAAGAGAACAACAAATTTACAAGGTTAAGTGAAAATCCTCAAAATGTATTGAAGAAATGACTTGAATGCAACATAATTAATTTACCTCCAATAGGAAAATTCACTACTTCAAGATCATTGCCTAAATATTTTGATTTCAATGCATATTGTGATTTTCAAAGACTATAAGGGCACGAGCTATGAATAGTTGTATCATTTTAAAACCAAATATTCAAGATTTAATTAATAAAAGGTATCCCCTTGGTTTTTTCTACCTATTAGCATGGGACACAAGATAATTAAAACTCTATTTAATGTGGTACCTACTACTAGATCATACAATGTTTTTCTTGGTCAACCATGGATATATCAAGTGAAATTAATACATTTTATTATGCATGACTGTGTAAAATTTGAACATCAAGGTCAAGTCATTATACTTCAAAGGGATGCTAACTTTTCACAAGTAAAACCTAATGCCAAACAAATTCATAAACACAAACCAAAACAAGCATTAAAATGGTTGCCTAAAAATAGGGTACATTATCTAGAAATGAATAAATTAGTTCCAATGAGGATGCAATCATCATATAGTATGTAATCAAAACAAACTCAAAATCATAATATGTCACCAAGACAAACACTGAATCACAATGTCACCAAGAACATACTGATATACTCATTGTCCCATTTTTATGTGAGTCCTTTTGATCCTTCACTTTGTTTTCTTTCGTATTTTCCCCCTTTTTTAGCTATTTGTTTCATTATGTGTGCTAATAGTGTCCTAATTTGAATTTAGAATTCTATAAATACATAGGTGCATTAATACATATAGGATGAGAATGGAAAGTAACAGAGTTCTAAGAAAAGGTCAAGAGTGATGAGCAAAATTCTAAGAGTAGAAGCAAAGTGTTTAGGGTATATTTTCATTCCAAGTCTTCATATCACATCATTGCCATTTGTTCACATAGTAAAAGATCATATAAATATTAGGGTTTGTATCACCATAATTGAATATTGAGTTGAAGTATGTGTTGGTTTCCAAATTTTTAAAAGATAAGGGTATGAATGAGGTAGGTCCCTCAATTGACTATCCATTTTTAAAGATATTTCAAGGTTTTGTGAACTATTTAAGGTTTTAAGGGAGGATAAATATTTCTAGGAGATAGCCCATGAATTTTAAAAAATTGAGTGTTGTTTTTAGAACCTGGGAGCATAGGATTAGATTCATCAATTTTATTTACAAAAATGATAAAATTATTCCAACTACTCAAATCATAGGACCAATGGTATCTTTTATAATTCTCCTCCTTCTCTTATAGATTTGAGTTAACACCTCATCCACCTCTTTTATTTTGTTTTCCTCAAATAGCTCTTACATGGATCCGTCTTTAAATTTTTCCTCATATTTGGCTCGAATGTCTATGTACTTTGGATATTCAAGGATGAAATGCTCCTCCATTTTGATTGCCCCTAAATTAAATAAAATACAAACCCTTTCTTCCCACTATTCCTTATGTGTCATCTATCTCTATCTCACATTTGAGCTTATGAGATTTAATCCTTAGTTGAGCATTATTCTCCTCAAATAGCTTTACCATGGATCTAACTATTAATGTTTCCTCTTATTTGGCTTGGATGTTCATGTACATTATACAATCAAAGATGAAATGTGCCTCTATTTTGACTACCCTTGTATTGCATAAAACATAAACCTTCTTTTCCCACTATTTCTCAGGTGTCATCTATTTGTTTGTCTCATGTCCTAACTTATGGGATTTAATCCTTAGTTGAGCAATAATGATCTTTTTATTCCATTTGATTTCAGTGTTTATATAACCTAAACAAAATAACATGAGAAAAAATAAGTTAAGAGTTATAAGCACTGAAGAAGAGGAATATTTTTGTACAACTATTAAGGAAAACCCTATAGAAAATGATGTAATGGTTCTTAGTAAGGTGGGAATTATAACACACTTAAGAAAAAGACTATTTCTAAATAGAAATAGTAAAAACCCAAACCAAAACAATTGATGTATTCTACTTATAAATATTTATAGAAACACATTGTTTTGCTTGAGATAAAGTCGTACAAGGCACTAGATGTCTATGGCCTTTTAGGGTTTCCTCCCCATCCATCACATTATCAATATGTTTTTGATTTAAGTGGGATTGAATCTATTTTGATAGTGCATTTATTATGATAAGTTAAGCTAACCTTCTACCCTTTGAGTGGTGTTGCCTTCCATTTATTAAATTGCTGCTACTACCATTTTTGCATCATTTGATGTAGGGATAATTGGTGGGAGCCTGGGAAGCAATGGCACCAAAACAAGCTCGTAAGTTTGTCCTGAAGGTCTACCATGAAGTATTGACTCTGACCTTGACATTATTTTAATATATGTGGTTCTAGATTTACCAGAGTTTGATAAACCCTATAATTATTTTGAAATTTTACCTTGGTTATTTATTTTGTGGGTTGAGTTTCTCCATAGAGCTTGTTAAAGTAGTGGGTTCACAACCATTGGCAACACCATGGGGTGAAATTAGAAGGGATTCAAAACCTCATTAAGGCTTTCTTCCTATTTCATTTCACAAACCCTGAACATTACAAAGCTATTATTACCCATGGCCCCTAGTTTACTCACAACACTTTGGTTGTTTTCTCCCATAAGTCTCAAAATAAGTTAAACTTAAAATCCTAGTTTGGGTAGAATTTTTTAGTTACCTCTTCCTCTGTGGAATTTGTTGACTAGCTTATCAAGCCTTTGGGCCACTTTATCTTCCATAAATAATAAAAATTTCATGTAGCACATCTTCAAATAGGGGTCTATGTGGAAATAAACCTTACCAAAGACCTCAAGGAGTCTATTGAGATTCATGTTGGTAATAATCATTTCACATAATGTGTGCTTTCTATCAACCTCCTGAACACTTGTTTTTAGTGTTAGGATTTAGACCATATGATTAGAGAATGCATTTTAATGATCACCACTCCTTATGTTCCTTAAGAAAAATATGGGTCTAATTCAAAACCCTAAAATTAAGATGGCTAGACGATTGCCTCTTATAAGAAGAATAATACAACCCATGGAAGGGCCAAACCCTAACCAAATTTTTACTAGCCCACAAGGGGGCCAAGATCATTAGTTTCTACTGGTAAAGTCCCCATGCCCATACAAGTCAAACCTTCACCTCTTATCTCTCAGTCTCTTCAAGCAGTTGTCTATTTTGTTTCCTCTCGATCTCCCACTCCCAGGACTCCATCTTCATAGCCCCTTTAGGGGTGAATGAATCAAATTCAAAGCTTAGTCTCATGACCCTCAACCATAAATATATCCTATGGCATTGTTATAGTCCCTCACCTTGTGTAAATGAGGATTATGTGCCAAAAAAAGGAAACCTTTTAGACTTTGAGACTATACCCTACCTATCTCAGCTTTCAATTAGTTTGCATCCCTCTTAGGTCTTACAAAGGGAAATGATATGAACCTAGATGATTCCCAATGATAATTTATCATTGAAATGTTATATATCTCACTAATCTGACACATAAATATATGGTTAGGAATAATTTTCATCATTTTTACAAAATGAAGTCAAAATTTTTGATTTCTTATTTTAGTGTATTGCTCACAATATCTGGCCTAGGGCCCTTTGTTAGGCCACCTATCATGAGCTTAACTATGGAGGTGTTTCCACCCTTTTGGTGCCTGATCTATCTCAAAATATTAATTCTTGGGGTTCTGACCCCACCCATCAAGTGCTCTAGACTCTTTTTGACTTTGGTAATCACATCATTGACCTTGTCAAAATGTATGCTTCTAATGATGTTGTGAAACACACCTTGTTCTAGAGATGGTTGGTAGACTCTCTTCCAAATCTGTATTGAATTCTCTATGGTGACTTCAATATGATTGAGTTTGCTAAAGATAAAGAAAGATGTCTCCCCATGATATGGTATATAGGGAAGCAAGAGGCATGTTTTAAATGCAAAATAAACTTGGGGTTTTTGATCCCAACCACCATAGGAGGAGAGAGTCAAATTATCCTTGGTTTACATGGTCTAACTTTTTTCAAGGAGAAAGTCAAGTTCTTAATAATCTGGACCATGATTTGATATCAAAACAAGACCTTTTTTTCTTCACTCATGTTCATGATCAACCTGTTTCTATGATCCCATACACTTTATTGTCTAAATATCACCCTATTTGCTTATGCATTGAGTGGACTAACCCCCATGTTAAGTCCCATAATTATTGGTTTTACCTCAATATTACCCATCTTTAGCATGAGTGAAATGTTGGGAATATCATTAGAATTTTAAACCTATCTCCCAAACCCACAGGGGATACTCACTGGATTGAATGGTATGCTGATGCAATAGCCCACACCACTCCTTTTCTCCATATTTATGGAAATTAAGTAATTATCTTTAGGAAACATATTCATCATGATAAAAACCATGAATACCTTAGGGTTTTATATGAGTTAGAAGCTACACCTTTAAGCCTTCATCTGCAAACTCAAGATTGAATGGTGGGTTGATGAAATAGCTTGCACCACTCTTTTTCTCTAGATTTATGAAAATTAAGCAATTATCTTTAAGCCACATATTCATCATGATAAAAACCATGGATACCTTAGGGTTTCATAGGAGTTGGAAGCCACACCTTTAAGCCTTCATTTATAGATTTAGGATGCCATGTGGAGACATAAGCTCCAATCAACCAAGGCTTACAAGAGTAGAGGAGCACAACTTAGAGCATGGATGCATTGGTTAAAATGTGGAAATAAAGTGACCAAATAATTATCACCTCTCCTTTGATCAAGATAAGTTGCAGACAAAATTAAAACCATTAGATGTGTTTTAGACATGTTTACCAAATTACCTGACATCTTACAAACTTTTATGCATCACTATTGTGGAGTGTTTGATGTGTAGCTCTCCTCCTGTGCTCATGAAGTTATTCTCTCTCAATGCCTTGAAGTTGTCTTATATAAGCTCTCTAAAGCATATAAAATTACCTATGATAGGCTCCTTAACATTAGTGACCTTAAGGAAGCTATCATGTAGATGGACTCTAATAAAACCCCAAGAGTTGATGGGTTTCCATGTGAATTCTATCAAACCCTTTGGGATACAGTTGGACCTAATCTTCATAAAATCTAATTTGAAGATATTTTATCTAACTCTTTGGGCCATCTCATTAATCAAGGTAACATCAAATTCATTCCTAAGGTTAGTGACCTCAAGGTAATTACCAACTAGAAACCCATCACATTGGTTAATGTATCTTACAAAATCATAGCCAAAGCTTTAGCCCTCAGAATCAAGCATTTGCTCCTTTTAATTATGAGAAGTGAGAAAACAAGGTTTAGTCAACATAGATACATTTTGGATAATGTTATTATTATCTAAGAAGGTATGAAATGGGCCAAGATATCCAACCAAAAGGTGTTTTTCATCTAGATTAATTTTGAGAAGGATTATGATTGGATTGAATGGCCTTTTATTATAGCTAAGCTTTAAGCTCTCGAGTTTGGTCATAGATTTGTTCACACTATTAATATGTTGTTTTAGGATGATAGAGATTATATTACTATAAATGGATCTAAATCCCAACACTTTGAGCTTCACAAATCTATCAAATAGGGGTGCCCCATTGTCCCTTCTCTTTATGTTATAATTGATGAAGCTTTGGCTATCTTTTGGTTAGCCATGCTTCTAGGGGTTTGGTGAAGGGTATTTCACTTCCTGATTCAAACCACCAATTGTTTAATGGGTACTTTCTTGATGAATCTTTCCTCACTCTTCATGAAAATGAGGACTATGTTAAGAATGTTATGGGATGCCTTGACATGTTTTGCCTTACCTCTGGGTCTTCCATTCAATGGCTAAAGACTTAATGATATCACTAGTCTCTTTCACCCAAACCTCCTTATTTATAGGGATATAAGTGGAAATAGATCCTACCTGGGGTTTAGTTTAAATTCTTAGGAATTTCATTTACTTTTAGAGCCTCACTTACAGAGTTATGGTCTTATGTGGTTCAAAGAGTTGAGAAAAATATCTCCTCCTGGATCACCAAACCATTGACTATGGTTGGGAAGTTCTATATCTATTCTAAGGTGCTCATTACTACTCATGTTTACTATTCATCTTGTTGGGATCCTTTTAATTCCTCTTATGCAACATTGGAAAAGCTCTCAAGGCACCATGGTTTTCACTGAGTCTCTTGGGCCATTTGTTATTTCCCTAAATAATCTATTGGTCTTGGGATCATTGATATTAAGTTGTAAGGGCTTGATCACAATTTTAAATGAATCATTATAAGCTTAGAAGGGGATGAGGCTTCAAAAATTTTATTGTGGTATTACATTTCTCAAGGTTGCTCGCTTGGCAGAAAGGCCTAGCAAGGTATTGGTTTGCACATAATTCTCATCACTCTTATGTCGATTAAGATAGGGGCACTTTTTTTATGCAAAGTATATGTAAGGCCCAGGAAAAACTCAAACCTCACCTCATCTAGATGGGGTAAGGGTTTAGAAATGGTCTCTCTCAATTCTTAGTCTCTATGGTGGTCTCCCACTTTGAATTTCCACAATGTCCCTTTGCCATGGTCCCTTGGGTCAAAAACTTAAGACTATTTAAAAAAGGTATTCACATGATTGGAAACCTCTTTTATAAGGTCACTCGAGACTAGCTTCTTTAGAATATGGTAAAGGATAAGTTCAATATAAATAAGGAAGATGCATAATCCATTTCTAAATTACAAAGTTTCATATTTGAAGAGTACTTACACAAAATTGGAGTCTCCTCTCTTTCACCATGGTGGAAGGATTGGACCTAGCCTACAATGATGTCATTTTATTTCTATTCCCATATTCTGGGTTATAATATTTTGGCCCCTCAACATATTGATATTGAAACCCTCATCAGTGGTATCTTAAATCTCTCCATTGTGTTTGGGCTCAAAGGTTTCATAATGTTTGGGTGGCTTGTATTGAGCCTAAAAAAGCCCATTTATTTTGGTATATTATTTACCAAGGTCTATCTATGGAGGTCTCAAATCCCACTTGTCTGCGTTTTCACCACCTAGAATCCATTAAGCACCTCTTTTAGTTTTCCCTCCATGCCTAGTCTACCTGGAGATGGATTTGTATCCTCTTCAAACCCTTCAAGCTTGAAATATTCAATTGGAAAATGGATCTCTTGGAGGACTCCACCTTGTTTCCTATAAGATATAATAGGTTCTAGTATATTTTCTATACTGATATTATTTTTCAAATTTAAAAAACCTAGAAATAAAACATGTTTTAATAATGAAGATATGGAAAAAAGATTTTTGTAATTAATAAAATCATTGTGATTGGTAATGTTACCCTTTAGATTCAGAGTCAAACATATAAGGAATATTTGTGTATAGAGATCTCAAATCCCACTTGCATACCTTGTTACCACCCAAAATCCATTAAGCACCTATTTTGGTTTTAATCTCACGTTGAGTCTACCTGGAGATGGATTCATACCCTCTTCAAAACCTGTAGGCTTGAAATTTTGAATTAGAAAATGGGTCTCCTGGGGGATTCCACCCTGCTTCCTATAAGATATAACAAATTCTGGTAGATTTTTATACTAATATTCTTTTTTAGATTTGGAAAACTAGAAATAAAACATGTTTTAATAATGAAGATATGGAATTTTTTTTTGTAACTAATAAAGTCATTGTGATTGGTAATGTTACCCTTCAAATTCAAAGTCAAATAAATAAGGAATATTTATGTATGGAGGTCTCGAATCCCACTTGCATACCCCATCACCACCCAAAATCCATTAAGCACCTCTTTTGTTTTTTCCCTCATGTCGAGTCTTCCTGGAGATGGATTCATACCCTCTTCAAACCCTTCAGCCCTAAAATGTTCAATTGGAAAATGGCTCTCTTGGGGGACTCCACGCTGATGCATGCAAGATATAGCATATTCTGATAGATTTTTTGTACTGATATTATTTTTTAGATTTGGAAAACTAGAAATAAAACATGTTTTAATAATGAAGATATGAAAAAATGCTTTTTGTAACTAATAAATTCATTATGATTGTTAATGTTACTCTTTAGATTCAATATTCAAATAGTTAAGGTTCAACTTGAGTTCTACCATCTATAAATCCTCATGGGCCATTGGTGGAATGCTCCTTAGGTGGTCACCTATGAGCCACCTGATCCCCCTCACCACCATTCCCCCTAGGAAATGTAGGCATGGGAGAAGACATCATCGATCTTGAAGCTATAAGAGTGCATATCCTCACTCTCATTGGCCATCTCCTCCCTGAGGATATGATAGGGGCAATAAAGACAGTGGTGGTGGGGAGGGGGGATTAGAGGCTTCCTTCGTAGGATAATTTTTTATAGTTGGATTTAGCCATTTCTTTTTCCATATAATATTTTAAGCAATAATATGACATCAAAAATACCTAATAGACTAATGGTTGGGACCTCATCCCTATTGACAAAAACCCCTTGGCCTAGAGGGGTGGGGGTAAATGCTCAGGGTCCTTTGCCTGTCTTGTTATCATATTCACTACTATTGCTTAATAGACTCTTTGTTGATTGTGCCTTTATCTTTATCTTTATCTTTAATTTAACTTTGGTTTTTTTATTGTGTAATAAGTTTTAGTTTGATTTATTTTTTTGAAGTGTGATTTATCCTTCCATCTTTTAGTAATACTAGTTTAACTAACCTAACATTGAATTATATAAACCTAAACAAATAAACAACCTAAAAGTGCATCAAGTATATTAATACTCACACACAAACTCTTGAAGAATCCTAAAATTAAATTAAAAAGGTGATGCAATGGATCACATGTAAAGCAAGCACTCTACCATTTAAGCTACATCCCAAAATTAAATAAAAAAGGTGATACAATAAGGATGGAGATGCAAGGGATTGAACCCTATGCCTTTCGTATGCAAAATGAATGCTTTACCATGTTAGCTACATCCCCATATTTTTTCATATGAGATAAAACAAGAACTAGGCATGTTAGCATATTTTTCCATTAATAGTGATTTCTTTCTTTCCTTGGCAACAAGAAAATGAAAAAAAACCTAAAATCATGGCCTATTAACTCCTCTGACATGTTCAATTCTGTGAGGGCTTGTACTACTAACCAACTATACAAAAATGTAACTTTATCAATATTTCATAAAATAATGATGAAACTTTCTGTTTAACCCAACAACACCAAAAAAAAACATCTTTAAATTTATACAAAATATATTATCAATTAATTTTGTTATAGGATCCAAAAATTAATTAATTTAAAACATGAGGAGAAGAAAAATTATACTATTGTTTAAATATTGCTCACTACTAGTAGAAAGCATGAATGAAGATTCTCATTAATTTCATGTTTTGATCATTATCCTTGATTTTTCATCAAAGAATCATAGGTGATGATTTTAAATATCCAAACAAAATGAAAGAATATATATTTTTTTAAAACTATAATTTCATTTTGTATGAACTGTGAAAACATAAAATATTTAATATAGCCATAATTTTTATTCATTAATTTTCATGTAATCTCAAAATTATAACTCCTTTGATCTTCTGTGGAATGCCCTCATTTTTTTTTAATATTCTATGGCATGCCCCTATAGAGGAGCTATAGCTTTGAATTTATATCATACATCTAAGAAAAATATCTAAACCGAACAAAGGCATATTCATTTGTATAATTTATGAATGTATGCTTTAATACAAATCCTATTCAAAATCATCCATTACATAACACCAAAGAAAGTATTTGAAACCAAAGTTACACTAATGAAAATATCAAAGATAAAAGAAAGCTATCTTATAACAAAAATGTCACCAATCATAAATTTGAATGGTTGTCATCCACATATAAGGTTGTCAACTTTAAAAATAAAATAAGGATTAAGAAACTAATAACTAATTTACATGAGCTACAAAACAAAATTTATAGTAGTTCGACACTACTAAAAATACCTTGACAAAAATAAACTAGAAACTATCTAATTATGAAATTGAAGATGAAGCTCATTTACACCTAACTTTCCCACTATATAATGATATATTATGAAATATGCTTATGCTGATATTTGTGATCATAACTTGGTCCATAAACTCCTAAATCAAGACAAATAAAAGATTCATTTGATTTTATTTTAAATACCAAATCCCATAAAGTGATTTGTTTACACAATTAAACATGGTTCTCGATTGTTAAGTTTTCTTTAGAAAATTTGAGTGTTAATAATAATTTTTCTCTTAATTTTATATCTTATTTTAGGTTTCATCATTTTTTTATCTTGGCATGTTTTCAATTAGTTTTTTTCCCTATACACTTCAAGTGGGAAGAGTCCAAAGATTGTTAAGGAAATTTAGTTGGTAAGATTCCAAAAATTAAGAAGGTTGATGCTAATAAAGACAACTCAAATTATACTTTCTTAAGAAAATTTAAAGATGAATTACATTTTTACACATTTTTTTGGGTCTTATAGACTAATTTAGTTTAAAAAATGATAAAATTCATCATTTCCATTATATATATATGTGTGTGTGTGTGTGTGTATATATATATATATAAAATTGAAAAGTGCACTTTCATTAATAAAATAATATATAGTACATTGCTGATCATGCAAAAAAAATGGGTTGAGAAATTACACCCAGAAGCATAAGTAAACTAAGTTAAAATAAGCCTTGGGAGAAAGCCAAAGTCTACAAAAAGCTACCACATGGCCAACACAACCAAGTTTTAAACTAACTCAAGTGAACATCAACCCAAAAAGGATAAACAAAAGCATTAAGAACAAGGAACATATCAAGCAAAAGTAGTAAACATAGAGATAGGCAAAGGCATAGGACCCTAAAGGTTTCCTCTCCACCCCATTTGAGCATAGGGGTCTTCATCAATTGATATAGGATCCCAACAATTAGTGTGTTGATTATCTTTAGTAACATCCTACTACTTAATTACAAGATCCTTGCAAGAGGGTAAAATGGTAAGAGCTAGTTGCATGAACTTGTCTTGTAGAGGAGGACCCCATCCCCTCGCCACTAATAGCCATGTCAGATCCATAGTGTGGATATGAATAGTGAGGGTGAGGAGAGGCACTCCTCCAACTCCTAGACCGTTAGCTTCAAGAATGTTGACATCCACCCCTACACCCACGACCTCAAGAAGGAGTGCTTATGGGGGGATCTAGAGGCTCATAGCTAACTACATAAGGAACATTCCCCCATTGGTATGGGGAGATCTAAAAATGGTAGAGCTCAAGATACAATTTATCTGTCTGACTCTAGATTTAGATGGTAACATTAGATATCACATCAACTTTGTTAGTTATAATTTTTTTTTATAACTTCATGATTAAAACATGCTTTATTTCTAAATTTCCAAATTTGAAAAATAATATCAGCACACATTTTTTTCTAGAATTTATTATATCTTTTAGGGAGTAAGGTGGATTACCTTAGGAGAGCCATTTTCCATGTGAACATTTTAGGCCTAAAGGGATTGAAGAGGGTATGAATCCATCTCCAAGCTAATTGAGTATGAGGGCAAAACCGAAATAGGTGTTTAAGGGATTTTGGGTAGTGATAGGTGGGGCAGGTGGGATTTGAGACCCCCATGTGCTTGAGTCGATCACTCGCAGGTAGACTTTAGTAAATAATACACCAAAATAAATGGGCTTTTTTAGGTTCAATGAAATCCACCTAGATGTTTTCAAACCTTCTATTATAGAAATGGTGAAGGTATCTAATATTCCAATGATGATTGAGGGTTTTACTGCCAATATGCTGAGGGGCTAAAATATTATACCCAATCTAAGGAGAGTAACAATAATATGTCATAGTTGTAGGCAAAGACTAGTCTTTCCACCATGGCATGAGAGAGGTAACACCAAATTTGTGTATATTCATTAGGTATAGAACTCTATAGCTCAAAAATGGATTTTGCATGTTCATTATTGAGCTTAAGCTTAGGATTCACAAGATTTCATGAAAGCTAGTCTTGAATGGTCTTGCAAAAAATATCCCTAATTGTGTGGCTACATTTTTTAAACAACCTCCAACCTTTGATCCAAGGGACCATGGCAAAGGGAACATTATAGAAATTTAGCATGGGAGACAACCAAAGAGATTTGTCATTAAGCGAGAGACTACTTTGAAACCCTTCCACCACCCAAATGAGGTGTGATTTGAGTTTCTCTCAATCCCTACAAATGCTTTGAGAAACAAAATTTCCCCCTATTTTAATAAAAATAGGGGTAATGAGGATGCTTTTTAGACTAATCTCTCACCAAGCCTTTCATCCAAGTGGGTAGCCTTAAGAGATGCAATGCCATAATATAATTTTCTAGGCTTCATCACCTTTAAAGATCCTCATAATCCATTTGATACTAAGAGTGATCCCTTAGAGTTTAAATTCAATGAGCCCAAGACCACCAGCTTCTTTAAGTGGATAAAAATGGCCCAAAAGACTCTATGAAAACCATGGTGACCCTCAGAATTGGCCCATAAAAATTCTCTTAAGAGTTTCTCAAGATTAACATAAGAAGGATTAGAGGGAGCCCAATAGGATGAGTAGTAAACATGAGTAATAATGAACACCTTAGAACAAATTTAAAACTTCCCATATAAAGGTTTGATGATCTAGAAAGAAATTTTCTTCTCAACCCTTTTAGCCACATAAGATCACAACTTAGCAGGCAAGGCTCTAAAAGCAAATGGAATGCCTAAGAAATCAAACTACACTCAAGGGATAATCCATTTCCATTGGTATCCTTCCAACCAAGGAGGTTTGGGAGAGAAGGATTGACAATAACACTGAATCTTCTACCATTGGATAGAAGACCCTAAAATAAGGCATAAATTGTCCAAGTAATCCATAACATGTTTAATAAAGCCCTCTTCTTCATGAAGAGTGAGGAATGAGTCATCAACAAAGTTCCCATTAATTAACTAAAGGTCTGAATTAGGGAGATAAATGACCTTTATCAAACCCTTTGAAGCATAATTATCCATAATATAACTGAAACCCTCAGTAGCAAAAACATAAAGAGAATGAGTTAGAGGGCACCCTTGTTTGATAATTATTGACATCCTCTAATAGTGACTGACTAATTTTGTACAACTTTCTTGTATATTTCTAATATCATCATTCACCTCCTCTACAATATCTTATTCAAAAATTTGTTAGTATTATAATAGACCATTTTTAACTTTACATACTATTATTTCCCAAGCCAATTATATTACCACCCTTGCATAGTTCATTAATAGCTCCAATCAAGCTAATCTTTATTGAACTTTGTTGATATTGTCAATGATGATATCCATTTTTTTTCTATTCATTTAGAGGGCATTTCTATACATATAGCCCGTTATTCATTCATTAACTCTTGGTTAGTTTAGGTTAATATAGTCTATACAAGGAACCAAGTTAAAAGTCTAAAAATGACAAAGGAGAATCCCCCGCTACAAATGTATAGATTTCATTGGTAGTGGTCCACTAATTATTATAAAAACTCAAATCAAAGGCTGAAAAATTACAAATAATGCATGTATAAAATCATACAATAAAATTTAATAAATTTAGAATAATCGTGATGCACCATATTCACCACTTTTCACATGGAGGGTGACATTAAGGATATGGTTATATTAGCTCCTTTCTTTCAAGAGAAATCTATTCTTCACATGGAGGGTGATGTTAAGAATATGATTATATTGGCTCTTTTCTTTCAAGAGATATTAGATTTTTACCAATGTCTTGTTAGAGACTTTGATTCTACAATGTTATGTACCTAGATTATTTTTTTCATTCACCTTATTTTTTATTTAATATTGATTAGGAAGTGACCTCATGAAAAACTTGTATATATGAATGGATCTATGAGGCATCAAAGGATACAATTTGTTTTCACATATTTATTCTTAAGTACATATACTTTTTATTTTTTGTTCTCTTTAGGTTTGTTGGAGTTGTGTTTGCATTCCCCCTAATCCTTATTTTCCATGCCTTACTACCCCAAGTCAGATATGCCTCTTTAGTGAAACTTGGAATTTATTCTATGACTCTAAAATCCTCAATCATTTACAATGTAATTGTTTAAGTCCCATAGGCCAATTTTAACCTTTGGTAGACAGTAAAATCATTATTATTATAATGATGAGATTAAAAAATTACAAAAGTGATTATTTAATTTTGATCGAGTGATTCCACAACTCGTGAACCCTTATGGAAAGTTTAATATCTGAATAAGAAAGTATTAAAATTTTAAAGACCATTCCATAATTTGTGAACTGCAACAACTTGAGGTTTATATTAACAAGTGCCATGAAATGGCTAGTCCTTGCCAAACAATGGCAAGATTTTTAATTTTGAAAATTATTATATTAGAGAGGTTATGTCATGTAGTTAAAGTGTGAAACATAAGACTATTACATGGAAGTGCAATATTTGAGCACTCAAGTTTACATATAAGATTGGATTGTAAGATAGAATGAGATATAATAAAAAATCAAGTTGAAACTATTTAACCCTAAAATATATAGATTGTGGGGGATCTAGGGTTAAGAATATATAAATGAATAAGCACTAGGGTGGTAAATAGATATATAGCAGACTAATTAATTTCAAAACTCATATAAAACATATACTAAATTTATTATGTTGAGATATGCTAAACATAGAAATTACAACTATGCTAGATATGAAAATGACAAATAAATAAGATATTTGGTTCTAATGATAATACAAACTTGGATCTAGAACAAGGAGGAAACAGACTGGGAGAATATTATGAACAATCACCAAATTTTAGATTTATTGTCTATGTAGCCTCAAACACTTGCATTAGCCTTTGATGGTTACGTCAATGTTAGCGTCTAGGTTGAACATAAGTGTCTTATATGGAATACTTACTAGAATAAGATGTGACCACCTAGATGCTTATATGTTTTGTTACCTTTATTTTGTTGCATTCATATCTAGGTCATGGATTGTCACTTCTTATCAAATATTAAAACCCTAGTTATTCTTTCTCATAGTGGCTATGAGAAAAATGGGTTAGTGGAAACATGAACTTGAGATACCCTAAAGATCTCTCTATCAATGAGCATTGCCTACATAGCTATACTCTAAAGAGGGCCTCAAACTTATGTACTTCTCCCCTATGTGTTGGATTGTGTGTGAATCATGCAATATGTGGAAAGTAAGTACAATAATGACCTATCTCATAACTTGGAAAATATATCTCTTGGGTTACTCCTTTAATACTTTAGACCTATGTAAGTGATGTCCATATGATTGATATGAAAACAGGATAAAATAGGAAAGCTTTGCTCACTTGAGTGCTTGATTGAATGCCTTTTGTAAGTTGTTTGGTGAGTAAGTAAGAAGTTTCTATGTGAGGAATGAATGAGGGTTGATCTTATATTTATACCAATCCATTTAGATAAATAACTCACATTAAATCATGTAGGATAACCATTAGGATACATTCCATTAAAAAATTAGATGACTTTAGAGAAATGAACACTTGCATTAGAGTAGGACACCTACATATAAATAGGTGTCTATCCTAAACACAAGTGTCTAGGGAGTATGAAAATAAGTACATGCTTAGAATTTGCAGAGGCATAAGATAAGTAGGTTTTAAGCATTCTAGGTAATATATAAGGCTTGGGTCATCAACATAAGACCAGTTAGATTGAGAGATATACTAAGAAACACAAGAGAGCATTTGCAAGACTTATGAAAGTATGAAATGTCTAAAACTGAGAGGAACAACCAAGGTTTAAGTTTTCTAAGTGTAAAAGATAGAGGTGCTATATAATTTAGAAATGGTGTAGATATTACTCCCCCCTTTAATCTAGTAATGGAATTACTAGTTTAAAGGAAAGGAATGCATATCTATGTGTGTATAATGCACCTTGTGATTTCTTAAGTCTAACTTGAGTGCCTTGCTAGTGACTGACTTGATACCAAGAACATGTTATAGTACATAATTAGTGCATATAATCTAAAATTGATAGTATTGAAATGATTTGAAATTGAAATATCAAGGTTTAGGAGTACACTTATGTATCGATGCAACCACCTTGCCTATTGACAAATTGGATTTGAAATATGTATCATTATGTATCACTAAAACTAAGATTAGGACAAATATATAAATATAAAAAGTACATATATCTAAGGAGATAGAGAGAGATATGAGGACACACACCTTCAACCTTGGAGTAAAGATGAATTACCACCCAATAGTTGAGACTAACTCAACTGTGAAACCCAGTCATACTTATAAGCTGGTGAGTGTGATGAACCATGTCAATTCACACTATTAAACTAGTGAGGTTGGATGATATAATCAAGTCCATCCTAAAATTTTTATCAAGATTGAGTGATTTAATCATCTCAACCATACCAAAAAGTGAACCAACTACTGTAGTAGATTGGCTCAATATAGTTTGTAAAAGTCCGTCATGGTGGGTGGTGACAGTCCATGAGAGTGTTTTGAATCTAAAATTGATTTATATTTTGTAATATTATTAACACATTGCATAAAATATACACTTTAGATATGTCTCATGATGAAACTGTGTATAATAAAAATACCACAATTATGTCACAAATGTGTATCTGAGTAACATAACTATGTGTTTTTGCTAATTTAAAAAATGTGTAAGTGTGGAGAACATGATTCCAAAGCATACCCCCATATATATGGAAAAATATGAAAACTAATATAAGTGCCAATATGGAGAACATGTTTCCAAAACATACCCCCACTATAATTTGGAGATGTTGAATATTAAATAAGTGTAGAGAACATATTTTCAAAACATGTCCCTAATGTATATATGAAAATGTGAATGTGTAGAATCCATGCCTTTATGATGCCCCCATTAAACCTAAAACTATAAATGCGTTTGTGAAAGCCATGCCTCTATGACATGCCCCCATTGTGAGGTGAGGGAAGAATAGGAACTTGTAGTTACCTCACCTCAAAGGGATAAGATAACCGTATAACTGTGAATGAACCACATAACATATAAGAGAGTATATCTAGGTAAATTTATCATTGAAACACATAAAATGTGATCACATTAAATCCTAAGATGCATGATAAAGATCATGGAAACATCAAGATAGTAACAATTCAATATCAACAAGAAAATCAAACACACACACAAGAGCACTCAAAAGTAAGTCAAAAGGAAATGGTCCAATGAGACCACAAATAAGGGGCATGTTCAAATTCCACACAATAAAATAGATATGACTTAGTCAAATATATATAAAATCAATAATGACATATGAAAATTTCCATACAACAAGTAATAGAATATTAAATATCAAAGAAACAAATAAAGGCATGAGGCCCACAAGCAATGGCGCATATTCAAATGATTGAAAAATAAGATAATAACAAGACAAGACACTCGAGGAAGTGCATAAAAGAAATTAAAATCAACTAGCATAAACATATCCTAGTAGCCCATGAATCCAATGTGTTATAAAAAATGTCAAGCACATAACATATCTAATACACTATATAAGATATAAGCATGAATAAAGGCATGTGTAAGTACATATATGAGCTCAAAATATGATAATGTAAAGTGACAATAGAATGATATAACCTAGAAGTATCGTGATCATAGAGGTGGATGCTCCCAACGTCCTAGTGATGTGAGTAGAGGGAAAGCCCAACATCCATAAGTGTATAAATCATGTATCTGTGTATGCATATATCAAACTCAAATATAAGCATGAAACACATTTATGTAGAAGTGATTGATATTCAATTCATCAACATGGAACTAACACATAAATTCTAAGGAGCCAATATAATATGTAGATGCTACAAATAATTTTGGATTTTTGAATTTTTTTTTAAAGAATTTTATGAATATGGAAGGGAAAAGACTATCCTATGATGTTATTTAAAGGGTGATCATATATATCTCCCCACTATGAACCCAGTGTAATAAACTGGTGACACTACCAAGGAGTATGTATAGGTGCAATATCTATCACTATAATATTTGGGATGCTCTATGTATGTATAATGGGACTTTATGGTTATGAAGTAGTAGTATGAGTAATAGGATTAGGGGTTTGTCAAATCCATCATTGAGTACTTTGTATTTTCTATGGAATAGTAGTAATAGGAACATGTGTAGGTGCTTTGGATATTTGAATGTGGTGTGTAGTAGATGAGGATTCCATGGAACTCATTGTGGATCTTTGTTGTAATGGTTTCTCAAGTATTAGATGCCTATTAAAAGGGATTTCTCAATTTTTACCCTTCTGTGGTGAATTGGCCTTAGTAGGCCTGATAATTAATTGTCTAGGTATAAATTTATCTTGTTTAAGAGGATGCTCATATGAAACTTTAAAAACTATAATTAACTAATTAACACGAATGTATTTAACACACCCATGTATTGTAGAAGGTATTTCTTGAAGAGTATGTATCCGAGTACATCCCAATAACATATAAAATACACCCATGGAAGGTATAATTGAAAAGGTTGTAACCACATGTGTGAGACCTACTTGTAAAGGTAAGTCAGTTTCACCAAGGACCTATTGTGAGGTCCCATCAAATGCTCTAACTGGCATGGTATAAGAGAGTAAATCATGATGAGTATAACCAAAGTGTGTAAGTAATGTTATGATACAAACATTTTCACTTTCACCATTAACAATCATAACACTATGTATAGGGTGTTTATCAAGGTATGCTCGAATGAATAAAGGATGAATATTAGAGTCATAATCCTTAATCCCACTGTTATCAAAGGTAATAGAAGGTATCTAAACCATAGGAGTTTGATGTCGTGTATAAGTACCAATAATCCCATCTAATGGATGGCCATAATTAGATGGAGGAGGATGTGCATTACATTCCATTTACACTTTTGGTTATTTATTGAATGGTCTTGGAGAAGATTATTAAATATTTTCTATTTCTGGTGATTACTAGGTTGTGAACCTGATTTCTTTAGAGGATCATCAAATGTAATGTTTTGGTTATTGATAAGGTCTTGGATCTTATGATTTAATTTAAAACATATATTCATATAATGTCCTATTCCATGGTAATAATCACAATATACATTCACATCATATCCTTTAGGTAGAGGCCAACTCATATCAACCTTTAAAAAATGAGGGATATATATAAGATGACACTCCACTAACTATCATAAGAATGAAGTAGGAGACTCAGGTAAGCATGTAAATTATCTCCTTAGTGCAATGGATAAGATGAGTTGATTAGGATACTATTAAACTAAACTAGCTATGGTTTTTATTTCTTTTTTAGGCTCAAGAGGCTTTACCTTATAACTTGGTTTGATTGTAAATTTGGTATTGGATGTAGATGTAGTTGGTGTGTTTGCTACATACTTAAGTTTGATTAATGAGATAAGTTTCATTTAATGGTATCAAAGAACATGGCATAAGTAATTAAAAGATTTAAACTTTTAAAAAATAATGGGCTTATGTAAAGGAGCAAGTAAACTTCTATTTAATATATTTATCTACCATAGGATTGGTCATTTTAGACAACATTGTCTTGTACCTCAAGACATATTCATTGATAGGTTCATTGGTTGTTTGTTTGATTTTTTAAATTTAGGCATAAAAAACCTTTTCATTAATGTTAATAAATAAGTGTTTCAAAACTAATCTGTAAGAGGTTTGAATGCTTTCACATATTGGAAAGGTAAATCATATAACCACCTCAAAGCATAATCCTTGAGGCTTCTTGGAAATAATTTGGTCAAAATTTTATCATTGGAGGTATAATCAAGTTATGTCACATAAAAATATCTAAGATGTTGATCAGGATCACCCTTTTCATCATAAAATGGGATATTAGGTGCAACAAAACCAATTGTCAAAATGTGCAAAGATATCTCAAGTACAAGAGGGTTATGCAACACATATTGGGAACCAATAGCATGAGCAGACTTTAAAGCATTTTGTTCAATATTTGTAACCTTGTCCTTGAAGTTCTTTATAACTTTAAGGAACATTTAAACTTTAGATCCATTGGGTCTAAATTAACAAGTTGAGTAGTCACCAATGGAGAAGTGAACATGGTTTAGTAGAAATAGGTATTAAAATTAGTATTTGTGTTGAAGCATTTAGTGTTCATATGTAAGATGTGGTAATAGTATTTTCAAGAAGCAAAGGTTTAAATACATATCTCATGCCCACATTATAAGTATAAAGTAGTAATTATCTTAAGGGGAGGGTTGTTTGTACATGGGGATGACCCATAACTCTAATATCATGATCAATAGATGGACCTACTTGGTCATCTATGTATATTGATTTTTTAGTTTCTAATATGGTTTTCAAGATTTCATCAATATCTCTAGGGGTTTGATGAATTCACTCACAAAACAAGGTAATTTATTGTACTTTATCATGCTCTATTTTCTCAAGTTTATTGGTCTCACTAGACTCATGATTTTCATTATCAGAATCATCTTCTATGATAACCTCATCCATATGTTTTTCATTCTCAACATTGGTATCATCATGATCCATAGGATTACATCCCTCATTGGATTTAGACATCTTAAGTGGTAAAATGGAAAAATCAATGTGTTCAATATTCACACCTCCTAATCTAGGGCTACACCTAGGTTGCATGCAAAATAATATAAGTAGAAAATGGAAAATTACAACAATATGAAACCCTAGTTACCTAAAAACCCTAGAAAGCAAAAATGTTTGCATTCATATGAATCATGTTTACTAAATGTTTAACCCTAAAATATAGATTATGGTGGAGGTTAAGAATATATAAATGAATAATCACAAGGGTGATATATATATATATATATATATATATATATATATATATAATAGACCAATTAATTTTAAAACTCAGATAGAATATATATTGAATTTATTATGTTAGAATATGCTAAAAATGGAAAGTATAACTATGTTAAATATGATAATGATAAATAAATAAGATAATTAGTTGGTTTTGATGCTAATATAGATCTATATTTAAAAAAAATAAGACACAAACTAGGAGAATTTTTTATAACAATCACTAAATTCTAGATTTAGTGTTTTTGTAGCCTCAGACACTTGCGTCAGCTTTGGACGATTAAGTTGATGCTAGTGTTTGGGTTAGACATAAGTGTCCTCTATAAAATACCTATTATAATAAGATGTGACCACCTAGATGTTTTTATGTTTTTCATTTCCTTCACTCTACTACATTTAGATTTGGGTCATTGATTGTTTCTCCTTGTCAAATAGCAAAACCCTAGTTCTTATTCCTCATAGTGGCTATGGGAAAAATGGGTTAGTGGGTACATAGTTTTGGACTACCATAAAGACCCCTTATATTAATGAGTTTCCCTATAAATATAATATTCAAAAGAGGGACTTGGACTTATGTTGTTCTCCCCTACATGTTCTCTTGTGTGTGGATCATGCAATATGTGGAAAGTAAGTAAAGCATTGGCCTAGCTTATAACTTGGAAAATATAACTCTTTGGCTGATCCTTTAGTACTTTATACCTATGTATGTGTTATCTCTATGACTGATATGGAAATAGGAGAAAATAATGAAGCTTTATTCACTTGATTTCTTGATTGAATGCCTTTTATCAGTTGCCTGGTGAGTAGGTAAGAAGTTTCTAGATGAGGAATGAATAAGGGTTGATATTGTATTTATACAAATTCCTTTGGAGAAATAAATCACATTAAACCACTTAGGTCAACTATTAGGATAAATTTAAGTTACAAATTAGATGAATTTAGGGCATTAAACACTTATGTTAGAGTAAGACACTTGCAATGATGTAGGTGTTTGTCCTAGATGCAAGTGTCCAACGAGCAAGAAAATAGGTATAGGCTCATAACTTGTAGAGGCATAAGATAATCAAGTTTTAAGCATTGTGATAAAGATATAAGGCTTCGGTCATCAACATAAGATTAGACGAACTAAGATATAGGCCAAGGGGCATAAGAGAGATAATAAATGATACTTGTGGAAGCAAGAAAGTTCTAGAACTAAGAGGAATAACCAAGGTCTGAGTTTTCCAAGTGTACATGATTGAGATGTTATATAAATCATAAATAGTGTCTATAGAAACACAAGTTCATAAACACCAAATTTGAAAGCATTTGTCATGATGAAATCAAAAAATGAAAACAAAAATTTACATTGGTACATATGTAATAAAAATGTATAAGTGTACACAACACACATGGCTTGTATTTAGTGGATACTCAAAAGCATCTAATCATTTGAAAAAATGTCTCAAACATTTTTTCAAATAATTTTCCCACATAATAAGCTTTGAAATTATATTGCAATCATATTTTCATTGCCTAAGTCAAAACAAGAATGGGGGATGCCATATTTTCATAATGAAAAGAAATCCTATAATGATCTCACTCTATGCAAAAAGAATTCATTTAGGCATTTTTTCAAATAATTACTGTGTCCTCTACATAATTATTTTATTTGTTTTAAGATTAGTACAATCCAAATAAGATAAAACTATTGAAATTCATATTATGTAATATAGATAAAATTAACCATACAAAAATGAATGTAAAAGGTAGATTGATATTACATTTACTAAATTTAAAATTAACAAGCAACAATGGAAGAGATTGCACTTAGCTGATTTTTTAATTTATGTTGTTCATTGCCTATGTCATAATATTTGAAATGTTTTATATTAGACCTTGCAAATGTTACATCACTTATCTAAATGTTTTTTGTAATTGAAAAAGCATATGAAATACAACTTTGATTTTTCTTGTATTTTTTTCCCATTTTTGTTGTAGGCATAATTAGATTCAAAAGGATAGATGTTGGACATGCAATATAATAGTCTATAATAGACCGACACATAATGTTTTTAAAATAGTCAGATTCTTGATATATAAAACCCAAAGGGTTTTAAATGAATATGTATTCTTTAGAAGTGGAAGTGTTTATGAATGTACATTTTATTGATTAATTGTTCAATGAAATTATCACAATAATATTTGTATCCTATTGTTCAGACATTTGTTGAGAATTTAACATCACATTTCCTAGTTTACATATCATTTGAACAACATCAAGATGCATTTATTGGTGTTCTATGTAATTTTTTATAAATGATTTCATCATTAATCTATCAATATTTATCATGTGTGAGATATAATAGTTTTTTGTTGCATAGGCATCAAGAATAAACTGGGCATTTGTATTTACTTGCCACAATGGCAAAAGTTATTTTACAAAGATATTATTCCATACTTACGATGGTTTTATCTCCAAAATAATTTTTGGTTGTTTTAGTGTTGTTTAGATCACTGTGTGTATTCACTTTCATCCATGTTAAGCTCATTGATAAAAACGTCAAATGAAATTGAAGTTTCCTATCATTTATTTTCAAGAGCTAAGAAAATGTGCTTCTCATTTGTAACCAAAAACACATTGTTATCTTTATATGGTTTAAGTGTTTTTATAGGTTTCATTAGTCGTAGACGAAAGTTGTATCTACATCTTATATGTTTTTTTTCCTTTAATCTTTTTGTATGTTGATGTTCATGTAGTTTTTCAATGTTTGGAATAAATGGCTCAGTGTTGCAAGTAGTGTACTTATGAACAAATGATTTAATGGCTGAGTTTTGATTATTTCCATATACTAGGGTGTTCTTCATCCATATAAACCAATGACAATGGGAATTTACTCTATTTTGAAACTAAGTAACCCAAAAGTAGTCAATAATATTTCTAAAAAATGATTTATCTTAACAAAGAAGTTATTTTAGTGCATCTAGTCTATGTTTTTAGTTAAGAGTGCAAGTGATTGGGTCATTTTTTACAAGGAAATTACTATTGTTGATATCATCATATTCTCACTTGTTTACAACTATTATTGCTTATTTTCATGTAATTACATCAACACAATTACAAGAGGTTGAAAACAATGTTATAGACTAGAAAAAGTAGGAAAAAAGGTTGGAGGACTTAGTTTGCATATAATGTAAAAAACATTTTTCTAATTTAATGCAAGTAGTCAAGATATATGCATATTTTATTGAAATCAATGTATCTAATATCATATCTTAATATATTTTCCAAATTAAACTTATAATTGACGTCTTTTTCTAGTGATACATCTACTGACTTATTCAATAATGATTTTAATTACTTTAAATAAAAGGTTGGTAGTGTGGTAATAAAATATATGGTCATAAAGTGATAATTCTCATTACACAATTTTTTTAGAATGATATTGTTTTCATAGTATTTTCATCACAAGGTTCACCAAAGAATAACATGGGGAAGTTCATTTCATCAAAAAAGTATGCCTTTGAAAATGCCAAGTGGTTGCTTCTATTTGGTTGGAGCAATTTTTATTAATTTTTCTTGGAGGTCATGAATACATGCTAGGTATGTAAAACAAAATTGTAAATAATGTCTACCCAATTAGAACAATATGAATTAGAAGAGTGTACTTGTCTATACTTCTCGTATTTCCTTTTGTATTTTGTTCCCACAAAAAAATTTCATCTCAAAATATATTTGGTAAATTGAAAAAAATCATGATGTCATGCACTCCTATAAATGTAGAGTATAGACCAGCCAAAAAACATGTTGAAGCATTGATAATGTGCTGACCCAACATCATATTAATAGAGAGTCTATGTTCAAGTATAATGTCAGTGATTGCTTATTTGATATATATGTTGAATTCTTACATTTTTTATATACTTTTGTTGAAATTTGAAATGGCATAATAAAACATTTTCTATGTTATTTTCATAGAGGGGATCTTGATTCATTGGATTCATTACAATTAGAATTGGATCTTGACACAAATTACACTTTACATAATATTGATGACATTGAAACATATTTTCATCGAATGAAACTTTATGTAGCAACCAAGTCAAACAAAAATGAAACTACATTTTAGGGTGACAATTTTTTCATACAATGGTTACCTAAGTGATTGAGCATACCAATATGCATATGATCAGTGACAAGAGTGAATAACTACCTTCAATTTAACATAACATAAAAACCCATGTAAACTATAATACCATGTCTTGTTTCATGATACAAATCCTCTTCATGGTCATTATGATTTGTTATATTAGAAAAAAATCACTTACAATACTAAAATTAGACATGTTTAACTATTACATCCTTGCATGACCCTTGAATCTCATTAGGACCTCATTTTACATGACCTAGAAACAATAAGTCTATATTGATTTCCAAGTAAAAATGAAGATTGTGGTGATAACTTATTCAAATCTATTTTCCAACTATCTAATGAATAATTTGATATTCAATATCTTAGGTGCTATGCAACACAATTTTATACAATGCACACTTGTTTGAAAACAAAAAAGCATTACCTTGTTTGTAAAACTACTTGAAAAATAACTCATAAGTAAAATACCTAAGATTGAAACTTGAAAAGCATATATTATTAACATGGACATTCCATATAGAATAGGCTCAATTCACTGTGATGAAATTTATATGTAATGTTTATCCATTCTACTTAATTTTAAAATTCAGATAAGTATATCATAGCAAATTCATAATGTTAGAGTATATCATATATGAGTAGAAACCCAATGAAAAATAATATTTTATGATTGGTATCATGCATAAGACATACTCATTATGAAGCATTGATAGGAAAAAAATTCACATCAACATCTTATTAACACTTTGGACGAACATGATAGAATTTCAACAACACCCTTATGCAAATCCATGTGTCATATGAAATATGCAATGCAATAAAAACAAATGCTCAAATCCAAATTTACCCAAAATATAAAAAAAATAAAACATAAAATAAAGGACTTGCCAATGTAGCTTTTAGCTCAACATGTTATTATGAATTTTATAGAATAAGAAAAAAACAAAAAAAACTTTCACAAATTACCTTCGGGCCCTAAAAAATACAATATAGGATAATCACTAGATTGAAGTAAAGCCCAAATTTTGCATATACAATTTTTTTAAAATGAAATAAATTAAAAATGAATACATACTTTCTTGATTTGTAGGCAACTGCATTTCAAGTTCAATATGACATATTTATAAAACATAAGAGAAGGAAACATGCTTCAAATTGACTACCAATGATACAATAACATATCAAACAAAATTGTACTTATTATAGGCCAAAAAATGATTTTTTTCAAAATTTGTATCCCCTTGCCATATTGACTTGAATCTTTTGTTTCCATATGTCGATATTATTACTAATCTTGAAGAGAGAGCTAGTTGTAATTAGACTAACATATGCACAAATAGGGAATCATTCACACAAGAAACCTTAGTTTTGATTAAAAGGAGAAATAATTAATGTCCTAATAAACATTGATGTAATACAAAGAGAATTACCATGATGCATAGAAGAAACAATTTTTTTTCTATGGAGATGATATGTTGCATACAATATTAAAATATTTTCCAGTTAGTAAATGTGCACTCTTATGTTACCATGAAAACTTTAAAATAATTGTGAAAAATAACATTTTATCACATGAAAAATATGCAATTAAACTAGGACTAAAACCATATCCTCCATAATATTTATGGTGATAATCAAGGAGATGAAACTATACTTGATAAAAATCTTACAAAAGAAGACATTAAGGATGAGGATATATGTTACACTTTGATTCATGAGTTTACAAACCCAACATATATTCAGGGCCTCCAAAACAAATTAATAAAAAATGCTTCAGCTAAATGAAAGCATCCACTTAGAATTTTCTAAGACATATTTTTAGAGGAAATTAACTTACCCACCCTATTCTTTTGGTAACCCCATGACATTAATACTATGAAAACAATCTCATGCTAAAAAATTGTGTAATGGGATTTTATGAATTGTGACTGTAGATCTGCTTACCACATTAACAAAATTTTAATTAAACCAGATAAGATCATTATTAAACAAGTCGGTAGATGCATGTGGTTTTGAATCAAGTAAGGATAGTTAAAATCCTAAAAATTACTAGAAAAATATGTCAAATATAAGCATAATCTAGAAAAAATATTAAGATCTGATATTAGATGCATTGATTTCAATAAATATATATATATTTTTTGATTACTTCAAGTAAATTTAAAAAATAATATTTGTCATGATATGCCAACTAGGTCCTTTAGCCTTTTTTTGTTATTTTTCTAATATAGAGCATTGTTGGTAGCCTCTTACATTTACATTGATGTAGTTACATGAACAACATAAGTGATCATTAATTGTAGACAAGTCAAAATTTTATGATATAAAATATGACAATGTCATTGTAAAAAGTGACATGATCACTGCCACTCATTACTATAAATATATATTAAATTCAATGAAAGAACTTCTTTGTCCAAATAAATCATTTTTTGGACATATTATTGACTAATTTTAGGTTACTAAGTTTAAAAATAAAGCAAATACCTATAGTCATTGGTTGATATGGTGCAAGAGTACACTAGTCTAAGGAAACATTGAAAATCCAATCATTGAATCCTTTATTTATAAGTACTTAACTTGCAACACTAAACCATTTTCTCCAAACATTGTGAAATTGCATGAACATCACCATACAAAAAGCTTATAGAAGATCAAACACACAAAATGCAAATCTAATTTTACTCTACCACCAATGGATCATATATAAATACTTTAACATTATAAATATGATGACATGTTTTTTTATTGTAAATGTGAAGTACATTTTACTAGCTCTTGAAAATAAGTGATATGAAAGTGTAATTTTCTCTGATATGTTTCTCAATGAGCTTTACATGGATGAAACTAAATACATATAGGTGATCCAAAAAACACTTAAAAAACCATTTTTTTTTTGGAGAGCAAACCATCATAGGTATGCAATGGTAGATTTACAAAATAACTTCTACCATCACAAGTAAATACAAATCTCTAATTTGTTTTCAATGCATATGCAACAAAAAACTATTATATACCATACATAACAAAAAAAGACAGATCAATGACAAACATAGAAACAAAGCATTTCATCTTGATGATGTCTAAATGATATGCAATATAGGAAATGATATGATAAATTATCTATAAATGTTTGTATAATAGGCTACACATATTGTTCTGGCCATTCCTTTGAACAAAAACTCATGAAAATGTATATTCATAAAAACTTCCAATGCCAAAGAATGCACACTTAATCTAAAACCTCTAGTTTTTATATATCAAGAACTTAACCACTTTGAAAAAATTATGTGCCAGTATATTATAGACTACCATCTTGAATGTTTAAAATTTATCAATAATAATTATTTTGTTGATTTTGCTTTTGCATACAACAAAAATGGGGGGAAAAATACAAACAAGAGCAAATTCACTTCATATTAAAAAATACCATTTTAAATTAGTAAACATCCTTTCATAAAATACAATGTAACATATAACAGACAAATAAAAATGCTAAACAAAAAATAATAAAAAATAATTAAAGACATTGCATTTGAAAAATATTATAAAATATAGATACTCTAGTATTAATTATTTGATAATGACACGATTGATACACATTTACCATGCATGACTTGAACACACAAACATGGTTCTAATCTTATATTATCTCAAACTTACATGTTATTTTATGAGTTTTACCAAGCCATTTTATTTCTACACACATACAATAACCTCATTGTCTATTTCAAGCTTGCTTAATATCTTGCACAAACATCTCTAGACCTTCAGTTCAATCTGCCTGTACACAAGTTAGTTTCATTAGTTTCAGTCAGTATCACTAGTTGATATTAACCTAATTTGGTTAGATATAAACCTATCCAAACAAAAACTAATTTTTAAAATAAAATATTTCCTTAGGGTCTACTCATTTGCCTAACATGTCAGTGGTGTGGTAAATAATACAATTGGACTTATATATAGACAAATCAAGGTCTCACTTGATAAGGGGCTTGACACTTATCTGGAACACATATATACACTCTTAAACTTTGATAAAATGTGTCATACTCTTCTATAATTGTGAATCTATTTCTATGAGTAGTCACAATCCAATTATGAAGCATACCAAATCGATGCCAAAGTAATTAGTGTCAAGTATGAAATCAAAATCATTAGTTGCATATATTAAGTGAAAGAGAGAATTTTCACAATCACACTAGGTGGGAGAACTACACATGGATTGATCTACCTCCTTATATTATAATATATGTAATAAATATACAATCATCAAATGGGCATGGTTGGGGTTAGCTCATCCCATTACACTTTCCTAATTTTTGTAGGTTTCTAACTCTTACAAGCACACCCAGGGTTTCTAGGTGAAGGAGGTTTATTTCTAGAGTTGTGCACATCTTCAAGGTTCAACATTACACATACAAATCTCTTAAAAAAGGAAAATATTACCATATAATCATAGTCCCTCATTTTCACACATGTTCGTACTGACTAGTACATGTTCGTATAAAAAACTAATACTGATAAAGATACAACAAAACTGACCCTTCGTAGATAGAAATATAGTTTTTAAACATGATGAATCACAAGCCTACTTTAGTTTAATTTCTACTTCAAGAATAAGTCAGTCATAAATTCAACCAAAAAATATAAGTTGTCATTCCTTTATTGTACTTACTATATTTAACACGTGCCACTTGTTAAATCATTGCAATCAACTTTAATATTTTACATTCATATGTATGATTGAATTCCATATTTATCAATTTGAATTATTATAGTAGTTTATATCCTAATAGGGTTTATAAAATAAAATTATGGTAAACCATATTGGTGAACCCATACACATATCAAAGCATGTCAAACCTTAGGTTTCCCTTAGTGTTTCATCTTTCTTGGGTTCCATATTTTTATCTTAGGGTTTTAGATTTGATCTTTGATTTCCCCATACAAAAGGCAATAAATATTCTCACATTTGGCCCTAGAATTTTGCATATTTGCATGATCCCATCCTATGCTAGAATAAGGCTAGTTCCCTTGTCCCTCTAAGACTTAGTGCTAGATTGGGACTCATATAGAGCATAATAAATTCCTTCCACTTCATTTTAATTGAATATAATGAATGTTTATTCTTCTTTTAATGATGCAATTATTCATGAATATGTGAAAATAGATGATTATGTTGACATGCCTCCATTAGAACATGATAATAAAGATGATCAAAATAAACATATTGATCATGATAATTATGAAGGCCTAGATATAATTGATCCCACTAAACTTAATGGGGTAGATCATGACCAAGTCAAATCCTTGTCTAATTTTCATCAAATACTCCATCAATATACTTAATATGTGGGTAGAATTGTCCAATTGATCCTAACATATAAGGTCAAATACGAAGCTAAGATTTATACATCTCAGACAAAAAACTAAGAGCCATTTACTATTGTCAACTAATTATTTTGAGATAATACTTCCACCTCAGGTGTTTAGACCTCTACTATTTTCCCTATCTCTACATCTACACCTCTAGTGACATGTAACATCCACCCAATATAAAGTTTTGGGGAAACATGAGACCTTCAACATATTTACATACCTATACATACATAATAAACATTTACCCCTCCTATGATGACTACACGTTTTCATCACAAACCTCACCTATTTTAAGTTCCCTTGAGTATTGTGTTACAACTTTGCATGCTAAGGTGTTTTAATTAAATAAAGGTAAATATATAGATAGTTATTCTATGGATTCACATGCCTTGATTAATAACCCTTATACCTTGAGATAAGATTTTATTCAATACCAATAGGATTTATATCTCCTAAGATTCTATTATATGAAGGTAAATGTGATCCAAAGTAACACCTTATATCATTTCATGAAGCATTCTTGGATTATGCATACAATGATTTTTTTTTGACCAAGTTATTTTCAAGAAGACTTAAGTAATATGATTTACAGTGGTTCTATTATCTCCCCTCCAATCTGTAAGAGCAATCAACTCTTTGGTAGACTAATTTATAATACATTTTTCCATCAAAATTGATGTAAAACTATCTTTTGCACAAATCATTAAACTCAAGCAAGGGTCAAATGATCCAATCAATGGATATGTACTTTGGTATAATATTATGCTAGCCAAGACAACTAATATTATGATTGATAATGGATTTTAAGACATTATCAATTAAATCTCAATTGCACCACTCCATGAGTTAATTATATTTAAGGGATTCATATCCTTTGATGAACTATGCCATCCAGTAAGGGACAAATAAGTTAAGATCATGTCTTTTAACAAACTTAAACTTACATCTACTCCTAAAAATAATTCAAAAATGAATTTTCAAAGCAAAAAAAACTACAAGGTCAAACCAAATGATAACAAAAACAAGGTAAAGATTAAAATTAATACATTATCACAACCTACAAAATAACTATAATTGATAGCTCCAATGAAAAGGCATTTCATCTAGATTACCATAACCTCATCATGTTGCTATGCATAGATCCTTCACAATAAAATAATCCCCTTACTTATTTATCTTCATACAAATCACACCTTTTATGTACTCCTCTACATGAAGCTTACTTACACTCTTGTGCATAATTCTTTCTTTATTTTGCATACTTTTTCACTCAACTCATAGCTTTACACACTATCCTAGTACTCACTCTCAGGATCACATGCCTACATCTATCTTCACTTCAAAAAATCCACATGTCAACCTCCTCCAATCAAATGGATTCTTACTTGGTACTCTCCATCTAGGAATCTTATCAATTGAACCATTAGTCACCACCAACCTAGGAGCTCAACCATCACCCAATAAGGAAGATGAAGCAAATATTAACCATATTCTTTGTAATCTATAATAATTGTAACTAATTTTGTATTATTCATTTTAAATATGTAACATATGTATCTTACCTAGGGGTTGGTAAAATATATATCCATAACACAAATAACATGCTCCATGTATTTATTCTATAACACACAAGCTTTAGCATAATGTACCATTTTCCCTATTCTCTACTATTGAATAAAATTTGCATTTCCTTCAAGTGAGACTTATACTACATTGAATGTGTTTTGATTATTCTATGTGAGGACATCTCTGTACATTCACTCTAAATATCCAAACTCAATTTACCCTTGCACATTTGGTCATGGGCCCTATGGTGGAGATCATTCATATCAGATCAACTCTTTCCTTTCCTATGCTTGTGTTCATGTGAGCAAAAATTGAGAAAGAAGGTCTGTCAATCATTTCTATATTGTAATATTTAAAAGAACATCATATCAAAAACAAGATGGATGATGCCCAAAATAAATTTGAGGCATCCCTAGAGGTTCAAAGGCTTATTATCGATGCATTAGAGGCACAAAACACTATAGTTTTTGGCTAATTCTATGAGTTGGTGATATAACTCAATTTGATGCCTTCTACTCCACCTCCATAATATGTTCAACCATAATTTCAGTGCCAAACCCCATTAAATTAAAATTTATTATAAAAATCACTTTATTATATGGTAAGATAAAATCCAAAGCATTATATGCTTGGATTCAATAACTCATCTCATACTTCTTAGTCAATTGAATCATTGATGATAAGAAAATCACCTTCATAGTATTGAAGATGTCTATTCTAGTTATTCATTGGTGGGAAAAATTTAATACATAGTGTGTTCCAATTTAATCATGGAATACTTTTTTTGATGCACCAATGGAGGAGTACTACCCCATCTAACACTTTGAATATGAATACATCAAGTTCCAACAACTATGTCAACACAAGGATCAGTTAGTGGAAGACTACACCAACATATTCCATGACTACTCTGTGTGTCTATGAGAGAACTATTGTCACTTGTATTTTCACCCCTTAAAGATATATCTCAACTCTCCTCATCCAAGTGGCACAATGGAGACATCTCACTTGCTAAGGGTAAATAGTTGGTCGAATGATTCTCTAGAAGGGCTAGTTCCATTGATGCACTCTTTGAAGTACTTTATTACCTATCAAATTTGTATGAAAAGGGTTAAGAAGAAAAACTAAGAAAATTAAAAGGTGATGTAATAATATTTAATTTCCTCCTATTGAATGAACTTATACTACTTAGAGCAAAACAAAGCTTCTTTCACACAAAACTCATAACTCAAGATAGATTGTTACATCAATGTTTCATATGTTAGATTTAAGAGGTATATTGATGTTTAGGAGGAATGATGAATTATAATTTATAAAATACAATCATGGACCACTTATAAAACACTTATACACTAAAATACAACACTAACAAAGACATGTAACAATTACTCTTCTGCACACTCTGTGAACAATCAAGGATAGCATGCTAGAAAATATCATCTTCTACTAGACAATACCAACAAGATTGTAACAAAAATCAATTTTAAAACATGTAAGTAGGAAAATTCACTTATTTATTTTTTCAAGAGTCATTCAAATACAAAATTTTCCAAGGTTTCACCATTAACCAATGAAGGTTGCCCAAAAGAGCCAAAAGAGTCACTACTTATAGCATTCGAGAGAGGGATGAGATAAAGGAAGTCTAAAAGTCAATTGGAAACCTATCAAGCTGAGAAAAGAGGTTATATATGCATGAAAAATATATTTAAAATGAATCATGCAATTAAAGGAAGTCCATGTGTCCATACAAGTCACAAAACTTATGAAAAGTGGCATGAAACTCCTTGTGTTGGCTTAAAAAAATATCTTCATCATCTACACCTGTTTCAACATCCTAAAAATAACTAGGGATATGTCTTATGATTAAAATTATAGGTAAGGATTTCATAAATTCCTCTCCATGAATTGGTTATATTACTACTCATCTGGAATCTCCTAGAAGTGAGCCATCATTGCTTGTACTCTAAAAAACTCCTTTTTTAGTTACCCCTCACACTTGACCTAAAAATTGGCTTCTATTTTCCTTGAAAACACATGGGAGGGAGTGTATGACACTTATAAAGACCCTCCATGTCCTTATACTACTCAGGCACACCTTAAAAGGACATCTATTTAAAGTTTTCACACTTCTTACCATTATGTTCAATATGCTAGTTTTGATTGATTGAGATGAGAGCTCTAGTTTGAACACTTATGAGTTTTTTATTGGAATTAAATGACCATAGTGGGATATTAAAAGTCTCTATATTCCATCCAAACTTTATTGCATATCTTGAATGTTGATAGAACCTACACAATACAAAAATTTGTTAAAGAAATCCAATTATATCATGTCTATATAGGTAGGGTAGAAAAAAAATTGATGAGGAGGATCCCTGAAGAGTCCTATACAAACTTCAATCACTTTCATGGTCATTTTATCCCAACTAGATATCTCTCCAAGCTTGTTTTCTCCACCAGGTCTCTTCCAAGGGTTTAATAGGGTTTTAGTTAGTTTTTAATATTAAGATTCATTCATAAAACTATGATGATGTAACTACCAAAAAATTATTAAAATATGATGTTAAGGGACCCTAATAACCTCTCAAAACTCCTTTTTCCTCCATACATGTCTTTAGAAAAGATATGAGCATTTGAACTCACCCTATCAACCTTGTTTCCACCATAGTTGCATGCTTAGACTATCTCTAAGCTAAAGGTAAATTTACTATAGGTTTATTTGAATAAAAAAAATCATAAATGTGTAAATACATCTCACAAACATGATCCAACTAGCTATAACACTCACTAGGAGATAGAAATGAAGTTGGACCTCCAATTGGCTCTAGGTCACTTCAAGGCATAATAGGCTTAGCATGCACCTTGCTAGTATTGGATATTTGGATTGATATCTCATGGTTGGGATGGTGCCTCATGATTTTTAACACTCCATTAAATCTTAAAAATTCATCACATAACTCCCCAATCACTCCTTGTTCTTTCTTCTCATTCACCAACTAGGTCTAATTGAAGCTTGTCTAGTAGACTGTGTGCAAGAGTGTTTTGATCATTTTGAGAGGTTTGAGCTTGAAGTAGTGATTATTATAATATATTTACCCTTAATACACCTCATTATATGTTTATTTATGTTACCCAAGGTTTTTATCAAGTTTCTCACCCTCCTTGACTTCATTTGCTTGTTTTGCCAAACCTTGATTTTTCTTGATTGGCTGACCTCTAAGACAAAATAATGAGGTATATCCCTCTTTCCCAATGAAAAATTAATTTATTATGAGATTTATTATGTACTAATTAAACTTTATATCAAAATTTTTATCTATATTCATCCAATTAGGCACCTAACCAACTCAATTTGCCCAAAAAAGGCCTCTAAAAGGATTATTTTCTTGTATTTTTCACCTCTACCCAAAAATGACATCTCAATGCTAACTCCAAGATTATTAGGTTTCTTAAACATGTTACCCACCTATAATTCATTCTCAATAATCTTTTAATTCACCCTAAAACACTCCTCTTATTTGGATTCCTCATTCTTGCCCATTGAGCAACATGGGTTTCCTAGTGCAACTTTACATACTACTACCTTTGGGCTAGTAGGGAGAGTAGGTGGGAAAATTGAAAGGGGTACTAAATAATGTGAAACAACCTTTTTAACCAATCATTAAAAATTTCAAGTTACTATCAAACCCTCTTCCACCTCTTAAGCATACTCACCTCTTACCTTCACCAAGACTGCACACTCATTTGTAAGTGCATACATGGTCTTAAGAGGTTTGTGTAGGTTTGTTTCACCATTCCAAGAGTTAATGGACGTCATAATGGCTATAATTAAGGTATTAATATACTATTTAATCATGCTAACTTTAATTACACCCATCATATGCACTTTAAGTTCACAAATTGAGCTCTCTCTATCATGACTATAAACCCCTACCTTTTTGACTCTTGTAGGTGCATATTTACCTATTTGAACCTTGGTCCTGATGTATGAAGTCATTCCTAGAGTATTTATAGTTACCTAAAAGTTTATCATACCTTCATTCACCTTACATGCCATAAAACACCACCTAGACACTCATGCCAGCCCACTATCTATCCTCCTAGTTTTAGATGCATATTTTCCTATAGAGGAACACCTGTAGGTATATATGAAGCTTGAAAAACTATGTATCAACCTAATAATAGTGAAATTAATTCATATTTAAAAAATATTTGATTGATGGAATCATACCAACATGATAATGTCTTTTTTTTCTTCTTAAGATGTCAAAGGTCATCCAAAACTCAAAACCTATAGATATGAATGCAAGATTTTAGTATTTTTAAGGGCAACTTTGAGGCTCTAAACTTATATCTTCCACTTATTTTATGACTCCCACCTTTGGAATATATGTTATCCATAATATATTCAATAAATTATAACTATATATATTCTTTAAAACTATTTTCAAATGTGTTGTAAGATATCCAAAAAATCCCTTGGGCCTTTGTTTTCACATTTTTGGGAAACCTTGCCTGAACTTAGTCTTTATACCTTCTAACATGATTACCATTTAATTTTTCCATTTGATGTTTCAAATAGGTTTTATTTTGGATTTATCACATGTTGATATTTTAATAAGGACCTTAAAATACTCTAAAATACCCATTCAAAGACCTTTATAGTTCTGAGGTACCACCTGTAGGTGGGCATTAGCATACACAGGCAGTAATCATGGAATTTTGGGTAGTATGTATGAATGAACAGGTTTATAAAAATTATATGCCTTCAATAATAATTAAAATACACCCTTAAAAATATTAAGATATCGAAACACATGTCAATATTTCCACATCTCAGCATGACATCAACAAAAGGCTCCTGTAGGTGTGCATTGGCTGTATGTAGGTAGTGAATCATGAAATGAAGCACAAGTGTGGATGAAAGGCCTCATGGAAAACTCAAAATCATTATAAATCCCTCAAATATGTGATTTACATTAAGGAAATATTAATACCAATTCCAAAACATCCCTTTCAATGTGAAAACCACTTGTAGACATCTAGAATAGAGCAGGTAGGTATAACTAGTGACTAGTTGGTGTGGGGAATGAGCTTATAACTAGTATTGTATCTTCCTTAACAACCAAATGAACTCTCATCAGCTCTTTATGACCTAGAAAACTAACATACCCTGATTAACATTCCATGAATAAGTTAGACAAGCTCTAATTATGTAACTGCAAGTGAAATTAAGCATGGAGTTGATTGTGAGGGATGGAAAGACTGCAAGCTACCCAAAACATGATGATCTAAAAATAATCATGAATAGAGGTGATATATGTGACATGGAGACATGGAAAACCACCATATACTATTCACATGAAATTCCTTGTAGGGAATTTAACTTTTTGCAAGTGGAAAACTGACTAAGACTACATAATGTTGGCACCTTCCTATAACATGAGACAACTTTCCCATAAAAACACCATATAACATGAAACTAAGCATGAATAAAATATTATAAGGTATCCAAAATCATCTTGAGTCAACCTCACCAACTAGTTTGTATGGAATTGTCCAAAATGGAGTAAAACCTATAGGGTGCAGGAAATAGTGAGTAAAAAAACATAGTCAGCTTGTAAAGGATGGTTCATAAAGCATAATTTAACCAATAGTTTCAATATTATTATAAAAATTAAAATATTTGAGTGTAATACCACCTCCCAAAATCATTTGACCTGAAACCTCTTTAATTATCTGTACTAAGGAGAAACTTGTTGGTCACTTTTATGTGTGTAAAAAGGCAAGAAAGGAATAAAATAGTTTTGGGCATTTTTTAGCACTTTAAAATCATGTTAAGAATTTATGTGAGTTATGCAAAGATTAATATATGTTCCATAACCTTATCCCATGTGTCACCTTCCTCTATGGGACGTACAAGTGCCAAATTTCCCTTTTTTAGTTGATTATCTGATCTTCAATTACATAACCTACAAGTTTTTGATTGAACTGGCATTCTTGATAATTAAACTGAACTCTTGGATGTTAAAAATAAAAATAGGACACCTTGACACATTTGGAACCATGTGACTTGCATATATGACCCCTAATAGCCCACTAAGCAACTCAACATGACATATAACTAATTAGACCATGCCTAAAGCTAACAAAGCATTAAATTACATAAAATGAACTATAATATACCCCATGAAAAATTATTTGACCCTTAAATCATCTAAAAACAAAGTTTTCACCATAAGGGTCCAAATTGACCTTGAAGTCAAATTTGGTTAACAAATGGTTACTCATATGAGTAGTATGCCTGCTATACTAAAGACCAATAGCCTTATTAATCCATGGGCCAAGGGATTCAATGAATTATTGAATACAAATATAAAGGAAATTCCTAAATCATGCAAAAAATAACTATACCACACCAAGAAAATACAAAATAAAGCAAGACACCAATAAGATTCACACATGTGCATAAGCACTTAGGGAAAATAAGAAAAACAACAACTATGTACAAGGAGAGGGGATAACCTTAGTATAAATGTTTAAGATATATCCCATTTAATGGGATATGAATCACCTCTCCATCCAAATTTGAGAGTTGTAAATCATTATGTTTCTTGTATTGAGTGATGATATAAGGGCCACTCCACAAAACGTCAAACCTTGTGTGTTTTTCAGGCTTAGCCCTATCTTCATCCCAATTTATAATAATGTCCCTCTCTTGGAAACTTCTTGGCATGGATTTATTATCAAATTATCTCTTTTTTTAATCTTGGTGAGTTCTCAAAGTTTTCATAGCTTGATCCCTTATTTTTTCAAGCTCCATTAACTCACATAACCTGACCTCTATGCTTTTATTTTCCATCAACTCTAGCTGGTAAGTGAGATCCAAGGCTGTTAGCTTAAGTGAAATAGGTAGTCTAGCTTCTCTCCCACAAACAAGTGTATATGGTGAGTTTCCAATGGCTCTTTTGGGGGTGATTCTATCAGCCCAAAAGAGCTATCTTCAACTTGGAATGCCAAGTTATTTGGTTTTCCTCCATTGTCCTCTTGATAATCCTGATTAGATTCTTTTTAGTGGACTCAACTAGTCCATTCCCTTGTGGATAATAGTTAGAGGAAGTACTAAGATAAATACCATATTTCAAAGCCCACTCACTTGTCTTCATTCCCATGAAAACCAATGCATTGTCTGAAATTATTGTTGAGGGAGCCCCAAACCTTGTCACTATGCCTTCATAAAAGTCTAAAATTAAACTTTCATTTACTTATTTGAGAGATATAGACTCCACCCATCTTGTAAAGAAATTTGTATCAGTCAACACCCACTTGTGGTTATCACTAGAATGCAGGTCGATTAGGCCTATGAAATCTAGACCCCATTACATAAAAGTTTGGTTAACTTGTATTAGATGAAGAGGCAAGGCTGCAAGCTTTTGCTTACCATTAAAGAGAGCACATTTTTGACATTTCCTTACCCATGCATAGGTGTCTTTGAATAAACCAGGACAAAAATATCTAGCTCTCATAATCTTAGTAGTTGTGGTTCCTAGAGTAAAGTGACCACCAACTGGTCCATCATGAAACTCAAGCAATATCTTCTCAACCTGATCTGATTCAACACATCTTAATAGTGCACCTGAGAAATATTTTCTAAACAACACTCCATCAATAATTACATAAGTAATAGATTGTAATCTAAAGTACCTTCTTTTAGCTTTATCCAGGCCTTGTGGACACTCACTGATTTGAAGAAAATGAATCATTTCTTGTGTCTAACTCCTCATTGATGAAGATGTAGCTATCATAGGATCATCATGAAGAATTAAAAACAAATTCTTTTTGTTCCCTAAAATCTGAATCAAAGTGATCACATAATCCCTTCCTTTTTACTATCTTGGTTGTCTTGACTTCTACATCATACTCCATCACTTTTGTGATCCAACTAGCCCTTTTTTCATTCAAATATCTGCTCAAAAGGAAGTCTTCAACACTAGGATGAGGTACCAATCTATGAATTTTGTTATCAGACAACATGTGCCTAAACTTCCTTAGACTTCTAACAATTGAAAGTACTTGCTTCTCTATGTACCTTACCTCATAGCCTTCCAATCCTTGACTAAAGAAGGTAATAGGGTGCTCTAAATTTTCTTCATTTCATTAAGTGAGCATGGCATAAATTACCTCTTCATTTCCAAAGGTATACAAGTTTAAATCCTTTGAGAAATTAGGACTTAAAAGAGTTGGATCTTGAGCAATAACTTGCTTGATCTCTTCAAAACTCTCCTTCATTCTTCTTGTATAAGTAAACACTTCATCTTTCCTTAGCATAGAGGTTGGAAAATTGACTAAATTAGACAAATAATGAATAAACCTCCTTATGAAACTTATGTTTCCAAAGGAACTTTGTAAACCTTTCTTGTGTTTGGGTAAAGCCAATGCCAAGATTGTGCTCACCCTTTCAGGATCTATGGATAAGCCTTTATTTGAGACAATATGTCCTAAAAGTTTGCCTTCATGGACAAAATACACAGTTATTTGGGTTAAGAGAGATTCCAAACTCTGTACATCTCTCAAAAATCTAACTAAGGTGATTCAAATGGTCCTTTTCATCCTTAGAGAAAACTATGATATCATCAAGATACACCAACACTATATCATTTATTAGACCTTGAAAATCCATATCCATTGCACATTGAAATGTTGCCCAATATTAGACAAACCAAAAGGCATTTTATTATAAGAATATGTACCCCATTTTTTGGTAAAGCCTATCTTATATTTATCTCCTTCTTTCACCAAAATCTGATTATACCCAGAGTATCCATCAAGGAGAGAGAAACTTTCACTACCTGTAATAGCTTGTAAAATTTGATCCATGGAAGGAAGAGGATAGTGGTACTTCAAGGAAACTTTATTAAAGTCTCTAAATTCAACACATAAACTGATTTCCCCAGTCTTCTTCCTTATCAGGACTAAGTTTTCCAATCAATATGAATGCTTAATAGGAAAAATGATCTTAGACTTAGTCAACTTTGTAAGCTCCTTTCTCATGAGAGGCTCAATCTTAGGATTAATTGGCCTTTGCCTTTGCTTGATTGGCTTAGAATTATCATATATCTCTATGGTATGTTTAGCTAAGTTTGGATCAAATCCTTTTAAAACACTATTTTCCCATGAAAAGACATCAAAAAATTCCTTGCATAACTCAATGAAAGCATATCTTTCTTCTCTAGTACATACCTTCCTAAGGGAAAGCAAATTATTTTTGAATATTTGTAATCTCTCATAGTTTTATTGATTAGTAGACATGCTTACCTTTTCCTTATTCAATTGGTCATCATAATTAAAGATACTCTCAAGTGTGATTAAACCTTTACGGATCTTGTTTGTCTTCAATTATACAATATGCCTTACACATTGCTCCTATAGTTTGGACTAATTATTTAAAGAAAACTTAGCCTCCTCTTGTAGAAAGAGAGCTATTTTATGGTCACTATCAAATACCTACCAATTAGTGACATTATCAGGTATAGAGGGCCTTACAATCACTTTGAGATGAGGCTAGTTCTTGTCTTCTCTTTTCCCCTTTGAAACATCAAACTGAGCTCTAATGGCTGCCAACCTATCAACATGTTTGTTATCTTCTCTTAGGATAGATTAGATTTTTAAGGCTTAGAAATCTTCCACAATATCCCACACTCTATGCTTATAGGACTTAAGCAAAGATTTCTTAGTCAAAAATTGGCCTCTTACTTGATTCAGAATTAACTCACTATCACCATAAACTTGTAACTCTTTCACACCTCTTTTTCTAACCCACTCAAGGCCATGAATGAGGGTCTCAATATTTTACCACATTAAAATTACAAATATAGCGAAATATAAAAGTGAAATAGTACCTTTCCTTGTATTGAGAAACCAACATTGCTCTACCACCTGATCCAACCTTGCTTCTTGATCCATCAAAGAATAACTATGATAGACCATCCATAGTTTCATTGGGCTTCATTAAGTTTGGTATAAAAGAGCCTTCCTCATGAAGGAAATACACTCCAAGACCAACTTACTCTATGGATTTATAAGGATCATGTTCATAATGCTCAACTCCCCATTCATCTATATACAAATCAGAACCTCCTTAAAGAGAGAAGTTAGAGATTGGTCCATGTGAAGATCTTCCTCATCAAGAATGGCATAATTGACATTTGAAACTTGAAGCATGTAGGTATCTAAATAATTATGATGAATAGGATTGAATTAAATCTTCACCTTGGTACCATACTTTGTCATAAAAGCCATATATGACTAATTAGCTACCAAGTATCCACCTATCTTGGCTATAAACTCTCTTGACATATAAAGAACAAAGTATGGAGGTAAATATGCAATAATTATATCATGAGGGATGGAAAAAGTGGGACAAGCATGTAAAGTCAAATTCAAATATTTGAATACTCCCAAGGTATTTATTGGTGATCCATCCAATTTTAGAAATCTTTTAGCCATTGGTTCATACTTGAGGCCTAGTTTATCAACTATTGACTTGGGCATAACTAAAGTAATAGCCCCACTATCTATGATGAAATTATGAACTAGACAATCACCAATGATCACATATAGATAAAAGGGAGGATTATTATCAATATTCTTCACTTGTCCATCAATGGGTTGAGATACATTCACCAGAACAACATTTTTAGTCCTAGTTGATCCAACTTGTTTACCTAATCCAAGCAATTCTTTTTGGAGCATATCCTTTTGTCCTAGTATTATAAATGAATCCCACAATTAAATGTTCATGTTTAACTTATTAATTTGATCTAAAACATTGATAGGAGGGTTATTCATCTTGGATTTCTCTTTGAAGGCATTGGTACTTTGTGGTGTAGCATGTGAAGATGGATATGTAGGAGCTAGCCTTGCATTCTAAAATTTCTAATTTTCTTGCATATTAGGGGCTGAGTTAGACCCACCCACAATTGGAGATGGTGTAGGAGTCAAAACAGGTCCTTGATTAGCCCCTTGTATCTCTTCTACAACCCTCTTCTTGGATCTAGTGTTAGAAGATACACTAGCATTCATATTACTTGAATTTCCCAAATGATTGATAGCATAAAATTCCCCCTATAAATGATTCATAAGGGTATAATCAGATTGTGTTTGTCCATTATTCACCCTACTTTGTATTGCACCTCAAAATTATAAACTTGAGAGACTTGATTACCTTACATTGTCATGTCTTGACTAGGCATTTCATTGGCATAAGCAACTTGGCCTTGATTTTGGTCATAAGAAGGATAACATGGTTGTTTTTGAGCAAAGTTGTTTTGAGTGGGAACAAGAGATCTAGAAGATGATGATGGGTAATTATGATATAAACCTTTTTAAGGTCTAGCTTGATTTATTTGACCTTGTCCTTGAGCATTACCTTAAAAAGGAGGCCTACTTACTTGTCCAAACTAATTATAGGGCTGATAAGGCCTATAATTTTGAGCTTTTTATATTTTGAGATCAAGTAATTAATTAGTAACACTTTTAATAAAAATTTTAACCTCATGAATCTCATTGGTAAGGGCAAGGGAAGACTTTTGTTGACTATTAGGGAAAGGAGCCAAGGTACGTAATGCAAGTTGACTAGGAGGCTAAAAATTTGGAAATAATGGCATTGGTGGTCTAGGAGCAATCTTCTCTTCTTAAAAAAGATAATTATTAGCATTAATAGCTATCTCATAAGTAGTAGGTAGTGTATTACCACCCATGGATTGGATCATCATGGCTATATCACTATTCAATGCTCTTAGGTAATACAAGAAGGCATAATTTGTAGTAGGTCTCACAAGGGCTGGGATCCTATCCCATGTTTTTTAAAATCTAGAGTTAAAATCCTGCTTGAACTCTTGGGAAGCCCTCTTAATATTAGTCAATTGCTCATCTAGTGACAAATGATCACTCTTCTCTTCAAACCTCTTAGACAATAGGTCTTCTAGTTCATCCCATGAAGTAATGAAATTATGAGGTAGAGTTCCATACTAGTCTAAAATTTTTCCTTTGAAAGACAATGCCAATAACCTGATGGCTATATTCTCTTCAATGATGTTGTAGATATTTAATAAGTTTGATATGCTTATGATATGTTCAATGGGAGTAGTAGGACCTACTCCATTAAAATATGGAACACTCTTAAGGGCCACTCTAGGAATTTGGTCATATTGGGCAAGATTCAAAGGAGATGATCCAGTGAAGGATAAAAAAGGTTGGTTCCTAGCCATATTGGAATGTATATTGTGAGTACTAAGGGTTGAACCAAGTATAAAATTTGGACTTTCTAAACACCAACTCCATTGAATAAGGATGAGTATTCACAAATATGAAGCTTTTGACAAAATACAAAGGGAATTGTACAAACTCAAAGGGTATAGCTTTAAAAATAGACCTAATGGTCACCTTTGGCATGGAAATTAAGGACTAATTAGCAAACAAAGATTTTAAAACTAAGTGGAGTTTTCATGTATTGAATGTAGATGTTGTTGTAGCTGCAAGTATGCCAAGACTAACACCAATCTTGGATAATCTTCTAGGACTTAGAGTCCCACTGGGCATGTTAAAAACTATTTTCACTTGGATTTTCACCCCTTGAGGAGATGTCTCATCTCTCCTCATCCAAGTGTCATAATGGAGACATCTCACATGTTGTGGGTAAAGAATTGGTGAGATGAATCTCTAGAAGGGCTAGTTCCCTTGATACACTCTTTGAAGTGCTTTCTTACCTATAAAATTTGCATGAAAAGGGTTAAGTAGACAAACTAATAAAAATAAAAGGTGATGCAGAAATATTTAATTTCCTCCTATTGATGAAACTTATACTACTTAGAGTAAAACAAAGGTTCTTTCACACAAAACTCACAACACAAGATAAATTGTTACATCAATGTTTCATATGCTAGGTTCAAGAGGTATATTGATGTCTAGGAGGGATGATGAATGATACTTTAGAGAATAAAATAATAGACCACTTGTAAAACACTTATGCACTAAAATATAACAATGATAATGACCTGTAACAATTATTCTTTTTCACACTTGGTGAACAATCAAGGATAACATGTTAGAAAAGATCATCTTCTACTAGATACGACCAACAAGATTGTAATAAAAATCAATTGTACATGTAAGTAGGAAAATTAAAATTTTTATTATTTCAAGATTCATTCAGATAAAAAAATGGCTACGGTTTTACCATTAACTAATGGAGACTACATAAAAGAGCCAAAAGATTCACTACTTATGTCATTTGAGAGAGAGGTGAGAAAAGGGAAGTTCAAAAGTCACTTGGACACATATAAGGCTAAGAAAACAGGTTACATATTCATGAGAGAGAGATGTGAAATTAACCATGTAATATTAGGAAGTCCAAGTATCCATACAAGTCATGAAACTTATGAAAAGTGGCATGAAACTCCTTATGTTAGCTCAAAAATCTATCTTCATCATCTACACCTATTTGAACATCCAAAAACTAAATAGGGATAGGTATGATGATTAAAATGAGAGGAAAGGATTTCATACATGACTCTCCATGCATTGGTTATAGTCCTACTCATCTAAAATCTCCTGGAAGTGAGCCATCATTGCTTACAATCTAAAAAACTCTTTTGTCAATCACCCCTCACACTTGTCCTCAAAATTAGCTTCAATTTTCCATGAAAATACATGGGAGGGAGTGGATGACACTTGTAAAGACCCTAAATGGCCTTAAAATACTCAATCACACCTTAAAAAGACATCCATTTGAAGTTTTCACACTACTCACCATTATGTTTACTATGCCAATTTTGACTAGCTGAGATGAGAGCTCTAGTTTGAATAGTTAGGAGTTTTTTCTTGGAATGAAATGACTATAGTGGGTTATTACAGGTATCTATCTTCCTCCAAAACTTGATTACATCTCTTTAATGTTCTTGGAACCCACAAAATACACAAAATTATCAAAAAATCCATTTTTTACTATGTTCATACAAGTAGGGTTACAAAAAACTTGATGAGGAGGAGACCTAAAGAGTCCACTATAATGTCCAATCACTTTCATGGTCATTTTATCCCAAGTAGATAGCTTTTCAAGATTGTTTTATCCATCAATTCTATTCCAAAGGTTTAGTAGGGTTTTAAGTAGTTTTTAATCTTAAGCTTTCTTCATAAAACTCTGATGTTGGAAATTTCAAAAGATGCCACAAACATGGTGTTGAGGGATCCTAATAACCTCTCCAAACTCCTTTGTCTTCCATGCATGTCCTTAGAAAATATATGAGCATTTGAAATCACCCTATTGACCTTTTTTACACATTTCTTACATGCTTTGATTATCTCTAAGATAAAGGTAGCTTTACATAAAAAAATATAAGACATGTCTAAATACATCTCATAAACATTTTCCATCTAGACTGTAGACACCAAAACTGTGTCGACTCCCCTTGGTCCCTTACACATCTTATTAATTTAAAATAAATAACTTATTTTAAATTATGACATCACCTTGACACCTCAACTATGACACCTCACCTTGGACACCTCGCCCTAAGGCCATTTCCTACCCTATGACTCACCCTATCACTAAGTCCTTCATATCATAACCACCTAAGACCTATTCTCACTCCTTTCTAACCACCTAACCAATACTCATGCATAATAACCCCGTCTTTTGACCATTTTCCAACAAGGAATGCACATGGCAGATGGAGAATGGGTGAAAGGCTAAAAATAGACCTTTTACTCATTCTCTGGCCATCAATGTCAATCAACTGTCGGCTGACACTAGTGGGATCACCGGCATTGGTTTCTTAAACCAAGATCTAATCACGAAGCCTAACTCTAATCTAGAATGACTCTCTCTCTCTCTCACTCTCTCCCTTAGACTCTTGGATGTGGATGTGCACACTCTGAGACCAAGCATCAGACTTCGACTAATGCTCACTTGGCTACAGAAACTCTGCATAAGTCACTCTAGATTGGATTAGCACATTACACAAGGACCTCAACATTAGCCACGATAGGAATAAGTGTTTTCAGACCCTTGGTTCTTCATCAAACAGAGCTAAGTATTCTTCTGTCTCCATTTCAATGTTTAAAATACATTAGTAATTAGTTTCTATTTACTATTTCTGAATACAATCAACAAGACCCGACTTTCTTCTTGGAAAGGCTAAAAAGCCTTCCTCCTATTCTTATCTATTTATATACCAACCCTTTGCCTTTGCCCTCTCTCATACCCTATTTCTTGTCTTGCAATCCTGCATAGACCCAGACTCCTTCCAGACCCCTCTGTCGACCACAGACATTTCTTGAAACCCGTCCAAGGCCCACTGCCCCTACTGACATCGATAACATAACCAATGTCGACATATTTACCAACCGATGTCAGTAGGACTACTGACGTTAGTGACTATGTCAGACTTATTATAAAGAACATGTACGCATTGTCTACTTTCTCTTTCTTAGTCTTTCATTATTTCTCTTTATATGACACTCTTTTCCATAAATAGTGGACTGTCATCCCTTAAGGAAGTTTTTACGCTTCTAGAACTGAGCGGTGCTTGGCAGTCCACCATATCTTTATCTAACATCTTCTATGTTTGAGTCTTTTTCTTATCTATAGGTGTCTTTTTCCATAGCCAAAGAGGAGCTCCTACAACATCTAGATATGGTGTGTAACTTAATCTGGGTAACGTACAAACCCCTGACCCTTAACTTTAGTTTCTTTTTCTTCTGAATATAATTAGCAAAAAAAAATGTAGAGAAACATTCTGGCATGCCCGGTGGGACCCTAGAGTTTTCCTTGGGTTCATTTCTTCTAAAAAGTAAACTTTCATATAGGTGCATTAGGAAAAAATCCTCTTCTTGCATCCTTTTCTTCTATCTCTCTATTTCGAAAAGACACCATTAACACAAGTTAAAAAGAACATCTTTCTTTTTCTTCTTGTCATTTCTTGCCTGCACCTTAGAGTAGTGAAAATTCATGCTCTTAACCTTTTCCCCACTTGTTTGCATCTAAACAAAACATTTCAATTTGGGTTAAAAACACTATTGCATTTCATTCCTTCTTGAATGCATACTTAGCCCTCTCACTTAGTAATTAAAAATGCATTATGAATAAAGCGTAGTGCACATATGTTACACAACCTGATCACAAGCACATCAAATTAAACATTTTAACATACTTGAGACAAGGCCCAACTAAGATTTCATCACCTAGCAGATACCTTACCCTTCCTGGCAATCCTACTTGGACTTCACAACCAAGAGGAGGACCCACTCTATTCTCTGGTAGAGTATAAACTATAGGCAAAGTATATATTTGCTAAGCAGCCCAGCTCAGCTTTGGGTTCGTGAAGTGAAGGGAGCAAGCCCCCAACACCAGACCACGTACGAAACCTAACACAGACTTTTGAGCACCAAAACATAACCCAAAACCAACCATAGACTTCCTCTTTAGGACCCGTTATAAAAGCCAAATTCTCAAACATATTCTTCTAAGGCATAAGCCACCACGACTCTAAAATTTATTCTTAGGAATTTAACATTTTAGAGGTTGCTTACTGTCATCATTTTTGCTGTTCTTATCTAGTTTTTTGAGCTGGTAAGGTTGCATTATTTTGATGTCTAAAAACACCTCAGAATTTCTCCTTTTTTCCAAAAACTTTTAGTTTTTTGAGTTTTTGGAAACACACAGACACCGACATCAGTTTTGCCACCGACATCGGCAACTTATCTTCACCGACATTGGTTTTTCCACCAACGTCGGCAACTATCTTCACCGACATTAGTCATACCACCGACGTCAGTCACTGTCAAAACTTTTCTTTCCAAAATAGCAACTTTAAAACCTGACTTTTTTGCTATTAAACACACATTCTGGGTGTTTGAAACTGAAATACATAGTTTTTAGAACCTTAACCCCTTTTGTCTTGAATGGTTTTGACAAGTAGTCAAGCCAAAACTCTTGTTAACCATGCAAGGCAACAACCACTCCCACCTTTGCCCTTTATAACAAGTCCTCTAATGGAGTATACTTTAGATATTGAGTGTACTTTTATCCAGCCAACCCCAAATCAACCTCCAATTATTCTCAAAGGAGATCAAGACTTTGAGAGATTCCTTGACCTCAATGTAAAGGCTCTCCAACACTATCTCATAAGAAGCCAAATGCGAGACCCTTTAGGTAACCTTGTTTATGGGATGCCAACTTCCTTAGTTGAAACGGTAATAATATCAATAGCCTTCATTACTCAACCAATAGTCACTCAAGCCATTGCCTCAACTAGTAACTCAACCATGGCCAATATTCAAGATTTGGCCTCCCCTTCTATTTCTGGACCTACCTCCATTGGGGTTTCCATACCCCCTCAACCATAAATAATGCAAACAAGTTCAACACCTTTTCAAAACTTGCTTGTTTCTATCCCACCCACTCTTGCACCCATCAATACAAGAGTGACTACCTATCCTTTTAATAGTGTCACCACCACTCAACCACCCTTGGCGGCACCTAATCAAGTTGTGCCCTCCAATTTCATGGCACAACCTCCCTTGGCCTCAACATCAATCCCCATGACGAACTACCAATATGTTACGCCTACACAAATGCAACCAACTATGTCATATGCCCCTCCTAATGCCTTCCAAGTACCTTACAACTTAGGGGGTACCCCACCTACCAATCCATCAGCTGATCTAATCAAGTTGCTGATGGATAAGATGTCTAACCTTGAGACATTCATTTTCGGTTCAAGCAATGTTCTTTCATATGAACAAGTCTGCAATGAACCCATTCACCCTTCGATGCCTATTAGACCATACCCTAGTCAGTGGGAACTCCCAAAATTTACTCGCTTTCAGAGTAAAGAGGACCCACAACAACATTTACAAGCATTTAGACATGCTTGCTACCTTATAACACACGATGATGCATTATTACTTCACACATTCCCCATGTCACTTTCTGGCACTGACCTTGATTGGTATAACTCTATTACTTGTCACTCTCTCTTTACCTTCACTCAACTTGCTCAACTATTCCTTGACCACTTTTCAATCAACATCACTAAAAAGGTCTCCATCATAGACCTATATTCTATTAGACAATTTGACAATGAGTCAATCGCTGACTTCATCGCCCGTTGGAGAGGTTTGATCAACCAACTCTCCTTTTCTTTACCTCAACCTAAGCTCATTGGGCTCTTTTCAAGAGAATCTTCCAAGCACATCTCATCTACTTTGTGTGTCTAAACATTCTACACATTTGATGAAGCTTTCACCATAGCTAAGAAGCTTGAACTCTGCACTGTCGAAGAAGATAAGGTCAAATTGCGTAGTAAAAATATTAATGCAAAATTTGATGACCATTCTTCTTCCAAACCTTCTTCCCAATCCAAGTCCAAAGGATCAGCAAATGTTTTGGTACTTAGATCATCATCTTCTACCATAACTAATCAAACTAACCCCTCCACATCATAATACATCACAAAACAATTCCAACAATGGTATATACATCATCAATACACTTCGATAGGAGAATCATACACTTCTGTGTTGGATAAACTAGTGAATTAGGGGGTCCTCGATCTCCCTCAAATCTAACCAACCCAATTTGACCCCACAAATGCCATCCCTGCATGGTATAGGGAAAATGACTTTCGTAACTATCATCGTGTCAAGGGTCATGACACCAACAATTGCAAAACCTTCAAAAATATTGTCCAAGACATATTAGACAAGGGGGATCTTATTTTGGATAACCCAAATGTGCCAGCTAACCAAAACATAGACATCTTTAGACAACCATTCCTTAACCATCCCCCAAGTCAGAATAACATTCAGACCATAGTCAATGACCTTCAAGAGTGTAATATACACACGATCGACATGGTTTCTAACCAACCTCTCCCACAGTCTGAAGAGGTTAATCAACCTATTTCTCCACCATAGGTAGAAGAGCCTTCTTCTCCTCTTTTTCCACCACAGGTAGAAGAGCCTTCTTCTCCTATTTGTCCAACACAGGTAGAAGAGCCTTCTTCTCCTATTTGTCCATCATGGGTAGAAGAGCCTTCTTCTCCTATTTGTCCACTATAGGTAGAAGAGCCTTCTTTTCTTATTAGTCCTCCATCTAACCCCCTTTCACACATAGGAGAGTCTACTTTGAACTCTCTCATATTGGAGGATGCTTTGATGGCACCAACGCCAGTAGCCTCACCCTCATCCTTCCTATTACCAATGGAGGATCATACTTTTCATGCCCCTAGACCACAAGTGGAAGGCATGATCATCCCTACACTCTATCCTCTTGAAGAGCCACATTCTCCAATCCCTTCTCTACTAAGAGAAGAACTTGTCACCTCACCCGCTTTAGCCGAGGAAGATCCAGTTACGGTTCTTTCTCACCTTTGGCCCGTGATTGCTACGTCTAACACGCTTCTACTTTCACAATCACCTAAATCCTCCAAACGACCGACTATGAAGCCTCACGTAACCTCATCCAAACCCTCATAGGCATCTGCTATGCCAAAATAGATTAAATCTTTCAGTGTTCACCCTGTATCAAACTTCACTCACCCACAAGTGAAGGTAGATTTGAACCTCACCCCACACAGTAGTAGTCTTCACACTAAACTAAAGAAGGCTACTAAACCACATCAGAGAACTCCTCTCCTACCATCACCATTGCCCTCTATTTTGGGCCCACATCCATCTAATTTAATAGGAGTACTCCCAACTCCAACACCTAACAAAAACAAAATGCCTCCATTACTACCTCTACCCATCAAACATATATTTCCTCCAAAAAATTTGACACCTCTCACCATGAAAGTGTCATCTACGTGTGTGGTCACACCACTAAACAAAAATATGGTATAAAAAACTCCCCCTACAAGTCCTAAATAGAAGTTGTCTCCTCCTACAACTCCTAAACAGAAGTTGTCAACCCCTACTACAACAAAACATGCAGACCCATTAACAAGCTCTTATGCTTTGCTGTTACACCAATTGTTGCAGTCTTCTAGCATCAGTCTCCCACCTCTTAAACCATTCCAACCTCTCAAACCAAAACCATCTTGGTTTGATGACACTCAAATCTATGTGTATCATTGCACACCTGGACATGACACTGAGCGTTGCTGCGCTCTTAAAGTTGTCATTCATCAAAACCTAAAAAAGGATACCCTTCTCATTAAGGATCCTCTTGACCACCCTTTCGACAAACCCCCAACACTATCCCATGTCTCTCACACCTCCTCACCTTCACACTCATCAACTCTCAGATCAAAACCATCTTGGTTTGATGACACTAAATTTTGTGCGTACCATCGCACACCTGGGCATGACACTGAGCATTGCTGTGCTCTTAAGGTTGTCATTCATCAACACTTAAAAAAGGATACCCTTCTCATCAAAGATCCTCTTGACTACCCTTTTAACAAACCATCGACACCATCCCATGCCTCCCAAATATCCTCACCTAAATTGGGATCTCAATGCAAGACTATGGTCCCTCTACCACCTTCTTCCCCTTTATTCAAAATCAACACTATCAATGTGGCCACTAGGTCACAAACCTCAAAGGATAAAGGAAAAGAGAATGTTTCTATCCCTTGGACATATCCATTTGTCAAGCCTTCTCAACCACCACAACCCAAGATTTCAATCTTGGGCACATCCCAATCAACATCTTTGAAGTCAATTCGTGACCCCATGGTGAAACAACTTCACCAAACCCCTGTGAAGATGTCCTTGTATGACCTCATTCAAAGCTCTCTAGAACATCACCAAACTTTAATCAAAGCTTTACAAATAGTGGAGGTCCAACCTAAAGACCCCCAACCACTGGCTACTGTTGTCAAATCATTACCATCGCCTCCATCACCGTCCATGTTTATGAGATTCCAGACTACAACCTGGAAGATCAGGATCCCACCCTCTCAAACTAATCCTATCAGCCAAAAGCTTCATAGGATGCATCCTTGCATTGCACTCCTTGTCTAAGAGGAGCTTCATCATCTTCTCTCCATCTCATTTATCCAACCCATTGATTATCTACAAGGGGTGCCAAACATTGTCCCTATCAGCAACAACTGGGGGAATTCAAATTTGTACTGACTATCACAACCTCAACTAAGCATTGACCAAACATCAACCAACTTCTTAATCATCTTTAACATGTGACCAATATGGAAAGAAGCAAATGCGGCAAGTTTGCTCCTAATTGGCTTAGACCTCATATAATAACACATAAGTATGGATCAGGGACTTATCATCTATCGGCCAGAACTTGAGCCCCTTAATGCCTTACATCTATGACCATTCTATTATTAATCAAGTAATCATTCACTTAATGTTTAACTTGAGCTCATCCCTTGAGCAACCTTTGTCATCCATATTCCTATTCCTTTCAACCCCTTTTTGCATTAATGCTTTGTCCTGATAAAAAAGAAACCCTTAAACCTCTATAGTCTTGTCCATGACTAAAAGTTTAGTCAACAAAACAAATATAAAATTGGGATGCCTAACCAAAGGTCATATTACTATAAATGTAGTCTGCTCCCTCGAAGGACAGCTGCATCATTGCCATTAATAGACTGCTCCCTTGAAGGACAGCTATTCAAAGACATTCAACCATACAAAGCAGAATATAGACCACTCCCTCGAAGGATGGCTATGACCAAATTTTGCTACATACACAGCACCACATGACCAAAAAACAAAACAACATCCCCAAGTAGACTTCCCACATTGATCAGTCTACCAAAAATAAAAAAAATAAAAATAAAAATTGACTGACAAACTATTAAGTCATGGACTTGTCTATAGTCGTTCTCAGGGTCACCTATAAAAAGGGTAAAGTAATCCCTGCTAAAAAGGGTTACACTATCCTGACATATCACCTAATCACACTTATTACCCCAACATTCTCAAGGGACTTTGAGCTCACTTAATGTCAAGTGATTAGAATACTTCTCTAACACTAACCAATGGTCAATGACGTAATGCATGAACGGAGATTTTGTTTGCAAAAACTTTATTTATGCTATCATTATGGTCCTTGTCAATGAAAGAGCAAAATGCCTTTCACTTCTTATATGCCTTAGTCACATACAACCAAAACATCTTATAACCAACCAAACCAAACCAAACTAAAACATTGTCCAACCACTAACATGACATCATGATTTATTTAATGCAAATACCGATTTGTGTTATATAAATTATGATAGCCCATTCACATTAGTTTCTATGGAAAACAATACACATGGAAACTATCAACCAAACACAATTTATGTCAAGCATATACCATCACCAATATGGAAACTTGCTGAGGCATAAATATACTCATTTCATTTTTAGCATACATCCATCACCAATATGGAAAATTGCTAGGAATGAAAAACCACATACCCAATGTTATAGAATACACCATCACACAATATGGAAAAGGCTATAACATCATCATTCATTTCATTTTTGGCATACACCATCACCAATATGAAAAATTGCTAGGAATGAAAAACCACCTACCCAATGTTATAGAATACACCATCACACAATATGGAAAAGGCTATAACATCATCATTCATTTCATTTTTGGCATACACCATCACCAATATGAAAAATTGCTAGGAATGAAAAACCATATAACCAATGTTATAGAATACACCATCACACAATATGGAAAAGGATATAACATCATTATTCATTTCAATCTTAGCATACACCATCACAAATATGAAAAATTGCTAGGGATGAAAAGTCACATCACCAATGTTATAGAATACACCATCACACAATATGGAAAAGGCTGTAACATCATCATACATTCATCATTTCAAGCATGTACCATCACACATATGGGAAATACTAACAACCTTAACATAACCCAACCAACTGTTAACCTCTTTGACTCCCTTCTTCCCTTTTGGGGAGAACTACATTGGCCCGAGGCCCTTGAAACATGGGCTATGTAGGCAGCACTCAGTTGACACAGAGTCTTCTAGGGTTAGCTCGGCCACATTTGTTTTTTCATCTACCTAATGGACCAACCATATAACCTTTAACCATGACCTAATCTAGTCAAAACCAATCCATAACCTACCCTCTTCTTCCCTTTTGGGGAGAACTACATTGGCCTAAGGCCCTTAAAACAAGGGCTATGTAGGCAGCACTCGGTTGACCCGAAGTCTTCTAAGGTTAGATCAGCCATTCATTCATTCATCAACTTGATGGACCAACCATTTAACCTTTGACCATGAACAAACAATCTAGTCCAAAATCATGACCAAACAACTAGCCCTGACATTATAGAAGTCACCTTAGACTTCTCATAGGGCACATTGGAGATCACATACATCTCCCATACCATAAACAAACAACCCTTGAGATCACTTATATCTCAGCCCAACTCAACCAATGACCTTGGAGATCACGACTATCTCCTCATACTATGACTGCTTTTGAGACAACTCTATCTTGGTTTTTTTTATTGCATATGCTACCTCACGAATAGTTAGAAAATTGTACGTACCCCACATTACAACCCTCACACATATTGATGGATCACGCTGAAGTTGATCCCTAATATTTGTGACATTTTCATGTTTTCTAGGAGCACTTCTTGAGCCTGAGATACTTGGAAACACGATGACCATTGGAGCTACAACTTTGATCATTTAACCCAATCAGCTACGACCAAAAAGCTGGGGACCAGTTAATTCAATTTTAGTGCTCCTCAACCTTACTTGCGACAATTTGACTTACCTATCACGTGAAGTGGTATACGCACAATCTTAACTATTACAACGTTCACACTCAAACCTCACCTTACCCATCTACCGCCTATCAAATCAAAACTCGATATCAGCTCACCTTCCCTCGACTCTCACTTTGAGGGGGAATACCTCATCCCATACCTAGGGCAAACAACATCTATTTTTATCTTACAGGCCGTCAAGACAAACCACAAGACAAAAAGGGGCAAATGTAGACACCAATATTGTGTCTACCCCCCTTGGTCCCTTTCTAACTCTAACACTCCTAACCCACACTTTATTAATTTAAAATAAATTATCTATTTTATATTAATCATCCCCTCACCTCGACACCTCACCTCGACACCTCGCCTATACACCTCACCCTAAGACCATTTCTTACCCTATAACTCACCCCAAGACTAATTCCTTCAAATCACAACTACCTAAGACCTATTCCAACTTTCTAACTAACTCTCATGCCTAATAAACCCATCTTTTGACCATTCTCCAATGACAAATGCACTTGGCAGGTGGAGAAATAGGCAAAAGGCTAAAAATAGTCCTTTTACCCATTCTCTAGCCACTGACGTCGGTCAATTGTCGACTGACACCAGTGGAATCACCGATGTTAGTTACTTAAACTACATTCTAATGTTGAGTTCACCCTGACCTTTTTACATATCGATGTGCATGCTCTGAGACTAAGCATCAGAATTTGACTATCACTCTCTAGGCTACATAAACTCTGCAAAAATCACTCCAGACATTGGATTGGAAACATTGTATGAGATCTTCGACATCAGCCGCAATAGGAACAAGCATCCTGACAACCTTCGATCTTCACCAAAAAGCTAAGTATTCTTCTGGTCTCCATTTCAAAGTTCTAGAATAACTTGGTAATTAGTTTCTATTTACTATTTCTGGATACTATAAAAGAAACCCAACTTCCTCTGTGGAAGGGCTGAAAAGCCTTCCTCTGACTCTTGCCCTATTCTCACACCTACCCTCTACCTTTTGTCCTTCCTCAAACCCTATCCTCCTACCCATAACTCTGCACAAATCTCCCAACTCCCAGAGTCCTCTATCCATCACATAAATTCTCTGTAACCCGCCCAAAGACTTATTGCCCCTAACGACATTGGCAGTATAACCGACATCGACATATTTTACTATCAACATCGGCAACATAACTGACATCAGTGACTGTGTAAACTAGAGAACCTATTCAAATAGTCCCTAAACCAGACACAACCTTTTAACCAGCCTACTGAGACTCACGAAATTACAAGAAACAGGTACACAACATTTTGCCTTTTTATTTCTGTAAGTCTTTTATCATTTTATTTCATACAAATCTCTTTGTCTTAAATAGTGGACTGTCATCCCTCATGGAGCTTTATGCTTTTGGGACCAAGCGCATAGCTTGGTAGTCCACTTTATCGTATTCTAACATTTTCTTTATTTAAGTCTTATTCTTATCTACAGGTGTCTTCCTCCACAGCCAAAGAGGAGCTCCTACAACGTCTGGATACGGTACACAACTTAATTCGGGTAACGTACAAACCCCTAACCTTCAACCTTTAGTTTATTCTTTCTTTTGAATGTAAAAAGAAAAAAAATGAGTAGAAACATAGACATAACACTCACCAGGAGCTAGAAATGAAATTAGACCCCCAATTGGCTCTAGGCCACTTTAAGGCCTAATAAGCTTAGCATGCACCTTACTAGTCTTGGCTATTTGGATTGATATCTCATGGATTGGATGGTGTCTCATTCATGTTAAAACCTCATTCAATACTTAAAATTCATCACATAACTACCCAATCACTCATTATTTCTTCTCATTCACCAATTAGGCCTAATTGAAGTTTGTGTAGTTAGACTATGTGCAAGAGTGTTTTGATCATTTTGAGAGGTATAAGATTGAATTAGTGATTATTATAATATATTTACCATTAATTCACCTTAATATATGTTTATTAAGGCTCCAAAAGCTTTCCATCAAGTTTCTCACCCTCCTTGGCTTCATTTGCTTGTTTTGCCAAACCTTATTTTTTTTTGACTAGCTAACCTCTGAGACAAAAAAATGAGGTTTATACCTATTCCATAAGACAAAATTAATATTTTAAGAGTTTTATTAGGTCATAATGAAACTTTTTACCAAAATTTTTAGCTATATTCATCCAATTAGGCACCTAACCAACTCAATTTGCCCAAAAAAGGCCTCCAAAAGGACTATTTTCTTACATTTTTCACCTCTACCCAAGAATGACCTTTCAATGATAAATCCAAGATGATTAGGTTTCTTTAACATGTTACCCACCTCCAATTAATTATTAATAATATTTTAATTCACCCCAAAACACTCCTCTTCTTTGGATTCTACATTCTTATCCATTGAGCAACATGGGTTTCCTAGTGCAATTATATAGACTGCTACCTTTGGGCTAGTAGGGAGAGTAGTTGGGAAAATTGAAAGGGGTCTTAGAGTATGTGAAAAAAACTTCTTGACCAATCATGAACAATATAAAGTTACTATCAAACCTTCTTCCACCTTCTAAGCATACTCACCTCTTACTTTTACCAAGACTGCACACTCAGCTGTAAGTACATACAGGGTCTTAAGAGGTATGTGTAGGCTTGTTTCATCATGACAAGAGTTAATGTAGGTCATCATGGCTATAATGAAGGTATTCATAGATATTTTATCATTTTAACTTTACTTACACCCTTCACATGCACTTTGAGTTCACAAATTGAGTTCTTTTTGTTATGACTATAAACCCCTACCTTTTTGACTCTTGTAGGTGCATATTTACCTATTTGAACCTTGGTCCTAATTTATGAATAACCTCATTGAATCTTGATAGTCACCTAGCACTTGCTCATACCTGTATTTACCTTACATGTCATAAAACTCCACCTAGACACTCATGTTATCCCACTGTCTATCTTCCCAGCTATAGATGCATATTTCCCTATAGAAGAACACCTATAGGTGTATATGAAGCTTGAAAAACTATGTATCAACATTATAATAGTGACCTTCATGCCTATTTACACAATATTTTATCAATTTAATCATTCCAACATAAGAATGCATTTTTTGTACTACTTAAGATGTTAAAGGTCATCCAAAACTCAAAACCTGTAGACATAAATGCACGGTTTTAGTATTTTTAAGGGTAACTTTGAGGCTCCAAACTTATATCTTCCACTTATTTTTTGACTCCCACCTTTGGCATATCTCTTATCCATACTAGAGGCAATAAAGTATAACTATCTAAATGCTTTAAAACCATTTAAAAACATGTAATATTTCTAAAAAACCCCTTGGGCCTCTATTTTCACATTTTTGGGAAATCTTCCTTGAACTCAGTCTTTGTCTCTTCCAACATGATTACCCTTTAATTTTTCCATTTTATGTTTCAAATAGGTTTGATTTGGGATTTCTCACATGTTAGGATTTTAATAAGGTCCTTAAACTACTCTAAACTACCCATTCAAAGACCTTTATAGTTCTGAGGTACCACTTGTAGGTGGGCATTAGCATACACAGGTAGTAAGCATGGAATTCTGGTTAGTATGTATGAATGAATAGGTTTATAACACTTATATGCCTTCAATAATCATGCCAATACACCCTTATAAATTTTAAGAGATTGAAACACATGTCAAGATTTTTATAGACACCAAAAATCCACCCATAATGATTTTGAGTGTCAAAATACCCCTAGACAACCTTAGGACCCCCTTGGGACAAATCAAAACCTTTGACCTCTAATCGAGCTTACCCATATTAAGTTTGACAAATTTTCTTAACCTAGCCTTTACCCACTTTTAACCCTTTAACCTTGAAATCTGACGATCAGGTTGACCACTGACAGTCACCTTGACCATCTACGGTCAGGGTGCACCTCGTTAACCATCAACATGCAAATTCACTTGCCTTGCTTTTCTAAAAATAACTTATCCTCATCCACGTGTGAGCCATTGTATGATTGAGTTAAAATTAGGAAGCCCAATTCACATGTTGTTGTGATTCTCTTGCCTTGCTTATAAGAAGAGAGGAGTAGAAAGGTGAAAGAGATATCCAATTTGTAATTATTATCAAGAGCTTGTGTATATAGAGTTTCTTTTATTTTATAGGTCAATCATCATTAGCAATCCAAAAAACTAGCTACCACATTAGAGAGCATACTCATTTCCATTCTTACATGAATAGCAAAATCATCATTACTCTGCTAAAATCATGTTATATTCCACCAATAGGTCAACCACCTCAATAAACCACCCAATCAACCTTCTACTAAGTATTTGATTTTTATCATTCAATTACTTTATTTGCTTTTCATTCTCAACCCAATAGTAACCCAACTCCCAGAATCTCACTTTGAGATCTTGTTAATTAGCCCTTTTCACTAACCTAGATCCATACACAGTAACTATTGATGGTTGTTTCAATCCTTGATGGTCTTTCTAACCACTTATGGTCATCTTGACCACCGATGGTCACCTTAACTACCGATGATCAGCCTAACCATCGACGATTACTATGGTAGTAAATTATGGCATGTTGTTTTCACCTATCTACCCTCAATCAAATCTGATTCTCTATGTTCCTACTTATTCACATACCCCTTTCTAATTTTTTGAAGCATACCCCAACCATCTAGTACTAGTATTAATTAGCTTATCTCTATTTTAATAATTTAATGTCTATTTCTCTAGAAAGCATTTTTGTGTTCAATTTTAGTACATTTTGATTAATTGATGCAAGTTTATATTTTGTTTATAAACTTAATTATTTAAAACATGTGAATTGACAGCCCCTAAAGAAGCTCATGCTTCCAAGATCTAGATATTGCTAGGCAATCCACTCAACTATTTGTCTAACAAACAAGTTTACTTTAGTGATTTATTATTTGAAGGTCATCCTCCCAAGCCAAAGAGGAGCTCTTCACAATATTTTGATTCAATGTGCACACAATCAAACAAGTTTTTCAACCATACCCATACTTAGTTTTATTCTTTTCACCTTTTTGAATAATAAGCAAGAAATTCATTGAAACATTTTGGCAAACCCAGTGGAACCCTTATGTCCTTACTTGGGTTCTTGTTTGCTTGCATTATTTCTCTTTTATATGCTCATTAACAAAATCAAAAGTTTATTTTGGGCTTAAAATTAAGTGCATACATTGATTACTTGAAAGTTTAGTTCACATAGCTTAAATTAAAAGCAAAGTAATCTATCATAACTAAACTCTTTTTTGCACACACTAAACCAAACCACTTTCACCAATTAAACATAAAAAAAAATTGAGACAAGGATCGAGTAGGATTTCATCACCTAGTGATAACCTTACCCTTTCTTGATGATCCTACTTGGAGGTCATTACCAAGGGAAGAACTAACTCAACTCTTTGGTTGAGTATAAACTCTGGATATCAATATATTTTGGCTAAGCACCTGACACCCTTATCGTTACAGTGTGTGAAATGAGGGGGTAGGCCCCAATACCAAGCTATGTATTGATTCTAATACATATTATTTTTGAGCACCTAAACATAACCTGAAACCAACCTTAGACTTCTTTTCTAGTTCCTACTCTACAAGCTAATTTTAGTCACACAACTTCTTTAAGTCATAAGCCAGAAGTGATATTAATTAAAAAACTCTAGTGCTTAATGTCTCTTCTAGAGTGTGATTTTATTTTATTTGATCATTTCTTGTCTTCTCTTTATTTGACTAGTGAGGTTGTTTGTGCTTTCTATCTCCCCTATCTCATATGGTTCTCACTCACTAGCAATGAAGAGAACTTTTGGATAAAAATACCTCACCAAGCTAACCTACCTCTTCCACCTCTTCATCCATGGACTATACCTCTAAACTAATAGACTCTCCTCACCCTTCAAGAATCCCTAATTTTCCTTATTAGTTCCTCAAGGAGATGTGGATTTTGCCACTTTATTAGATAATAATCCCATAGCCTTACAACATTATCTTACCACCATATCTTACCATATCCTGGCTTTGGCCCCACTCATAGATACACCTTATGACATGACTCTTGACCTCATGGGGAGCACCTCTATTATGATGGTTACTTCCCAACCGTTAACTACCCAAGCTTCTTCGTCAACCAATAATCCCTTTCAAACTTACATGAAAAACCAACCAACCCAAACTACCATTGCCCTTTTACCTTCCAATCCTTCCAACCACTCTTCCATAATAGGATTGCCTACCTTTAGAGCCACCAACCTTCCATTATCTACCCCCAATCCATCAACCATTACTCCACTTCAAAGCCTAGTGGTTTTCATACCCTCTAGCTTGCCACTGATCAATACAAGGGTCACCACCCTTCCATCAGTCACCAACCTAACTGTTGCTCCTATCTAATAGGCACCCCTTATACCAAACTTTAGATACATCCCTAACCTACAATGAAATTTAACCCTACCCACTATTCAACCACCTACATATACCTACCCTTATGTGTCTTCCACCCAACCATTGGCATCCACTTACAATATGTGGTAGCCTCCTAACCTTCTACCCACTATTAGTACCTTACCCAACCACTGTAACAATATATATCTTAAAAATTTTTGGGTGCACAACCCTAAGTATACCTAATGAATATGCTTATGGATAAGATGACCGCCTTAGATTCATCCATTTTAAGTGCTCACAACATCTTGTCATATGACCAAATTTGTAATGAGCCCATCCATTCATACCTATTAATCCATATCCTCCCTAATGGGAGCATCTTAAGTTCTCTAAATTCAAGGTAAGGAGGATCCTTAACAACACCTTAGGCATTTAGGCATGCTTATTATTTGATTACTTATGATGATGCCCTTCTTCTTTGTACCTTCCCCATGTCCTTAGCTAGTCTGACATTAGATTGGTATAGTGCCTTACCCAAGAATTCTATCTTCTTCTTTACCCAACTGGCTCAAAATTTCTTGGATTAATATCTCCAAGAAAGTTTCTATCACTAACAATTATTCTATTTGATAGTTTAAGGATGAATGCATTTCTAATTTTGTAGCTCATTAGAGGAGACTATTTAACCAACTCTCCTTTCCCTGCTTCACCCTGAACTCATAAAGCTCTTTTCTTGGGCATGTACCAAGCATATCTCCTCTACACTATGAATCAAAAGTTTCCACACCTTTTTTGAAGCTTTTACCATGGCACGTAAATCAGAAAATCAAGCCATTGATGAAGGAAAGCTAAAACTGAAGAATAAGAGCTCCACCTATAAAACCAATGAGGCCTCTTCTTCCAAATTGAACAACCCCTCCCATACCAATATTAGGGGCAAGGGAATCATGAATGAAGTTGTCCTTAAATTTGATCCTCTACCATCTTTCAACCAATTGAATCCCTCTAGTTCCTCAAAGCAAAACATGAATAACCAAAACCATAGCAACCAAAAGCAATTCACTCCACTCAAAGAATCTTATGCTTTGATCTTGGAGAAGTTATTAAAATCCAATATCATCTAAATTAATCCTATCAAAACACCCTAGAAATTTAAATCTTCTCATCTTGCACCTAGTTGGTACAATGAGAATGATCTATGTGCCTTCCAACAAGTGATATGGCATGACGTTAGTAGGTGTAATACCTTAAAAGAATATTATCCAATCTCTTATTGATAAAGGGGAGATCGTATTAGAAAACCCTAAAGCCTCATCACACCAAGACCTTGATATATTTAGGAAACCTTTTCCAAATCATTTACCTACCAATAATGAGAGAAACATGGTTGAGTGTTCTCATGATGCCCATACTATTAACATGGTTTTTGACACACTCATTGCTAAAGAACCTCCTGACCAACCTATATATCCCTCACCCTCTCCACTTATTGAGGTAGTGGAGTTACCTTATCCTCTTTTGGAAACTCAAACTGAGGAAACACCCCTTTCTCTCCTCCACTTATTGAAGTAGTGGAGCCATCAACCTCTCCTTCAATTGATATACCAGACCAAGCACCCATCTTACCTTCCCTGTCAACTACCAAACAACTTGCCCCTTCCATGGAAATAATTTTTGAAGAGTAAATACCCATGTATACTCCCATAAAGGAGTCACCCATCCAAGCCTCATATCCTTTGATTGAGGAAGAGGATGAGTTTACCCTCCCTATGTCTCAACCTATGGGCTTATCTTTTAGGTCTAATATCTAGGTAATAAAACCAACCTACAAACCATTCTCTAGGTTAGTGCAAAAATTAGATTTTATCTCTAACCCTGACATAGATCAAGCTACCTTCTAGTGGTAATTAGGCCTACCTTATATCACTAGGCAAGAACCTCCAACTATACCCTTATCAAATTGACCTACCACTTCTGATATCTGAACTCCTACCCTATCGACCAAACCCATATCAACTCCTACCAACCCAAAAATTCTTAAGCCATATGAATCACCTAAATCCCATGTGACAAATTACCTTCTCAAACCAAACCAACCAAGAACCTCAACACCTTCCCCAAACAAATTTTTAACCACCCATCTGTGATGGTAGAGCTTCCCTCACCAAAACTAATGACCAAGCACCAAACCAAAGAAACTAAAGAGGTAAAACCACCCAAAGGCCCAAAGACCCAAATTTTACCTCCCTCAACCTTTCCCTCCTTTTTGGGGCCTAATCCCTCTACCTTGAGTAAGAATCCCATTGTCTCTACCAAAACCCCACCACCTTTTTTGGTTACAGCTTTGTAGTTACTTTCTGACACACCTCTCTTCATCACACCAATAGTACCTAGGCTGCCTAACTTGTAATCTTTTACCTCTATCTCATTGAGCTCCTTATCTAAACTAAAACCATCAACCAATATTAATACCTTACCTAAGGTACCTATCACCAAATCTACTTCCAAACAAGCTTTCACCTTAACAACCAAATCCAAGACTACTAAACCCATACCAACTTTAGTTGAATCCTATTCAACCATTATCCATAGGTTATTGCAATTTTTTTTAACCTTACCTCCTATTAGGCCCTTTGATCCTCTTGCTTCAAAACCCATCTGGTACAATGACCACCAAGTGTGTGTTTATCATTATATACTAGCCATGATACAAAGAACTGCAAAGCTCTCCAAACCATCATCCATTAGCTTTACAATGAGGATGATCTATTAATAGATGAACCTCTTATGGGACCCATACCAAATTAACCAATAACTATACCTACCCAACACTGATCTACTCCTCCAATTTCACCTTTGAATGAAGATGAGTCTACCCAATCTAATACCTCAACCTCTCCTTCTATCCATACTATCAACGTGGTCACTCGATCACAATAAAAGTATAAAGGGATAACTAAGTTGTCTATTCCATGGACATATCCATTTTTAACCTCCCAATATTTGACCAAACCCAAGTGTCTAATCTAGGTGCCTCCCAACCTAACACCTTTGAGTCCATCAAAGAGTTATCCTTAAGCAACTTCACCAGACCCCGATGAAGATGAGATTGTATGAGTTGATCTCTACCTCTCCCCATTACTACCAAGCACTAATAGAGGCTTTGTAATTCATTGAGGTCCAACTTTAAGACCCCCAACCTATATCAACCTTTGTTGGTGCCCTTAAAATTTCTAACCTTACTACCTTCAAGGATTTAGAGATCCCTTTTATCCACCTTGATGACCTAGATACCGCTCACTTTATTATTGCCTACATCAACCAAACCCATGTTAAACAAGTTATGATTGATGGGGGAGCTAGCATTAACATTATCTCTTTCCATGCCTATAACCAACTCAACCTTATAGATAATGTCATGTCTAAGACCTCATCCATCCTCCATTTTTTTAATGACACCATGACCACCACCCTGGGGATGGTTGTCTTTCACATCCATGTAGGACCTCAAACCTTCCCTAAACTTTTATATGTGTTGGAAGGAGAATTCCAATAATTTTTTGTGTGCCTTAGATCCATTCCATGGGTTACATCCATCTACCCTTCATCATTGAATTAATTTTGATCATGAAGGCCAAGTCATCACCATCAAGCTGACCAAAGTCCTTTCTCAACATGCAACATGACCTATCACCTTAATGATGTCCTCATACCCCCATCCAACTCACCTTTAAAAACTAAAACCCAACCTTCAACCACCAAAGTGGATATCATTTCCCCTTCTACCAATAAGGCATTGACTAGTTCCTCCATCCCTTCAAACCAAATCCCCACCATGGACCTTTTGGAATCAATCTTGCATCACCTTTTGATAGGAGAGTATCACTTTTTGGCCCTTGACACTTTTCCCACTCCTCACAAGTATGGGTAACTCACCAACCAATCAAGATATGACCCCAATGTCAAAAATATAATTCCCTTTGTACCTCCCAACTATCAAACCCATTTTGTCTATGGGGGACTTGACAAACCCCTTGGCACTTCTACCAGCTCTCTTTTACCTAGACCATTTACCATCAGTTTTTCCTACCTAGATAAGCTGAGTTTCACCAAAACATACCTCCATAGGTGTGCTTGGAAAGGATTTGGTCTTAAGTGGTATGAAAATGGCCCACATGAGTTGGTATCCATTAAGACTAGGAAACCTCATGAGAAGCATGGCCTTGGTTTCATCCTACCCAACAAGAAGAAACCCAAACCACCTACTACCATCATTGCTGAGGAAGAAACCCCTTCCTCACTGACCTCTCCACTACCTGCGTGTGAGGATGGTGATATCATTCTACCTAATTTTTTTCATCAACATGATTAGCCTAGGACCCATAACTTATTAGAAGGAGGGGGCAATAATAACCATCCCTTTGGTCCATCCTAAGATGATAGGAGAAGACTCTCTTACCATTAACACTGTCTAATGTCAGGATGATGATTATATCCTCACCTACCTTGGTGCCATAGATTCTTCCATCCATAGATCCATTCTTCCTAAGACCGTAACCATGTTGAATGAATGCACCATGGATATCAACTTGGGTTCTTTAGACAACCCTATGTTTTCAAAATTTTCCAATCATTGACTACTGAGGAACTTTGAGACTTCCCATCATTCTTCTAAGATCATAACATAGTCTTTGTTTAGTCTTATAGTGACATCCTCGAGATTGACCCTGCTATTACTACCCATAACATAGTCACTCACCATGATGCAAAACCTGTTAGATAAAATATTTGACACATGCACCCTTGCATATCCTTTATTATCAAAGAAGAGATTCAATTTCTTCTATCTATCAATTTCATTTAACCCATTGACTACCCCCAATGGGTATCAAATGTTATAAATGTCACTAAACCATAAGGGGGCTATGCATTTGTGTAGAATTTCATGACCTCAACCTCGCTTACCCTAAAGATGACTTTCCTATATCTATCATTGATCGATTAGTTGATCTTATAGGTAGACACAAGATGTTATCTCTCATGGATGGGTTCTTGGGTTACAATCAGATCTTAATTGCTCCTGAAGATTAACATAAAACCACCTTTACCACCCTTAGGAAACCTTTTGATATAGAGTCATGCCTTTTGGACTAAAGAATGCTGGTGTAACTTAACAACATGCCTTGACCTACATCTTCCATGATCTTATCCATAATATTGTAGAAAACTATGTGGATGACTTTTTCAAAAGATCCAAATTTTGAAAGGATCACTTAGTCATTCTCAAGATCATCTTCAAGCGGCTTATCCACTATCATGTCCACCTCAACCCCAAGAAATGTATTTTGGGGTCTTTTCAAGAAATATTCTTGGTTTCATTATATTCCTTCATGGATTCAAAGTTGATCCCACCAAAATCAAAGTAATATTAGACATCCTCCCTCCCACCAACCTCAAAAAACTCTATAGTTTGCAATGAAAGCTTCAATCCATTCATCACTTTATCTCCCAACTTTCAGACTGACGCTAGCCTTTTCACCACCTTCTGAAGAAGTATATCTCTTTTAAGTGGAATAATGATTGTCAAAAGGCCTTTGATTCACTCAAAATGTACCTTTTGTCTCCACCTATCCTCTCCCATCCTAAGGATGACCTAGCTTTCTACCTTTATATCTCTACCACCAACTATTCCCTAAAGGCAATGCTAGATCACTGAGATGAACAACATAGATAAATAGCCATATATTACATTAGCTTCATAGTTTTAGAGTACATGACTTAATACTCCAATATTGAGAATATTTGCTTAGCTTTAGTCTTCATGGCCACCAAACTTTGCCACTACCTTCTTAACTAGAAAACCTACATCATAACCAACATCAACCCACTCAAGTACATGCACTCCAAGCCATACCAAAACCAATATATGGCCAAGTGGTTCATGATTTTAGTAGAGTTTGATATTTCCTTAAGAAAAATTAAATTAAGGGGCAAGTCATTGCCAACCAATTGGTTGAAGCACCTTTAGTAGATAACCAACCTCCCCCTCTTGATTTTCCTGATGAGTCCATCATGACCCTCTCTCAAGAAAATTTTGCCTATTAGGTCACCATGTTATTTGACAAATAAAAATGTCAACATGGTGGGGGAGTGGGTATCATCCTTATCTCCTTTGATGGTGAACCTCTTCCTTTGTCCTTCAAGCTTGATTTTGAATATATCAATAATATGGCTGAGTATGAAGCCCTAGTGATAGGCCTTCAAATTGCCTTAACCCTAGGAGTTAAACTGATCAACATCTTTGGTAGCTCTAAACTTGTGGTCAATCAAATCAATGGCTCTTACCAGTATAAGAATTAGATTTTTAAATAGTACAAATAACTGGTTGACAAACTCTTAACATCATTTAAACACTACTACATCTAGTCAACCCCATGATCTATCAATAAGTTTGTTGATACTATATCTTCCCTTTCCTCTCAAATCCCATCCACACCTTCAAATTATAAGATATATTTCATTATCCATAGAATTACCCAATGTTCTTATGTCAAATCATATTCTCCCACCATTTTTAATGTTGAGGAGACCCAACCTGACCTTTGGTATCAACAAACATTTGATTATCTTAACCTTGGCATAGTTCCTTCTAGCCTCTCTAGGAATTCTCAAAGAAAATTTATTTAGAGTACCTCACATTATACCATACTAGGAGGTGTTATTTATAAATGCAACTTTGATGGCCTCCTCTTCTATTGCTTGCATAGTCATGAAGCCTCTCATGCTATCAAAGAAATGCATGATGGTATCTATGGAGGACACTTTAGTGGCCTCACCATAGCTAAGCGCACCCTTCATCTTAGCTATTACTAGCCTACCCTTATCCAAGACTATTATGATTATGTGAAAAAGTGTGTTAAGTGTCAAAACATGCCAATTTGCATCACACACCTAGCCATAACTTTTGTATTTCTATTAATTTTTAGCCTTTTTCACAATGGGGTCTAGACCTCATTGGGGAAATTAAACTATGTTCCTCACAGTGGCATCATTCTATTATCACTATGATTGAATATTTTACCAAGTGGGTAGAGTGTATTCTTCTAGTCTCAACCAAAGTAGAAAATATTGTCAACTTTATCAACCATCATATCATTCACCACTTCAGTGTTCCTCATAAGATTATCATCGATAATGGTAAATCCTTTAAGAAAAAGCAAGTCTAGAGTCTATGCGATGCATTCAATATTAAGTTAAGTTTCTCCTTACCCTATCTCCCTCAAGCTAATGGATAGGCATAAGCCTCTAACAAAACTTTTAATAACATGCTAACTAAAATGGTCAATGAATCTGGTTAGGATTAACATTTACACATCCCCTTTTTCTTATGGGCATATCATACTAGCATTAGAACCCCTATGGGTGCTACCCTATTTTCTCTTGTATTTTGAGCTGAGGCTGTCTTGCCTCTTGAAGTTAAAATACCCTCTCTTTTCATATCTTTGCAAGATCTCATTTTTGAGAGTGATTATCATCAACACCATCTAGCCCAACTAGATCTACTAGATAAGCATCATTTATCATCCCTTACCCACCTCCACGTATATCAAGAGCATGTCAAGTTTGCTTATAAAAAACACCTTAAAGTGGGAGAATTCAACATCAGAGACCTCATCCTAAAGGAAAACCAACATGTCACTGATATAGATAAAAGCAAGCAGGGAGAGTTTGCTTTCAATTGGCTTAGACCTTATATCATAACCCATAAGTATAGATCAGGATCTTACTGGTTATCTTCTCTCAAAGGCTACCCATAGCTTAAGCCATTCAATTCTTCACATCTACATCTATTATTTTGTTAAGAAGGATCAAGTTCACCTTTTATTTAACTTAAGCTCATCCCTTGCTATCCACCCATATTCTATCTCCCTATTTTAGTGGCAATCGATTAAAGATGAATCATATGGTTATCTATCATAGTCATAACCTAATATTAAACAATGGGTACCATGGCATGGTTCTCATGGTACTTTACACCCCTTTTCAAGATGGATCTTCATGATCATTGTCACCTAAATCTCTTTTACACCTAATCAACCTTCTTGTGATCTTAGTTTTACCTCCATAAAGGTGAACCACTAAGCTAGCCTAAGCAAGTTTATGTCAAGCAAAGTCAAAGCAATCAAAGTAAACCACCCCCATTATTAGAAATCATGGGTCATTCCTAGCATTCGTAGACTATTCCCTTGAAGGATAACTATTGAAAATTTATTTGAAATTGCCAAATATAAGGTAGACTGCTCCATTGAAGGACAACTATCAAAAGCATTAAACAAATCACATAAACTTAGACCACTCCTTTGAAGGATGGTTGATTAAAACATTTATCAAAAGCATAGAAATTTCTTGGAAGCTTCCCACATTGATCAACTTCCTATTGACGCAATGGATTTGCACCTGGGGTAGGAGGCCAAGCTCCTACCTTTCCACATGCAATAATGGAAACTCCCCTCTTGCCTGTGGGATCGACGAAGCTAGAGGGGAGAGTCTCTAGATAAGGTCTAACTCCCTGTGATGTACCTTTTAGGCCCTAGTTTCTCCTACTGCTAACAAACAAAATGAAAAAAGGGGCGGATGAAAAGGGGGAGAGAGATGTTGAAAACAAAACCTAACCTAAAAAGGGAAAAGGTGATACACCAGAAAAGGTTGATCTACTCTGCCCGAACATACACTTTCCACCGAGAACCGGCTCCCATATACTTCATCTGACATGAGAAAACCCTCTGCATCAGTGGGTCAAGGGTCTGTGGAGATACAAGGAGGAAATAACTACTAGAGGCATTCTGAGACACACTGTAGCAGCCTATCCACTTCACTTATACTCCTCTAAGGACACTTCTGACAGACCTGTAAAAGGAAACTCAAAAATGCACTAGACATGCTAAAATCATTTTGCAAAAGCATTAAAAAAATGACTTAACACAAAATCAAGGCATAGAAACATACTAAAGATGCAAAACTCAGAATGGAGGTAAAAATGCTATGTTTCGATTCAAGGTAAAATTTTGGTAGAGATCTACCTTACAAGCTCAAGAGATTTTTGGGCAGAGTTTTGCCTTAAGCTTGAGAGTCGATGGATCCTTTCTCAAAAGAGAAGTTTACAATATATAAGAAGAGGAATAAAACTTGGTGCCTCTTGGGAAAGATTTTGGCACTCATTTTCGCAAGTGGCCCATGTACATTTTGGACCTTGGGAAGAGGAAGCCATTGTTACTGATGTCATTCTTCAGAAAAGACCTACTAGAACCATGCTGTACAATCACCAAAATTGACTTTGGCATTCAAACATTAATGTAAGAACATGGCCGCATCTCTTTTTTGCAAATAGACTACAGTTTGTCCCCTCTTAAATGCCAACTTGGAGAAAAATAGGCCACACCACTCATTTGGCAATAACTCACCTTCCCTTCGCCACTTGAATTGCTTTGTCTTTTCTGCTCCTTGTCTTCTTCCTGCTCTTTCAACCCTTAGGGGTGATCTTCTGGTGGGTCATTGCATTCCTCAAGCTATTTCCATGATTTGGTGCTCAGGTAGTTCAAAAACAATGGCTACTTCACTGTGCTAAATTTGACGTCTACACACCCGTCATCACTTTAAAAACAACGGCTGATTCATCTTCTTGAAAATGACAGCTTTCAAGACGTCACCATCCTTGGCAAAATGTCATTAGGTCTTTTTTGTGGGCTTCTATGCTTCAAGATTTTCCCTGCAGACAAAAAGTCTACAAGAATTGGCTACTTTGTCTTTTCCCTGTGTTGGCAGCCTTTTTAAACTGAGCTCCCCTTGAATTCCTTCAGGGTTTTTGTTTGAAGGAATTCTTTCAGACAAAAGTCTAAAAGAATTTATCCCATCACTTAAGTCTTCTTCGCACCTTTGAAATGCTTCTTTGGTTGTCTTTGGAATGCCCCCTACCCTTTGCAAGGGCATTTAAACTCAGGACTGCCCTTTGCAAGGGCACCTGCCCTTCAGCCTTGGGGCACACCCTTGAACCAACCCATTAAACCATTTGCTTGAACCACTTGTTGAACCAGTTCAATGGTTTAACACTGTGCACCAAGCCAAGTGGTTGAACCAAATGTTGAACTGAATGATTAAACAAATCACATTGAACCAACGCATTAAACCACTCATTGATTTTGTTTAATGGTTCAACGTTGTGTGCCAAGCCCCTTGAACCATTCAATGAACCAAATGCTGCTTGAACAAAAAGCTACTAAACCAACTGAATTGAACTGAGGCCGATGAACCTTGCATTGAACTTTGCTAATTAAATCAAGCGTTGAAGTAAGGCATTCAAATTGAAGTGGTTGAACCAAGCCATTGAACTAATTGGTTAAACTGATTCAACAGTTCAAAGCTCTGTGCTGATGAACCCACTGATTGCACTCAGGTTGATTGAACTAGGCGTTGAACCAATGAATTAAATGAAGTGCATTGAACCAATGCTAAAGCATTAAACTTGAGCAATGAACCAACGCTCGATAGACTTGTGTAACCTAAAAATGACTAGCTTTGAAAACCAAGGGAAGAAAAGGACTGATTTTTAGCCTGTTGGGCAAAAAATGGTCAATAATTTGGTGACTCCTAGGGGAAGCATGTCTGCTATGTTTAGATACCAATTGCCTTGTAGTCCATTGGGCACAGAGTTAGATGCAACTTAAACAAAGATCAGTAACAACCCTAAAAGATCCAAGAATCAAACATGAAGCTTTTTACCCCACACACAAAAGGAAACACACAAGGCTAAAAACACTACCTATGCAAACTGCACTTAGGGAAAGTAGGAAAAGAAACTGAAAACAAACTACTATATACAGCTAACCAAGAAAAATTTCCTCCCTCTTGGGTCAAAGGGAAAGCTTCTTAAGTCCCCTTCTTGGCAAGAAGACTTATGGTGCCAGACAAGTCATTGAATGAAAAGGATATTTGGTGACTTGCTCCTCTTGCCTGTCACCTGGACTGGCTGGTATCTGAGTGGATCAAAATCAAACATGCCTCCAACATACATGTATTCTTCTTATTCTTAGAGGCTTGTTGAATGCTAGTCCTTCATGTTGGTGCATATCACTAAGAAATCTATGGCTGCTAGCTCATCACCATAAGCCCTTTAATTTGCACATTCCCTCTACAATGAATCATGGTCTGACTTGTTTCCTTCTACCTTGTTGAAGACTCTGTCAGACTTATCCTCTACTTCCTCTTGGCCTTGTTGAAGAAGGGTGACTGTGGTGACGTCTAAAATGGACTCACAAAATGATTGCTCATCCCATAAAACATGGCCTCTTTGTTCAAAGCTTTCTTCTTCAAGGCATTCCTCTAAGAAGACAGACCTCTCCTTTTCCTCCTTGATGATCAGGGTCTCTAGATTTTCAATGATATTTTCCTGATCCTCCTCCAACTCAAGCTCCTCGGTGTAGTTGTCCTCCTCATCGAAGCAACAAGGAAGTTCATTAAACAAAGGGGGAGAGAGCTCACCATGCTTAAGTTCCTCTTCATAGTGCTGGAACATCTGCATGTATGCATGCCTTGCGTCTTCTCCATTGCTGATGAGGTCTTCACAAGGAGCATCAATGATGATTTCTTCTACATTGTCTCTCATGATAGCCTCCTGGAAAATTGTAGATTGGATCTTCTACTCCTCACTCGCCTCCTGCAGAATAGGTTCCACCTTGAGAAGGGGTGAAGTGGGAAAACCATGTGGAAGAGGAGGCAATCCTTGAGCTAGAATCAAATGATTCTCCTCTTTCCACTTGGTCAGAACTTCACCTATATTAGGTGTGGCCTGATAGCTCTCTTGGATGTGTGTAAATGGGGTGTGTTCAGACATAAAATGTGCCATTGGGTCTGAACTATTCATCACACATTGACTGAGGAATCTCTCTCTGGATTCCAACTCTACAATTCTTTAGGCCATATCCTCTTGGAAGAGCCTTTCCTGGAGGTCACCAACATCATCATGAGTAGGACCAGCCTCATCTTCTTCAAGGTTTTGAGTAAAGCCTTTCTTCTCCTCCTTCCCGCCCCATGATTCTACTATTTTTCCCAGTTCAAGATCTCAGAATTTGAATTTTGCTCCTGTGAACAGGCAACAACTTTATTTTCTCCAAGGTCCTAGGGCTCCTCCATAAGGTTTGGAAGTTTGAACTCTCTTTCATGAAGCAGTCTCATCCTAGCCTCTAAATCTTCAATTTGTTTGGCTAGATTATCCTGAAAGAGTCTTTCTTGGAGGTCACCAGAATTATCCTCTTCAAGGCTCTGGGCTGGTTCCTAGCATTCCTTCCTCCAACTTGGAATCTACACATCATGCTGAAAGGCTTGGGGAGGTTGAGGAATACTAGGAAGAGACTGTTGATGCACTGGAAGAGTCTCTAGAAGAGGGATGTGCTGGCTCATGGTATTCCCCCTAAAGGAAGATTCACAATCTAAGGAATTAAGAAGATTGATCTCCATGGGGGGTTACTCTAATGCCCTTTGATTTTGGAAAGCCAAGTGCACAAAATTGAGGGCAGATGCATCAAATGAGCTGGAGCGAGCAAGTGCTATCTAATAGAAAGGATTTGGTGCACAAGAGGGGGCTTTCTTCATAATAGGAGGGGGCACACAAGGCTAACTACCTTAAATAAATGGATTTCTCATTTTGCTATCTCCTCCTCCATGAATTGCAAGACTTGAGCTTGCCTAAACAAACACTCCTCTTTATATATCAGCTCTCGCTAATATCCATACTGCTCCTCTAGTCTGTTAATCTCCATTGTCTGCTTCTCAAAATCTAGGGCTACTTCCCTTATCATTGCAAGGCAACTAGGAGGGCTGCTTGAGGGGATTGCATAAATATTTGGAGTTTGATCATGGTAATATGAAGGAATACAAGGTCCATGATCTTGTGCAAAGGAATTATACATGTAAAAATATGATTTCTGATGGCACCAGGTTGCTTAACTAGTTGATTCAACTCGAAGTTTCCATTTGTGTTGATGTAAAAGCCTCTAAAGGCTGGTTGGTTAAAGAACACACCAAAAATTCTTCAACTCTTTAGACACAACTTGTCCTAGTTGGTCCTACCAGGCATGCTAGAAAATGTTGATGTAGTGGATTTGCACCCAGGGTAGGAGGCCGAGCTCCTACCTTTCCACACACAATAATGGAAACTCCCCTCTCACCTGTGGGATCCGTGAAGCTAGAGGGGAGAGTCTCTAGATAAGGGCTAACTCTCTGTGATGTATCTTTTAGGCCCTAGTTTCTCCTACTGCTAACAAAAAAAATGAAAAAAGGGGGGGATGAAAAGGGAGAGAGAGATGCTGAAAACAGAACCTAAGCTAAAAAGGGAAAAGGTGATACACCAGAAAATGTTGATCTACTCCGCTCGAACATACACTTTCCACTGAGAACTAACTCCCATACACTTCATCTGACATGAGAAAACCCTCTGCATCAGTGGGTCATGGGTCTGTGGAGATACAGGGAGGAAATAACTACTAGAGGCATTCTGAGACACACTGCAGCAACCTATCCACTTCACCTATACTCCTCTAAGGACACTTTTGATAGACCTGTAAAAGGAAACTCAAAAATGCACCAGACATGCTAAAATAATTCTACAAAAGCATTAAGCAAATGACTTAACATAGAATCAAGGCATAGGCACATACTAAAGATGCAAAACTCAGAATGGAGGTAAAAATGCTATGTTTCGATTCAAGGTAAAATTTTGGCAGAGCTCTGCCTTACAAGCCTAAGAGATTTTTGGGTAGAGTTTTGCCTTAAGGCTGAGAGTCAATGGATCCTTTCTCAAAAGAGAAGTTTACAATATATAGGAAGAGGAAGAAAACTTGGCACCTCCTGGGAAAGATTTTGGCACTCATTTTTGCAAGTGGCCCATGTGTGTTCTGAACCTTGGGAAGAGGAAGCCACTGTTACTGATGTCATTCTTCAAAAAAGGCCTACTAGAACCATGCTATACAATCACCAAAATTGACTTTGGCATTCAAACATTAATGTAAGAACATTACCACACCTCTTTTCTGCAAACAAACTACAGTTTATCCCCTCTTAAATGCCAACTTGGAGAAAAATAGGCCACACCGCTCATCTGGTAATAACTCACCTTCCCTTCACCACTTGAATTGCTTTATCTTTTCTACTCCTTGTCTTCTTCCTGCTCTTTCAGTCCTCAAGGGTGATCTTTTGGTGGGTCACTGCATTCCTCAGGCTATTTCCATGATTTGGCACTTAGGTAGTTCAAAAATAATGGCTACTTCACTATGCTAAATTTGACGTTTGCACACCCGTCATCACTTTAAAAATAATGGCTGATTCATCTTCTTGAAAATGATGGATTTTGAGACATCACCGTCCTTGGGAAAATTTCATCAAGTCTTTTTTGCGGGCTTTTGTGCTTTGGGCTTTTCCTCACGGACAAAAAGTCTGCAAGAATTAGCCGCTGTCTTTTCCCTACGCTGGTGGCCTTTTTGAACTGAGCTTCCCCTCAAATTCCTTCAAGCTTTTTGTCTAAAGGAATTCCTTCAGACAAAAGTCTAAAATAATTTAGCCCATCGCTTAAGTCTTCTTCACACCTTTGAAACACTTCTTTGGCTATCTTTGGAACACTCCCTGCCCTCTAAAAGGGCATTTGAACTCAGGACTACCCTCCACAAGGGCACCTACCCTTCGGCCTTGGGGCACACCCTTAAACCAACCCATTAAACCATTCACTTGAAACACTCATTGAATCAGTTCAACGGTTCAACACTGCACGCCGAGCTAAGTGGTTGAACTAAATGTTGAACCGAATGATTGAACTAATCACGTTGAACCAATGTATTGAACCACTCATTAAACTAGTTCAATGATTTAATGCTGCATGCCGAGCCCCTTGAACTATTTGATGAATCGAATGTCGCTTAAACAAAAAGCCATTAAACCAACTGAATTAAACCGAGGCCAATGAACCTTGCATTGAACTTTGCCGATTAAATTGAGCGTTAAACTAAGGCATTCAAATTGAAGCAGTTGAACCAAGCCATTAAACTAATTGGTTGAACCGGTTGAACAGTTCAAAGCTGCATGCTGATGAACCTGCTAATTGCACTCAGGCTGATTGAACTAGGCGTTGAACCAATGAATTAAACCAAGTGCGTTGAACCAACGCTGAAGCATTAAACTTGAGTGATGAACCAAAGCTTGATAGACTTGTGCAACCTAAAAATGACTAGATCTGAAAAGCAAGGGAAGAAGGGGACCGATTTTTGGCCTGTTGGGCAAAAAATGGTCAACACTTCCCAAATACAAAAATAAAGCACAAGGCCCATTATCACAATCAAAAGAAAAGTAAATAATCTTGGAAGCTACAATCGACTCTCAAGTATCATAATTAGATGGAAGCCACAATCAACTTTCACAAGTAGACTTCTCACATTGATTAGTCTACACTTTACATGGCATAGACTTGTTTATACTGAATATTTAGACATCTATAGAAGAGGCATTCTAGTCTCACAAGAAGGTTCCATTTTCATCCATCTCCCTTATAAGCAAGGGATCTTGATCTTACTTAACATTGTGTGGTCAAGACACCTTTTTACCAACTAAGGAATGCTAATGCGAAGCATTTGAAAGGCTTATTTCATTAGGCCAATCAAAATTCAGTTTTATTATAGTCCTTGTTAATGAAGAAGCATCAATCTCTCTTCTTATCCTATCATGACTAGTTGATATTTTCATTAGGGCATGTGTCTCTTGATTATATTATTTATTCTCCCATCTAGTGTTGTTAGTTAAACTACCTCATTTATTTTGTCATAAACATTAACCATAAACATACGCATAACCACACCAAGGATGATAATCACATGCATAAGTAATTAAAATAATCAACCATTTTCTACCACATGTTGAAATATAATAATGAATCATATACTCATTAAGATTTAGCATGTCGTAAGCAAACAAGAAACATAACCATATATCAAAACCAACTCATGCCTAGCTAAGATTATGGCAGTGTCTACACAACCACAACATAAGCATAATCCATAAGCAATGTAAACATCATATCATAAGCAATGACCACCAAATGCAAATAAAACCATGAACATGAGCATAAACAAAGATCATATATATAACTCATGATTCAAATAACATGATAATCACATGCATAAGTAATTAAAATAATCAACCATTTTCTACCACATGTTGAAATATAATAATGAATCATATACTCATTAAGATTTAGCATGTCGTAAGCAAACAAGAAACATAACCATATATCAAAACCAACTCATGCCTAGCTAAGATTATGGCAGCGTCTACACAACCACAACATAAGCATAATCCATAAGCAATGTAAACATCATATCATAAGCAATGACCACCAAATGCAAATAAAACCATGAACATGAGCATAAACAAAGATCATATATATAACTCATGATTCAAATAACATAATAATGTGTACAAGTAGATAGACATGTCTCTCTCTCAAAATATACATCTTACCACATTTATTAGGATCTACACATAGATCTGATACCACTTGTTAGTGTTTTGATCTCTGATACTAGTTGTCAGGATCTTAGAGTAAAATTGATTACTTTTGCATAAGCAACTAAACATGGAATTGAAACCAGAAGTAATAAGTAACTAGAAATCAGAAACAACAAATAATAGGAGATACGAGAAACAATACAATCTATACTAAACTCTTCTAGAAGGAAATACAATGAAGAAATCTCTTTCTCCTCACACCTCATAGATGTACAATAATTTTCCCTCAAGAGTTCTCTCTCTCTCTTCAATCAATTAAAACCAACTCAATAACCGAGTTGTTCCCCCTTCTCACAGATCTTCTTGATCTTGCACCTTGCAGATCTTCTTGATCTTGCACCCTACAGATCTAATTGATCTTGCACCTTGCAGATCTTCTTGATCTTGCACCCTGCAGATCTAATTGATCTTACAAACTTTACAATATAGCCCCATGGGTCTCTTAAATAGAACCCAAAGTAAACAATAATTAGAAAAGTGGACTCAAGACTAAAATTAGTCTTTACATGCAAACTAACTATTCTCCTAAAATTAGAATAGTTCTGGAAACACATAGATGACCAATGTCGATCTGAAGATGATCAATGCCAACCGATCCCTAACTAATGCCAGTTACTATGTAGCTAAAGATAACTGATGTCAGTCGACCCCTAACTGATGTCAATTTTCTCTGATCGATGTCAGTTACTGTGTAACCCAACAACCACCACATTTGCACATTTGTTGAAGCTTTTAGCTCCACAACTAAACAATTTCCCACTTGGAGATAAATAGCTGCACTTGTACCTATACAACAACATCCTCTAACTTATTTCTGGCTTGTTTCTCCCTCTTCAAGTTCAATCTTGAAGACCAACAAAAGTTGAATGAAGATTCAACTTCTCCTTTGTTACCAGCTTTGTTAACATATCAGTAGGGTTCTTATCCGTATGGATCTTTTCCAGCTTCAACTGACCATCCTCCAATACCTATCTAATGAAGTGGTACCTAAGCTGTATATGTTTGGTTCTTGAATGAAAGACTGAATTCTTTGCCAAATGAATTGCACTTTGACTATCACTGTACAATCTAAAACTCTCTTGCTCCTTTCCCAACTCTTCCATGAACTGAGTCATCCATATCATTTCCTTGCTAGCCTCTGTGACTGCAATGTATCTTGCCTCTATAGTAGACAGGGCAACAACCTTCTACAACTTTGAAATCTAGCTAACTGCCATTCCACCAACATTGAACACATATCCTATGGTGCTTCTCCTGCCATCTAAGTCACCTGCCATATCTGAATCTACATACCCATGTAGAGAAGTGTTTGACCCTCCATAGCATAAATGCCTACTGTTGGTCCCTCTTAGATATCTGAGAATCAACTAAACTGCTTTCCAGTGTTCCTTTCCTGGATTGGCCATAAACTTGCTGACAACTCCCACTGCTTGGGCAATATCAGGTCTAGTACATACCATTGCATACATCAAGCTCCCAACTACTGAAGCACATGGAACTCTACTCATGTACTCAACCTCATCATGTGATTTAGGACACTATTCTTTGCTCAACTTGAAGTGTCTAGCCATAAGTGTGCTTACCGGTTTTGCATCCTACATATTGAACCTCTTCAACACCTTATTCACATAATCCTCTTGAGACAAAATCAAACTATGATTTTTCCTATCTCTCTTAATACTCATGCCAAGGATTTTCTTTGCTACTCCTAAATCCTTCATGGTAAATGTGTGAGCTAGTTTTAACTTTAGCTCAGTAATTTCTTACATGTGTGACCCTTTAACAAGCATATCATCTACATACACACAATGGTCAGATTGACATTTACTAAAGCCATGCTTTGTCATAAACCTATCAAACTTCAAATACCATTGTCTTGGAGCTTGCTTAAGATCATATAACCTGGCCTTATGTCTCACTTGTCCATTCTCTCCTTCCTTTAACCTATAAACCCATTTACTTTTTAGTGCTTTCTTTTCGGCTAGCAACTCAACCAAATCCCACATATGGTTCTCTTCCAAGGAATCAATTTCCTCATTCATGCCATGCTCCCACTATGTCTTGGATTCTACCTACATTGCCTCATCAAAAATTTCTAGTTCTCCACCATCAGTAAGCAACAAGTAGTATAAAGAAGAGGAATAACAAATTAGAGGTTTACTTACCCTTTTAGACCTCCTCATGGGCGTTTGAGACCTATTCATAGCTTGATGTCTGCCTAAATTTCCTGACAGTGATCGACCTTGGTCATCTCTAACCGATGCTGGTCTACACCCGACCGATGTCGGTTCCATTTGACCGACCTGACTGACGTCAGTTGCCATCTGACTAACATCAATTTCCACCTAACTAATGTCAATTCTCACTTGATCGATGTCAGTCTTTGTGTTTTTCTGTGAGTGATGATTTTTATTTGTGAGCTCATTTTTGATCATAACCTTATCCAAATCAAGATTGCCCTACTTAAAATTATTCAACCTCTTGAGCTGATCACTGTACATCACCTTCTCATTGAAAACTAAGGCTTTCCATTTCTTAAATGTGTCAAAACCATCAGATTTCCTCTTTATGCAATAAACCCATACCTTTCTTGTAGCATCATCAATGAAAGAAACATAATACTGTGATCCTCCAATAGAAGCTACCTGAGCTGGTCCCCACACGTCTGTGTGAACAAGCTCCAACTTGTGCTTCTTCTTTGTTGACCTAGTTTTGAGAAACCTCACTTTCTTCTGTTTCCCAAAAATACAATGCTCAAAGAAATCTAGATTTATGCTTTTCAAATCTGAAAGCTTACCTTTTGACTTAAGAACATTCATTCCCTTCTCACTCATGTGACCAAGCCTACAGTGCCACAACTTTGTATCTACATCTGAAGTAGATAAAATAGAAGGAGAATAAAGAAGTGCACCCTTGGAAACTTTCCAAGATTCTGCTCTGAGAGTTACTATGCAACCCTCATCACCCAACTTTCTTGCAGAAATTAGATTCCTCTTCAGGATGGGTACATTCATGACATCCTTCAACACCCATGTGTTGCCATTCTACAATTTCAGCTGCACTTTTCCTTTGCCAACAATTTGACAAGGCTCATTATCCCCTAAATAAACTTTTGCAAAGTCTCCATGGACATAATCATTGAAAAATTCTCTATTTGGGGTTGCATGGAAAGAGGCACCAAAATCTAAAACCCAAGATTCTAATTTATCCAAGGAAAATATAAGAGCATCTTGTGCAACAATACCTACATCTTTTGCTTCTTTATTACCTTCATGCTGATTTACTTTCAACCAACAATCTTTCTTTACATGCCCTTTCTTTCCACAATTCTAGCAGGTTATACTTCCATTTCTGGATTTGGATCTACTTCCCATCTTTGACCTTGAATTCCCTTGCTTGCCCTTCTCTCTTTGCCTTCCCCTGCTTTCAATACTTAAAGCATTACCTGATGTTTCCCTTGTGCTTTTCCTGCAAATTTCTTCATTCAAGATTACACTAACAACATCATCAACTTTCAAGATATTTGAAGCAGATGCAATATTACTAACTGCCATTACCAAACTATGCCAACTTTTAGGTAAAGAGCATAAGATTAAGAGAGCCTTAATTTCATCATCAAAAACTATTTTAATTGAATTTAACTGATTTACTATTGCATGGAAATCATTAAGATGACTAGATATAGATCCACCTTCCTACATTTGCAAATTAAATAATTGCTTCATAAGATATACCTTATTCGAAGCTGAGGGTTTTTCATATAAATTTGCCAAAGTATCCATTAAATCTACCATTGTCTTTGCCTGTGATAAGTTGGAAATCATAGAAGATGCCAGGCTCAACCTTATAGATCCAAGAGCCTTTCTATCAAGACCATTCCATTCTTCATCTTTCATATCTGTGGGCTTCCTTGAAACCCCACCCAACAGTAAGTACAGATCTTTTTGATACAAATAATCTTCTATCTACATCTTCCATAATTGATAATTCTTGCCATTGAATTTCTCCATTCTTAGTTTACTTTATTCTACCATTGCTTTGCTCCCACTCAATTAGAAACCCCTGTGAGTGAATTCTATAATCAACAAACACTAACCCCACTCTGAGCTTTTCTTCAACCTAGCTCTGATACCACTTGTTAGGATCTACACATAGCTTTGATACCACTTGTTAGTGTTTAGATCTCTGATACCAGTTGTCAGGATCTTAGAGTATAATTGATTACTTTTTTATAAGCAACTAAACACAGAATTAAAACCAAAAGTAATAAGTAACTAAAAATTAGAAATAACAAATAATAGGAGATACGATAAACAATACAATCTATATTAAACTCTTCCAAAAGGAAATACAATGAAGAAATCTCTTTTTCCTCACACCTTGTAGATGTACAGTAATTCTCCCTCAAGAGTTCTCTCTCTCTCTCTCTTTAATCAATTACAACCAACTTAATAACTGAGTTATTCCCCCTTCTCGTAGATCTTCTTGATCTTGCACCTTGCAGATCTTCTTGATCTTGCACCCTGCAGATCTAATTGATCTTGCACCTTGTAGATCTTCTTGATCTTGCACCTTGTAGATCTAATTGATATTGCAAACTTTACAATACAACCCCATGGGTCTCTTAAATAGAACCCAAAGCAAATAATAATTAGAAAAGTAGACTCAAGACTAAAATTAGTCTTTACATGCAAACTAACTGTTCTTCTAAAATTAGAACAGTTCTAAAAATGCACAGATGACCGATGTCAGTTTGAAGATGACCAATGCTGGCCGATCCCTAACCGATGCTGGTTACTATGTAGTTGAAGATAACTGATGTCAATCAACCCCTAATCAATGTTAGTTTTCGCTGATCGATGTTAGTTACTGTGTAACCCAACAACCTCCACATTTGCACATTCAGTGAAGCTTTTAGCTCCACAACTCAACAACATTAACACATAGGTCGGTATCAAAATCATGTACATCTATATCTATATAGCATAACACATCACATCATGCCCCTATGGAGCCACTACCACTGGTTCTAATTGCACTACCACTTCCATCTGGCACCTATCTTATGAGAATACATGTCTATCCCCCCACCGAAGTGGCCCACTAACCTAAAGTCACCACACTACCCCACCTACTATACTAACTTTATAATCACCCCATCGAGGCTGATCAGGACACTGTGTTAGCACTATGGCCTCATAATACCTCAAATCCTCCACTATGGCCAAATACCATGCCATAGGGATCATACCTAGTGACCCTCTTATTGGTGCTATCATTGCTTCTACCCTCTATCTCAATGTGTCCCTCTCCTAGGTCACCAAGTTAAGTTAGGTCTTGGTTTGATCTCTCTCACCTTCAATGTGGCCAGCTATCCCTATAACCCTACAATCTATGCCTATGCAGTGGCTAGTGATACCCCTACCTACCCATCAGGACCACTTCCTTGTATCTATACATGTGGAACCCTACCATCTAGATCTACATCCATAACATATTGGCCCCCATCGTCCCACCCAAAATTAGTTGTTGCATAAAGTGCCTAGTACCATGTTGCATAAGCATGAACAAAAATAACATCATCAATCTTAGATCTAATAGGTAGTTCCTCACGATCTAGGACTAACTCCTCTAGCTATGGATTGGGAAGTAAAAACTCAACATCCTCCCTCTTATATCTCAAGAATGGACTTGGGATCCCATATATTAGGCTGAACTACCTCAAAACTCTATCAAATGGAAGGAGCTCAATCTCACCCTCTCTCTTCCCATAGATCCATCACTACATTTATAATGACAATATATAATAGCTATAGGGGGCCCACCTAGAAAAAACAACATATGGCCTCCAGAACACATCCCCCACAACAAAGACATCCAATGCATCCCTGAACCAATCAATATCTCTTGCACCTCCTCCAGCTCTTATGAGTGTATATTGCCCCCTCAATTACATGAATCCCACTCTAAATTCCATCTAGGTTTAGCCCTCCCCTAGTAACCTCGATGGTCTTAGCACCCTAATATGCTCATATGCCCAATAATGGAACACAAAACCCACACTGATCCCATACCTCTTGTGAGCATGAAATGCTCAGAGCTCCTTGTATATTTAGACTAGCAAAATTGGTGCCCACCCAAACACTATCCTACTAAGTAACATCTCTGTTAAAACTCCCAATAGTAGGTAAGGAAACCACCCACTGCTCAAATTTGGTAATGCAAAATAAGAAAATACCATCATCTTCATAGTCATCAAACACCTCTCATCTCATACAATGAACCATAACCAAAACCACATGCATGCCACCTGGTAAGGGGTTGATCCTCACCATATAAAAGTTCCATTTGCTCATCCCTCTCCTCTTTCTCTATAAGATATATCAACTCCTATCAAATGGGAAGCTATGTGATCCTATGAACAGTATTTAGTAGGATGGTCATCTCTCCTATCGACAAAAGTAAGGTGTTCATAGCTAGATCCCATCTCTTGATGAGGGCTATGATTATCATTGCATCTTATGGTAGGCATCGATAGTGTCTCATAGCTCTAAGGCCAACCTTTCCCATGTGTGTCCAATTATCCTCAGTCATCCCTCCATGGATATTTGTAGAGATCCTAGGAACTAAATCCCTCATTTGGATCTGACCTCATGCCTACAAAAATCAAAGTTAGCATGCACATTTAGTTTTACATTGCAATTGCTCATTTACATTTAATTCATTCTTTCTATCGAAATCAATCCCTTTGTCAACCTACACCCACCTAAATCAACCTATTCCACACTAACCCCAAACATTACTTTTACACCATTACCTCTAGCACTTGAAAGTGACCCTCACCCATAAACATTTTAACACCTTAAACTACCCTAATCTATGAAACCAACACCTAACTATTTTATCAAAAAAAACAAAACATCTACCCCAACCCATAAAAATTTCAACACATTCCCTAAACCTATCAAATCAACACCTAAATCTAAACCAATAACCATTTCAATAAATCACTCTTACTTAACAATTAAACTATCCTAACTTACACTTGTCACTTTAACTACTCCAATACTCTATAATATTTTAAAGTATTTTTCCTTTATCTTTTTTAACACACCCTCCCCAAACCCTTGACCATCGATGGTCACTATGATTGCTGATGGTCAAGTGACGTTTTTCCTTTGATAGTTAATTAACGATGGTCAAATCTAACCAACAATGGTCAGGTCTAACCATCGATGGTCACTGTGTGTGACTACCAGTGGTAAACCACCTAACCTTACCTACCTACCTAAAAACTAACAAAACAACAAAATTTTAATAACAAAACTACCGAATTCTATCTTATGACCTACCCACAACCCCATTGCCCTTTTAATTTCAAGTTTCATTGGCTAATATTTAAAATCACAAGTAAAACCTAAATCTAGGTCAAACCCTACCAAAATAACTACAAACTACCCAAATTCAACTAAAAACCAACCAAATCCACTACCTTATCAATTTAAAACACCACCTACCTCATTCCTCAACCTCTGTCAAGGACAAATCTTGCATCCCCCTACTCGACCATGTCCTTGTCCACTCTGCATCCTCAGTCCCAATAGATCACCTCCACACCACTTTTGACCACTCAACAACTACCAAGTTAGCAAAAACACTCAATCAACCCTCTCACACAAAACACTAAATCAAAAAATTGCATAGCAAGCACGAAAGTCAATAAACTAAAAGTGAAAATAACTTTTTATTTTTCACTTTTTATCCTCCAACCTTTTAGGGTTTCCCCCTAACCATCGATAGTTAGGGTGACCATTGACTATCAATGCTAAGACCCTTCACCGTCGATGGTTAGGAAATCCACATGTTAAATTTTTTCAGGCACTTACACCTAAGTCCCAATTTTTTTAGAGTTTACCTTCTCTACCAAAACAAAGCTAACCTTTGGATATTTCCCTTCTCTAACCAACCAACCACCCAACCATGTCCACCTTGACATTGGTCATTTTTGACCAAAATAATCACATATTTTATGACAAGCTTGCCTTGGTCTTTTTGACCACACCAACTAACCTTGTCATGTTGACCATTTTAATTTACACCACCTAGTTTGCAACCTAACCTACTTGTGTATTTTTAGGATCACTTCTTACCTCGAATACCCATGACACTTGACCTATTTATGTTTACCATAGGAACATTTTTTACCTTAGATACCCATGGAAACACTGACCTTGTCTAGGATACCAATAGGTGTACCCAACCACAACACCTAAATGCGGTCACATGGTACATTGGTCACTTTTCTTTCTAGAACCAACTTTTATTGTTATCAATTATGGAAACCTTAGTCTTTATGTGATCTTGTCTATTGCACTTAGTCATATTTTGTGTGCATGTTTATGCTTCAAATGCCCAGCAACCTTGTCACAAACCTCATGAATCAACATCATCCACCTTCTCAAACCTACACCTAATTCTACTTTACCTCATCAAATCCTAGTTTGAGAAGGAACACTTCCTCCCATAGTTGAGGTAATCAACAAACCTTTGACTAGTAATCCATTTTTGTTTTGTAGCTTGTTGATTCAAGTTACATAATAAAAAGGGGTAAAATATAGACACCAAAAATATACACACCATGATTTTGAGTGTAAAAATACCCCTAGACAACCTTAGGACCCCCTTGGGACCAATCTAACCCTTTGACACCTAATCGAGCTTACCCATAGTCAGTTTGCCAAACTAGCTTAACCTAGCCTTTACCCACTTTTGGCCCTTTACCTTTGATCATTAACAATCAGGTTGAATGCCAATGATCACCTTGACCATTGATGGTCAGGATGTAACTTCTTAACAACCAACATGCAAACTAACCCTCCTTACTTTTCTAAAAATAAATTTTCCTCATCCATGTGCGATCGATTGCATGAGAAAGTTAAAATTAGGAAGCCTAGTTCACATCTTATTGCATCTCTCTTGCCTTGCCTATAAGAAGAGAAGAGCAAGAAGGTGAAAGGGATCTACAATTCATAATTATTATCAAGAGATTATGCTTCCAATGTTCTTTTATTTTGTAAGTCAATCATCATCAATAATCCAATAAACTAGCTACCACATCAGAGAGCATACTCTCTACCATTATTCCATGAATGATAAAAATGTCATTAATCTACTAGAATCATGTCAAATTACACCAATAGGTCAACCAACTTAATCAACCACCCAATCAACCTTCTACAAGATAAGTATTTGATTTCCAACATTCAATTACTTTATTTTCTTTTCACACTCAACCCAGTAATAACCCAACACCTAAATTCTCACTTTGAGATCTTATCAATCAATACTTTTCACCAGCCTAGATCCATACACAATAATTGTCAACAGATTTTTTAATTACTGATAATATTTATAACTATCGATGGCCATCTTGACAATCGCTGATCATCTTAACCATCGATGGTTAGCCTAACTATCGATGTTCTCTATGGTAGTAAATTCTAGTAAGCTATTTACACCTACCTACCTTTAATAAAATCTAATTCTCTATGTCCCTACCTATTCACAGACCCCTTTCTAATTTTTTAAAGCGTACCCCAACCATCTAACACTAGTATGAATTAATTGATCACTATTTTTATCATTTTCAATCTATTTCTCTAACAAGCATTCTTGTGTTCAATTTCAATACCTTTTTATTAATTGATGCAAGTACTTTATATTTTATTTATAAACTTAATTATTTGAAATGTGTGGACTGATATCCCCTAAGTAATCTCTTGCTTTTGGGATCTAGCTATCACTAGGCAATCCTCTCAACTATCTATCTAACAAACAAGTTTGCTTTAGTGCTTTCTTATTTGTAGGTCATCCTCCCAAGCCAAAGAGGAGCTCTTCACAATCTTCTAATTTAATGCATGCACAATCAAACATATTTTTCAACCATACCCATACTTATTTTTCTTTTTTTCTCCTTTTTGAATAATAAGCAAGAAATTCAAGGAAACACTTTCCACCTCTCAATATGAAATCAACAAAAGGCTTTTGTAGGTGCATTGGTTGTATGTAGGTAGTGAATCATGAAATGAAACACAAGTGTGGGTGAAAGGTCTAAATATTACCAACCCAGTATAAATTTGTATAACTAGTCAAGTTGATGTTGATGCCTACTCCATAATGAATCCCAAAAATATGAGTACCTTAAATGTAGTGAAGAATCAAATTATATGATTTCTAGTGCTTCTCATGTGGTTCTTACATAAATCTAGAGACCATGCCCACTGCATATGAATTATTAGGTCTAGTGTGTATACAATAGATGAGATTACCAATAAGTGGTCAATACAAGGTAACATTGACCAAATGATATGGATAATAAAACTCAAGATTCATACCAAATAAAAATGAGTCTAAGTTGGCCTACAATCAACCATGTTAAACCATGAAATTAAATCAATAACATACTTAGATTATGCAATAGTGATCCTAGAGTTAGATTGAAAATTCTCAAGCCCAAAGAAGTAATACAACAAGCCCAAGTCAGTCATTTAGAATCTATTAGACAGTAATTTTCATTATTGTGATGGTGGACGAATAAATCCATGTGATCAATAGGTAATCCACATAGAGAACCAGAATAAAAGTAAATCATCATGTTACAAAATGTAGACATTCAGATCAGAATGACATCTCATAAACCCAACCAAAAGAAGGAAGGAGTCCATCTTGGAATACCAGGCTTGAGGATCTTATTTGAGGCCATAGATAGATTTCCAAAGTTTTAAAACCAAATAATACTATTATAAATATCCTTGTGGTTGTTCCATGTATTTTTTATCTTTTAAGTCACTGTGAAGAAAGACACTCTTCACATCCATCTGATAAACATCCTAGTGATGTGCTGTGATAATGGTGAGAGTGAGTCAGATTGAATTCATTTTGGAAACTAGAGTGAACATCTAAGTATAGTCAATACTAGGTTCCTAAGAAAAACTCTCTATTACTAAACATGCTTTGAACTTTTTTACAGACCCATCTACTACAAATTTTATTTAATAGATCCACCTAAATTGAACAAGATTTATTCCCTTAGGAAGAGGGATTGAATCCCAAGTGTTATTCCTCAACAAGCAACCATATTCCTCTTACATAGAAATATCACACTCCAGAGTTCCTAATGCATCATGAAATTAATATGGGGTAGAATTATATGTAATGAAATCAATGTGGGGCATTCTAGAATTGTGAATGGGTTCACCTAATGTCTCCTAGAACTCCAACCCATTGGCCAATACTTTGTAATGTCTATCTAGAAAAAGAGGACCAATGCTCACAAAGTTAGGAGGAATTTCCTCATCCTCTAAAGATATTCTAGGAGGATGGGAATCCTCATCACTACTCTCATCATCAAAACTAGAAGAAGAATTTGGATCATCAAGAAGCTACTCAGGGAGATCTGAATCATCAGAACTATCATTAAATCCCAATACATATAAAGAAGATGGAGGAATGTCATGTGCAAAGTCTTAAGGACCCTCTTTAAAGTGAACACTCCTATTAATGAATAAATCATGAGTGGTGGGATGGATAATCCTATTTCCATTAACATCCTCAGGATATCTAATAAAGATGCAAGGCTAATTCTGAGGTTTTATTTCTTTACATTTATTCTTTAGAATACGGGCCATAATAGGAGATCCAAACAATCATAAATGTTTTAATTTGGGTTTGTGACTTATCTAAGATTCAAAATGAGTGAATCTATTCAATGATTTATGAGGAACATGGTTCTAGATATAACATGCATAGTTGATGGCCTCGACCCAATACTAAAGTGCAAGAGACTTGGAGCGTAGCATAAAACATGCCATTTAATTCAAGGATCTATTCTTGCACTCTACAACACCATTCTACTAAGGATATATGAAATTATACATTATAGTTCAATCTCCTTTTATGTATATAATTACTCAAAAATGATTACTGACGTACTCACCACCATTATAGGTGTAAAAAATATTGATGGCTTTCCCTGATTGTTTTTTCTACAAGTGCCTGGAAGTCTTGAAAATGATCAAACACCTTTACTTTTTTATTAAGAAAATACACCCAAGTATGACTCAAAAATTCATAGATGAAATTAAACATATATTTAGTCATGTTAAATGAATGTTTTGGAAATGAACCATCAATGTCACTATGAACAATCTCAAATATCTGTTCAGCTCTTTGTGATTTTCCCTTGTCATACTTCTCAAGATGCTTAAAAAACACTTGATTCAGTCCAAGAGAGTTTTGGAGAGCCATATGGAGCACTATATGTCTATATGATTTTAATGTTTCCCATCTTTCACACTACCAATCTATCATTCAATCTAGGTGGGATTAATTTTGTTTTGATAGTGCATTTATTGTGCTAAGTTAGGCCAAGCTTCCATCATTTGGGTAATGTTTCCTTATCTTTATTAAATGTCTATAACCACTATTTATGCATTGTTTGATGTAGGGATTGTTGGTGGGATATTCATAAGCAATGACACTAAAATGAGCTTGAAAATTTATCTAAAAGGTCTACCAAAAGGTATTGACTTTGACCCTGATACTCTTTTATCAAATGTGATTCTAAATTTATCAAATTTTGATAAATCCTATAATTATTTTGAAAATTTTACTTTGGTTGATTATTTTGTGGGTCAAGTTCCTCTAGGGAGCCTATTAAAGCAATTATTCCACAACCATTGGCAAGGCCATGAGGTGAAATTAGAAGGATTCCAAAACCTCACTAAAGGTTTATTCCTATTTCATTTCACAAACCCTAAACATTAAAAGGATATTGTTAATCATTTACCCTAGTTCATAGGCAAAACTTTAGTTGTTTTTTCCCATTGGACCTAAAATTTTCAAGTCTTAAAACAAGATAATTAAAATCATAGTGTGGCTATAATTTCTAGGCTTACCTCTTCCTCGATGGATTTTTTTGAATAAATTATCAAGCTCCATGACAGTTTATCTACCATAAACAATATAAGTTCTATGTAGCACATCCCTAGAGAAGGGTTTGTGTGGAATTAGATATTTCCAAAGACCTCAAAGAGTCTATTGAGATTAGGTAATAATTAGTTCACACAATGTTTGATTTATATCAAACTAATGAATACTTATTTTTGATTTTAGGATTTATACCATATGATTAGAGAATACCCTCTAATGGTCCCCACTCCTTATGCTCCTCAAGACAAAACTAGGTATGAGTTGAAATCCCAAAACTCTGATGGGTGGATAACAATATCTAATAGGAAGAATAATGCAATCTATGGAAATGCCAAACCCTAATCAACTATGTACCAACCAAAAAGGGGTCCAAGTTCCTTAATATCTATTGGTAAAGTCCCTATGCCCACATAAGTTAAACACCCACCTATTATTTCCCATTCTCCTCAAGCGATCACCCATTTTGTTTCTTCCCTGTCTCCCGCTCCTATGGCTCCATCCTCATAGCTTCCTTTAGGGGTGAATGAGTTTGATTCAGAGCTTTATCTTGTGACCCTAAGTTATAAGGATATTGCATAGTGTTTATGTAGTCCCTAACCCTCTGTAGATAAGGATTATGTGCCAAACAAAAAGAAACATTTACAACTTGGAGACTATTCCATTCCCAATTCAACTTTCAATTGATTTGTATCCCTCTCAGGTCTTATAAAGGGAAATGATATGAACCTTGATGATTCCTAATTATAGTTTATTTTTGGAATTTTAGAGGGATCACTGATCTGACACATAAGTATATGATTAGGAATAATTGTCATCATTTTTCCAAAAATTTTTTTTTGCATGTAAAAATTCATTTTTTTTGATTTTTTGATTCATTCTATGACTTGTACTATCTCACCTGGGGCCCTTTGTAAGGCCACCTATCCCGAGCTTAGTTGTGGGGGAGGGGGTGGTTACCCTTTTATCACTAGATATATCTCAAAATATTATTTCTTGGGGTTTCAACCCACTCATTAAGTGGTCTAGACTTTTTTTGACTTTGGTAATCACATTATTGGCCTGGTCAACTTATATGCCTCTAATGATGCTGTGGAACACACCTTGATCTAGACATGGTTGGAAGACTCTATTCCTAATGTGCATTAGATTATATAGGTGAATTCAATATGATTGAGTCTATTGAATAAAAATAAGTATGTCTCCCCATGAGATGATGTGAAGGATAATAGGAGGCATGGTTTTACATGTAAAATAAATTTTGGGTTTTTTAACCCAATCATCACAGGAGGAGAGAATCAAATTATCATTGTTTCACATGGTATAATTTTCATCAAAGAGAAGGTAGATTTCTTAAGCATCTTGATTTTTCCTTTATTATAAAACAAGACCTTTTCTTATTCACTCTCGTTCATGATTGGCCTATTTCTATGATCCTATACACTTTCTTGTCTGACCATCATCCTATTTACTTCTGCATTGAGTAGACTATCCCAAAATTTAAATCCAATAATTATTAGTTTTACCTAAATACTTCCCATTTAAAACATGAGCAGACTATTGGGCATATCATTAGAATTTGGAACTTGGATCCTAAACCCATAGGGGACATTGGTTGGATTGAGTGGTGGGGTAATGCATAACTTACACCACCTCTTTTCTCTATATTTATGGAAAAAAAGATAATCTCCTTAAGCGACATATTCATAATGATACAAACCATAAAAACCTTGAGGTTTCATGAGAATTAGAAGTTGTACCTTTAATACCATAATTATAGACTTAGGCTTCTATGTGGAGACATAAGCTCCACTCAGTCAAGGCTTACAAGTATAGAGGATCATATCTTAAAGCACATATGCATTAGTTAAAATTTGACCAAATTATTTTTCTCTCTCCATTCAAGATAAGTTGTAAACAAAATTAAAGATATTAGATGCACTTTAGATATATTTACCAAATTACCTAATATCTCACAATATTTTGTGTATTACTATCATAGAGTGTTTTTTGTGCATCCTTCCTCCCATACTCATGACGTTATTTTTTCTCAATGACATAAAGTGGTCCCCTATAATCTCTAAGAATATTAATGATTTGCCTACGATAGGCACCTTAGCCTCTACGATCTCAAGGAAGTTATCATGTAGATGGCTTCTTGCAAGGCCTAGGAGTTGATGGGTTTCCCTATGAACCCTATCAAAACCTTTGGGATACAATTGGAAATGATCTGTATAAAGCCTAATATAAATCTATTTTGTCCAATATTTTGTGCCATCTCATTAATCATGGTAACATCAAATTCATTCCTAAGGCTGTTAACCCTAAAGTAATTACCAACTAAATGCCCATCACCTTGCTTAATATATCTTACAAAATCATAGCTAGAGATTTAGCCCTAAAAATCAAGCATTTTCTCCCCTTAATCATGAGAAGTGAACAAACATGGTTTATTCAACACACACACACACACACACACACACACACACACACACACACACACACACACACACACACACACACACACACACACACACACACACACACACACACACACACACACACACACACACACACACACACGTGCACACATGCACACACACGTGTACACACACACACATTGGATAATGTTATTATTGTATGAAAAGGTATGAAATGGGCCAAGATATACAACTAGAAGGTGTTATTCATCAAGATTGATTTTGAGAAAGCTTATGATTGAATTGAATAAACTTTTACCATATATATGCTTCAAGTTCTCAAGTTTGGTCCTAGGTTTGTTCACACTCTTAATGTGTTATTTTAGGATGTGGGGGATTGTATTAATATAAATGTCTCTCAATCCCAACACTTTGAGCTTCATAGATATTACATATAGGGGTGCCCTCTTACATATTCGCTTTATGTTTTATCTATTGAGGGATTAAAATATCTTTTGGATAGCCATGATTCTAGGGTTTTATGTCTCTCAATCCTAACACTTTGAGCTTCATAGATTTATCAGATAGGGTTGCCCCCTTGCATCTTCCCTTTATGTTCTAGTTATTGAGGGATTTGGTTATCTTTTGGATAACTCCTAAATTAAATTTATAGTTGATCAATGGGAACTTTATTGATAACTCCTTCCTCACTCTTTAGGAGGATGAGGACTCTATTAAGTATGCTATGGAATATATTGACATTTTATGCCTTGCCTTTAGGTCTTCTATTTAATGGCAGAAAACACAATGCTATTATTAGTCCCTTTCACCCAAACCTATTTGGTTAGAGGGATATAAGTGGAAATAGATCCTTCTTAGGGTTTAGTTTAAATTCATAGGCATTCCATTTGATTTTAGATCTTCTCTTATAGGTTTTTGGTCCTATGTGTTTCAAAGGGTAGAGAAAAAAATATCCTTCTAGATCACCAAACCATTAACTTTGGCTAGAAAGTTCCATATATATTCTAAGGTACTCACTACTACTCATATTTATTACCAATATTATTGTGATCTTTATAATTCATCTTATGCAAAGCTAGAAAATCTCCTGAGAGACTTTCTCTAGGCCAATTTTGAAGGGCACCATGGTTTTCAATGAATCTCTTGGGCTGTTTTTTATTGTCCTAAATAATCTAGTGGGCTTGGGTTCATTAATATTAAGCTTAAAGATATTTCTCTTGGTGTTAAATGAATCATCAAAAACATGAAAGGGAATGAGACCTAGAAAATATTATTGAGGCACTACATTGCTCAAGGTTTCTTGCTGGAAGAAAGGCATGGTGATAGATTGATTTTCACAGTGTTCTCATAACTCCTATATTGGTTAAGATAGGGGGGAATTTTCTCATGCAAAGCATTTGGAAAGCCTAGGAAAAAATTAAACCTCACCTCATCTAGGTGGTGTTAAGGGTTTATAAATGGGTTTTCTCTTAATTCTCAATCCCTATGGTGGTCTCCCATGTTGAATTTCCATAATGTCCCTTTTGTCATGGTCCCTTGGGTAAAAATATTGATACTATTAAAAATGTATTTGCATGATTGAAGACCTCTTTTTTAAGTTCACTCAAGATTATCTTCCTTGAATTATGGTTAAGTTTAAGTTCAGTATAAATAATGAAGATGCATAATCCATTTCTAAATTGTAGAGTTCCATACCTAAAGAGTACTTATGCAAAATTAGAGTTTCCTCTCTTACACCATGGTGTAAGGACTAACCCTATCCAAAATTGATGTAATTATATCACATTCCCCTAGGCTGGGTTACAATATTATGGACCCTCAACATATTGATACTAAAACCCTCAATCATCATGTATCTCTTAAATATATCCATCATGTTTGGACTCAAAGTTTTGATAATATTTGGGTAGCTTGTATTGATCTTAAAAAATTCCACTTACTTTGGTGTATTATTTACCAAGGTCTACCTATGGGGGACTAGCTCAAACACATGGGGGTTTTGAATCCCACTTGCCTAGCCTATCACCACCCAGAATCCATTAAACATATATTTTAGTTTTTCCCTCATGCCCAGTCTATTTGGAGATGGACCCATACACTTTTCAAACCCTTTAGGCCTAAAATGTTCACTTATAAGATGGTTCTCCTAGGGGATTCATCTTTGATTCTTTCAAGATATAATATATTCTAGAATTTTTTTTTGTATTGATGTTCTTTTTTAGATTTGGAAATCTAGAAATAAAGCATTTTTAATAATCAAAAGATGGAAAAAAGATTTTCTATAACTAACAAAATTATTTTGACTTCCAATGTTACCATAAATATTCAAAGTTATAAAAATAAGGTTTAGCCTAATCTTCACCATCTATATGTCCTCCTAGACCACTAGGGGAATGTTCCTTATGCAGTCAACCATGAGCCTCCTGATCTACCTCCCCACCATTACCCCTTGAAAGCATGGGCATAGAGGGTGGCTTCATTGATCTTGAGACTAATGGTATTGAATCTAGAGGAGTACCTCTCCTCACTCTAACTAGCCATATCTTCCTCAAGGATATGATATGGGAAACAAAGATAGTGGTGGTGGGGGGGGGCACAGAGGCCCCCACCATAAGATAAGTTCTCATAGTTAGTATTGACTGTTTCTCCTTTTAGATAGGATTCCTTACAATATAATGATACTAAAATTAACTAGTAGGTTGATGGTTGGGACCCTATCCCAGTTGATGAAGACCCCCCAACTCAGGGATGAGGGAACCCCAAAGATCCTCCACCTCCTCCACCTCTGCCTACCTTCATATTCACTACTACTACTTAGTAATCTCATTATTGTTTGTTCTTTTATCTTTTTTTTTGATATACACTTGAGTTGACTTAACCATGTTTTTTTTGTCTATTTGGTGGCCTTTTATGGACTATGCTCTTCCCAAGGCTTCTTTAACTTGGTATTTTTTTTAGGGTGTGAATTTTCCACTCATATTTTTTGTATAATTAGAGATGTATTATATCTTTTTATATAAATAAAATTGACCTTTTTAATAAAAAAAGAATGCAACCCTGACAAACTCTATTAGAAAACTTGACTCATGGAAACCCTAAAACCATGTCACGATGATTGAGTTGCTCTAGTTAGTGATAATTGAGATGGCCAAATTATTCATGCCATAATTTAATCACCCAATTTGAATGAGTGATCAGTGCAATAGAGGGTTGATCAGAAGCAAAATGTGAGAAAGTATACAATTATGACTAGTGATCTACTTTCTAAAATGTAATAATGGAGTCACTCTCTGCTTCCCTAATAACCAAAAAATTAGGTGTGAAATCAACTTTCTTGCTCGTACCAATGTAAGTGATATAATAAATAGATATGAGGTTGGTGGTTAAAGAGGAAATACATAAAATATCATGAAATAACCCATTATTAACTTCAATAAATCCGCTCCCATAAATTTCTACAGAAGTATCATCACACAACAAGATAGAAGACATATAACAAGGCTTCAAGGATGAGAATATGTCCTATGATGAAGTCATGTGGTGAGATACATCAGAATAAATTACCCATGTGGAATTATAGGACACAACTATAAAAAGTGCTTTGCCCTTATCTTTTCCCTTCTTATTATCTTTGTATAGATGAACTTTGATTGGAAGACTCAGGGACATTGATGTTGTGCTTCTCGAACATTTTAGTTAATTGGTCAATATGTTTCTTTATACATTTGTATTCATCATGTATAGATTTATTGTAATAGGCACATGTGAGTCACTCTTTCTTGGGTTTCACTTTTAAGGAGGAGGAATCTTTCAATGCTTTTGACTTAGCATCATATTTCTAACTCTTTCTTTACTTTAGGTATTTCTTGTTCTATTTCTTCTCTTTGTTGATAGAAGCCTTCTATTTATCATGAATCATAATTAAGGCATGTTATTTAAATGAATTAAATGTACCCATTTGAATGATATTATTTTACTATTAAATCAAGTTAGTAGTAAATTCATCTAAGGACAACATGGTTCCTGTAGCTCTAATGGCATGCTTGGTGGCATGGAAGGTAGAAACAAAGATAAAATACTTAGATCTCAATTTGGAAAAGATGGAAAGAATTAATTGATTACCCTTTTTGTCAATGCTACATAGTTTCAACTGCACCTAAGTGATTTAAACTTTATGAATAAGTCTTGTATTGTATCAAAATCACATGGGCTCATTCTAATGAGATTGTTCTCTAACTCATGACCTCTCATTATGTATTGCTTCCAAAATATTTTTTAAAATATGGTCCAAACTTCATTAGGAGTAGTGACAAATTCAATATGAAAGAGTAGGTTGGGAGACATAGACATGCATAAATGACTATAAGACTCATCACTTCTACTGTATTACTTTACCTTCTCTACCTCAGGTGTCAATTATTTTTCTATACCCATCATGATTCAATGTAATCCTTTTTTCCTCAAGAGGATTTTTAATTTGACTTTCCACTCATGATAGTTGAATGATGTAAGAATCAGAACATAACTTAGATCCATGGTGTAGAAAAGAAGTATGTGTTAAATTATGTGTGTTGAAAGACTAGGAATATGCAACCCACTAAATCTATATAGGTTTAAATTTACAAGTCATGAGAAAATCACCAAATCATAGAGTTAAAAAAAATTCACACTTTAAAAAAAATAACACCTCAAAAGGAGTAATAGGCAAAAAGTTATGCACAATTTTAGTTTTGAATGGCAAGGGCAATCTCCACATTGCAAAATTTGAATTTTTTTGGATGTGTAAAAGTTGTTTGAAATTTTTTGGAACAAACTTCCCATAAAAATATTTATGCCCTTTTGGAGTAAAAGTTAATAAATTTTGGCTTGGAAGTGACCAGAGACTTAACTCTCATGTGATTAGGGGATAAGACCTATTTTGGGTACTCCCTCTCTCACTTTGATAGATGTGATTGATGTGGGAGTGGCATCATTGTCACTCTCCACTATCTTAATGTTGACGGTCTCTCACATGTCAATTTGGATTAGATAGGGGTTAAATTTTGATTAATTTATGTGTAGAGGTATTAGAGTCCATCAAGGGTGCCTACATGTCTATCATAGTTTATGGGGGTTACTAGCACGACCATCAGGTTCTATTGGGTATATGAACAAGGTTATTGGGTTTTGGAAAGGTTACAAGTAAGGTTGTCAAGTTTTAGGGGGTATGATGGTAGAGGTCATGAAATTGGTGCTATTGGTAGGGTCATTGAGATTTGATGAATGTGCATGTAAGACCCAAAAATATGCCAATTAGTAAAATTACTTGTGAGGGTCCAAAATCCTATTAAGTTGAAGCAACCTCTAAAAAAGTAGATTTTATAATTTTTTTATAAAAACTAAATAGACCCACTTAGTTTCCTATAAACCCAAAAAAACACAAAAATAGTTTTTCCTTAAATTCGTCAAAAAGTATAGATTTTTATAGAATTCAAAAATGGAATTGAAACCCTCCAAAAATGGTCAAAAACAAACTATCATGAAACTAGGTCATGTTTACAACCATTCCTAAGATTTTTCCACCTTCTAAATCCAATGGTGCTATCTACTTTTCACTTAGAGATTGGGTATGTATATTTGTATATATTTAAGAAAAACCTCACTAAACCCTAAAAAATCAAAATCAATGAAAATCTAGAACAAACAAGAATGTAAGATATCACTACAAACTCAATGGATTTGTCTACTAATGTAGTTTTGATACCATGTTAGAATGGGTCACAATTAAATATTAACTCGATAAGGTCGAATACATGAGGTTGAATCTATATAGAGTAATGAATTTGAAGAACATCTCACAAGAGGAAGAATCTTGTCTTCACAAAAGTTGCATTAACACTAATTCATTAGACAAAAAGTACATATGAAGGTACACTGTAGTGAGTAACTAGGTCACCCAAAAAGATAATTAACTCAACTCACAATTAGAAAATTACTTAAATTACATTTCCTCTAATGACCTATTATTAACCTAAGTAAGTTAATTAGATAGTGTAGGTAAAACCACATCACGGGAAAAAGCTTACACAAACAAGTACCATACATTTATACTATGGGGTTTAAAAGGATTTATTATTTATAATATATTTATGTTTTAAATTTTGTATTCATACTCAATTGGTAGGACTATAGACTTAACTTTGCCATGAGATACCACTCTACCTCGAAAAGGGCACTGGTTGGAGTTTTTCATGGGGAAAATGTTTAAACAAAGTTTAGGCCCTATCAAATTAATCATAATCTATAATTATGTGAAAATTTTGTATTTTATAATGAACTAAAGGAGTTAGAGGGTTTTTATTTTGTTTTATTATATTTTTAGATATAATTATAAGAAAGTGGGATATGAGCACTGTTGGAAATTGATGGTTTGTAGCTTTTTTTTGGGTGTGTGTTTTTGGTTACATATATTAGTGTTTATATATTTTTATATAGATATATAATATTATGGATGTGGATAAAGGCACATATGTGAAGATATCATGAATATGAATCAGAACACAAACATGAGTGCCTTAATTAGCTGGTCAGTTTGCATTTTTGACTGACGTGTTTATTGGGCCCAAAAAAATGAACTATACACTCACAGTTTAGTTAATCTACATTAATATTTATTTAAGTAAAATAAAAATGGTTAAGGAAAATGACATTGGTTAAGCCAAATGTTATGGGTTAAGGAAAATTAAATGTTATCCTCGATTGAACATAAGTTACACACTGACCAAAAAAAATAAAATTTATATCCATTAATTTCACACCTTTCCCATGTTTCATTTCTAATTTTACATTAACCTATTAATTTTATACCTTTTTAGGATATTTTACGATATTAACCTATTCCATAAATGCATACCACATTCACAAAAGCATTACAGAGGAGACATTTACTATACATGTTGGTTACCTACAATGAATTAAATTATTTGCATTGTTGAATCTTAAACCATTTTTAGAATAATATCGATTTAGCATCTCAGAAGGGCATAAAATTTACATTTACAAATGATAAACCATTTAAATACAAAACATGTTTTTTAAATTAATCAATTTTTCAACTTTAGAAAATTGTTTTAGTTTATAAAATTTTAGGGCACACTATTAACTGAAAAATTGAGTTAAGTTATTATAATACATAGTTTTTAATGCTACTTAAAACAAATGCTTATACACATTTAATTATATTATATAACTTTGGGGCATATCTCCCAAGAAACCTAATTAGATGTCTATGGTAAGCATAGTGCCATGTAATTTGAAAAATTTTAGTCTAAATGACACTCTAACTATTATTTTTTCAAATATGGGAATGGTGAAAATTTTTCAGTAGTTTTATTTAAGGATATTGGTTTATCTATAATATGGGTAACTTAATGTAGCAATGATCGAAGGTGAAATCTTGGATGTAAACCCTGTGTTAATGTGTCTTTGTGATCATAATAGTAACCCAAATTGTTAGTTGTAACATGGTTCATTAATAAAGGTTCTTGGCTGTGATATATTCCACCAATATTATATTCTTGCTAACTACATAAGCATTCCACATAAAATTAATATTATTATAAGAATAGGTTTATTATACAATTAAATATTTACAACACCTTAACACATATAAACTTAATTAAACCAGAATAGGCTATTATGAAACCATAATGAAAATAACATGTTGGCATGGTGATGAGGAATAAATTATTAAACTTAGTAATGTTGACATAATGCTATGTAGTTTCAAATTGTCCCATCCTCCCAACCTTAAACCTAAAGGAAACTTGAATTAATTTAGTGAGCTTTAAAAAAAAAATAGTATTATGTGGTTGAAGATCTGCATAAGAAAATAATACTCACTAAACTTATGATTGGCCTTTTTAATTCCAATTTTAGGAACACCCACCTAATTAGTTATTTAATTACATTTACAAATCATTACAACAATATCCACAAGTAAAAATAAATTGACCAAGAATAAAATGATTTATCAAAACCCCATTGTAAATTGCATGTAAGTGAATCATAATCATAAAAATAAGAACATGAAAAAACTAATACTATCAAAAAAGGAAATGGTATTAACATTAAGATTGATATTATCTGGGATGTGTGATAAGCTTATTAAGAACAAAATTTTACTATTCTTAATGTGTGACAAATCATCACATCTATATTTTAATATTCCTTTGAGCTAAAGATACATCATTCAATATTAAAATTTCATCATTCCTACATAGATATGCAAAACAAAATCTTACTATCCTTAATGAATGATAAAACCATGATGCCCATATTTTAATGTTCCTTTCAATTGAAGACACACCTTTCAATTCTGAAATTTTATCATTATTACATTGATATGCGGAACAAAATTTTACTATCCTTAATTTGTGACAAAATCATCACATCTATTTTTTAATGCTCCTTTGAGCTGAACATACATCATGCAATTTTAAAATTTCATCATTCCCACATAGATATGCAAGACCTAGTTTAATGATTCAAGGGCGTAGACTTTAGAGAGGTAAGGAACATAACATTCACTTATGCTACATTCTTATTTATTATTTTGTAGTATCAAATAAGAGAACATGTTGAACACAAATGGTACATCAAAATATGTAACATAACAAAATGAGAAAACAAAATACCCCAAAACCCTCCAAACATGGATAAAATAGTTTGTATATTGTTAGATGGATATGCCAAAATTAATTTCTAGGACAAACTTAAATGAATAGGATAAAATTTGTTCAAAGTGTGCATAGGATTATGGAAAACATAATAATGCATATATTTAATAATTATTTTCTATTTTTTCACACATTTTCATATGTTTATCATTGTCCCTTATTAGTTAGTGCTAAATGTTTATCGATGTTGCTTGTTTATCAATACTAATTATTTATCAATTCTCCTTATTTACACATGCTTATGTTTGCTAATTATTTTCTATTTTTTCATAGGATTATGGACAACATATATGTCATATGTCTTTGTTTTCTATGATAAAATCAATGCATGTTTCAAATATGTGTATATTATTTATGGTCTGAGGAAATAAGTGATAACATTTATTTTTACTTCAATTATTGATAGTATAAAATTGATTGGTTCATATTATGTATATTTTATTCAAGGTATTATGACTCTTTTTGATCAAAATGTAGAGAATTTGGTTGTTTAAATAAATTTTAAATAATGTGCGACCAAATTTCTAGTACACTTTTTATAAGAGATGAGAAGTTGATCACACTTCATAGACATGGAGTGTCACTTATGCAATAGTTTGTCAATGTGAAGATAAAATATGTATAGGATGTTGGGGATGTGAAAGAAATGGTGAGGTGGGGTAAACTAAGTAGTGATGGTGCTTCATCTAATGTTACTAGCATGGTTTTTCCACTTATGTAGTTACAACACACTATTAATGATCATATTTTTCCACTTGTCAAGTTTGAGTTGAATACAAATGAGGAACAACATACACCATAATTGATACTAGGACCACAACATGTTTCCATTGATGGCATATCTGATATTATGAGATACTCAACATACAACTCTATTTTATAGTTTAGGGGGACTCAAGAGGGCATACATGTTAGTTTATGGTAACTATTTTTATTGATTTGTGGTATTTCCATTATATGTGTTATGTGTATAATATTGGGGTATTTCATGGGGAGTAGTAAGGAGAAAAATAATGTATGTAGAGGCAATTAATTGAGGGATCTCCCTTGGTAGAGAGTACTTACCATGTCAAGTTATAATTGGTATTGTAAATTAATGAAACTTTCACTATGCTCTTTAAAAAAATCGAATGAAATTACTTGACTTGTTTAATTTACACACATAAAAATGGATACTTATAAAATTAGATAAAGATGGATAGTTAGTAAATTAAGATGAATAAAAACTAAATAATAGACTATGGTGTATGTCACAAGCAAACAAATTATCACTAATTCCAAAAACCAGTTTAAAAGAATTATTATTTTTTATCTTGGTGGGTCTTACATTTGAATGGAAAGATTCCCTGTAGAATCAATAATACTCTATTTTTTTGTTTGAGTTTTGGTAGGGCTTATGAAAATTCAGATTTAATAATCTAGGGAGCGTATCCATTTTGGGGATTATTTTCAAGAAATATCCATGTTTGACATTGCCTTAAGATATTATGATTAATTTTTTTACATCCTTTTTTTGTGATACTTAAATGTTACAAGTGATATTAGTATCTATTCTTACACGTGGTTAAGATTATAATTACTAGAAATCTCAATTGATGATATTGATTGCATAATCACTAAGTGTTTCCATTGGTAATCAATTCCTTCATGTAAATTTATTAAGGATATAATCACTTAGCACATAAATTTTGTAAGTATCACTTAGCACATTTTGTAGAATCCCTAGTTTGGGATTCATTCTCTTATTTTTGAACCCATTAAGAGTTCCAACCAATGATATTTAGAATTAATGTTTTTTATAAATTTTATATTGTGATCCACAATAAATTACAACATCATTAAAATATAACTTAACTTTGCAATAAAATCATCCATGCTAACTATGACGTGTTAGTCTATGTAAGGAAAGTTGTTAAATGGTCCTTATGCATTTGTAAGTTTTTAACTTGTATGATTTGAGGGCAACATATCAATGCATATGTTTGCTAATTATTATCTATTTTTTCATACATTTGCATATGTTTATCATTTCCCCTTGTTTGTCAATGCTAATTTTTTATCAATGCTACTTGTCTATGAATGCTAATTATTTATCAATGCCCTTTAATAAGTCTATTTTTTGGCTTACTTAATTCATAGTTGAAATCATAGATTTTTATCTCTTGTAGTAAAAAATACACATCCTAGGGATTTCTCTTTTAATGAATTGGATTAGAGTGAGGTGAAGTACAATTTGGGAAATGATAAAGGTATTATTACAAGGATACAAAGAGATCATATAGAAAACTTCTTAAGTCGCGAATGTAAGAGATTGGGGTATCCCATTATCTTCTATATTGATGATAACACATTCCATCCTATGTCATCTGACTTTCAAAATGTTAGGATTGATAGATATCTTAAATACATATTGTGAGTATGGTGTCTTGTAATAGTTTTTTAAAAATATGAATTGTAATTTTTTATATTCTAATTTATGTATGTTTTATATAACTATTAGTGTATGTATGGCCCCAATGATTATATGACTGAAGATGATGTGCATTATGACATTTCATATATTTTGAAGGCTGATACTGAAAACTGACCTAGTCATAATCATTTACGTCATGGATGCCAATGTCATTTTTATATCTATGTGTTGATGATGATGCAAGATCAGAGTTTGATTATGTATAACAACATGGGCCATATGGATTGGTGGGGCATGGTTTTCTATGGGCAATAAATTGATGACTTCAAGGGTAGTCATTGTACTTTGTATCTATACATTAGTGTTGCATTAAAGGATTGGGTGGAGAGATTATTTTTTTTGCTCCTGACCCCTAAAGTTGTTCACTAAAATCATTGTGACATGGTCCATGAAAAACTTTTATTACTCAATGGTCAAATAGAGAGGGATGGTTTCATGACTAAATAATACATCTAAAATATTCATGGAATTGTGGAAGCAACAAAATATAAATTTGAGCCTAATGATGCAGATAGTGTTAGAACATTTGTATTAAAAATATTAAAATAGTATTTGAGTATGGATAATTTGAAAAAATAGGAATAGAGGATCAACACTTTGTCTTAGGCCTCCAACTTCCTCAACAATTTGAGTGGATGTTGAAGTATGCACATAATAGTATACTTTAAATGGAATCCATGTATGGGATAAATGCAAAAAATGTACTTTTAGATCTTAAAATTTGAAACTTCACACTTGTTATTGTATAAGACTTATGTTTGTGTTTTGCAATGTAGTTCATGTTGTATATGCTTTTTATATTTTATAGTATACATAATTGACTTCCTATTGTGTGGGTGTTAATTTCTATGGCTACTTTTCTAGACTTAACATTATGGATGAATAAATTAGTGGTTAGTGTACATTTGCACATGTTGGAAATGAAACCAAATGTTTTTATGATGGGTAATGCTTGTGCTAAAATTACTAATATTAGGTAAGTTGAACTCATGTATATTATAAATATTCCTTGTTGCAATTAAAAATAATGATTTTTTTGATAATTTTGTTATTTTTACTTTGTCATTGCAAGTATAGGGAATAATTTCAATGTGAAGTATACTGAAATTGGCACATGCGGAGAGCATGGTTGAAAAACTTGATTGTAAAGGTAAATGATGCTGAAACAAGGTAGACAATGTTTATAATCATGGGTGAAATAATTCACAAGTTTCCTACTAATGAATCATTGGTTTATGATGAGAACCTATTCATAGAATAATATGCATCTCAATAATAGTTCACCAAATATTTTAAAGATCAATGGTTCCATCATATTGGCATGTGGGAAACATATTTGCATAGAATGCCCCATGTAGGTCAAGAAATAAATGTTTCCATAGAATTATATCACTCTAATTTGAATCACACGTTTTTAAATGAAATTAGAGTTTTTTACCATCTAATAGTGTATTGGTTGGTGAATAAGTTGGTGTTTGTTATATTTATGTATTATTGGTAAAAAAAAATGTTAAAGGATAATGAGTTTTATAGGAACTTCAACCTTGATAAATTAGATGAAAATTCATGGATGAAATCAAAAAGCATCCTTGATGGCAACATGATGTTTTAGTGAGATTGGAATTGATGTGGCATGGGTGAGAAGCCAAAGAAAATAAGAAACATTTTTCAAGGTTAGAATGGTGAGTCAACATTTTTCAATGTGTGAATTCATGTGGTCAATCCAAGGCCATGTGTGCAAGTACATATTGAAATTTGATGATTTGAGAAATAAATTTGGAAATAAATTTTACTGAAGAAGTAATGTTCCATTTTATTCAACTAGTAATGTTGATGCTCATGTAATTATTATTTGTGTATTGATTCTTATCTATCCTTATTATTTTGAATTTGTAAATGAATTTTCATGGATTTTCATATGGTTATTGACAATAATCCATTTATGGATTATTTAAGATGATATCAGTAATAGTTTTATTGACCTTTCCCATGACAATGTTATCGATGTTATTGTAAATTAAAATGTTGTCGATGATGTGAATGACCCAATGATCCCCAAAATCTTAGGATCTATGGATTTATAGAGAAATCACTTCTCACTCTTCTAGTAGTTGATAAGATAAGTATTGATTTACTTGAGAATATTGTTGAAGATGGTTTTAAAAGGTTTCAAACAAGGTCAATTTTTATAATGGCGAGGTGAATCATCCCCATGCACAATCTTTCTAACATGTATAAGATGGTTATGGGACTCAAATATGATATTCAAAATATTTTGTGGAGAATATGATAGTTTGTAGGCGTGCACCACTGACAAATGAATATGCTCAATTCCATTTGAAATGTAAAGTGAAATAAAAGTGTGTTAATTTTTAGGATCATTTGGATAGAGCACCTACAAAAGATGCAGACCAACAATAATTTTCATGAAGAATGATCTATATACATTGAACTAAAGTTGTTTGGGTGCCCATTTTTAGTAATGAGGTGTTATATGTCCTAAAATATTTAATACTTGTAAATCTCAATGCTTGACATGTGGAAAAACATAAAAACTAATGGAAATATAAAAATTTGTAAAGATTCACAATTGATTTAATTATTTGGTTGTTTTTGAAATAATTTCTAGCTCAAATCTTTAGACAAATGCTATTTTCAACATCTAAAAACCATGATTTGTTAAAAATGTTTATTTTTATTCTCTAAGTCTTTATATTTGAGTAATGGGAAGTAACATTAAGAAAATACTTTTAGTTAACCAATTCAACACACAAGGTGTTAGTATTTTTTTCAAAAATCACATTTTTGTGAGACATTTATATTCATATTTTGTAAATTTCATAAACTATAATGATACATGTGTACATGCATGCGTATGTACACACACACAAAACACACACACATATGAGTTCACAGTCAATAAAGATACTATATTTATGTAAAATTCAACAACTAAAATGAAATGAACCATAGTAAACCAAAACACTAATTATGATCATTATTATTGTCATTGGAGTTAAGAATCCTAGATGCAGTGAGGGTTATTATTGGGAAAGTCATGCAATGGAGTACAAAGTTGTCCACACTTTGATCTCTTCCTCATAAATTGTATTTTGTCTTATGTTCTTATAATGATCTTCTTATAAATCAATAGCATTAGTGTGAAACAACTTCACATACTCCCAATGATGCATTTTTATCCTTTAGCCATATCTGAGCCTTTAGTTTTTATTTCCTTACATGTTCAATACAAATCTTTATCTCCTTGCTCTCATTTTTTAGAGATGATATGGTTGTAAAATTCAATCAATACTTTCCTTTAGGTTATCCTTCCTATATTTTATAACCTTTTCCCATTGATCCCATACATCCAAAATATTATTAAAATGCCTTAGTTAACATTATCTAAGGTCCTCATCCACCTTTACATTCATTTGTTCAATACTTTTATATTGGTCCAAAAAATTACTTAGGGGAATGGGATTGGGAATCTTGGAAGATACAAAGAAGTAGAACCATGGATATTTAGTAAGTATATTCCACTAGAAAAACATTTATTCCTATGAAGGGATGTCACCTAAAGTCTCATTATTGGCATCAAAATCTAAACTCAAAATTTCTATGAATTTCTTCTTGATAGGTTCATTGATTCCTTTCCTTTTACATTTATTTTTGTCTATTACCAAATAAACACAAACATTGTAATATGATGAGATGTAGGTTAATTTTTTCACTTCATTTTAAATTTATTTTTATCCATTAGTGAACAAACACAAACATTGTAATATGATGAGATGTATTTTCATTGGTTCATTTCTTTTAATCAAATGCAAAGCAAAAATATATGTATCAAGATGGAAAATAATAAAACATTATATAGAATATAAAGGGTATTATATAGACAAAAAATATTCAAGGAATTATATAAACTATCATGAATGGTATTATATATATATATAGACACACACACATACTACTTTTTTGAAGACAAGCAAAAAAAATTAAAGATAAACAATGAATATATATACATAGTCTTTTTTTGAAAGAATGTCAATAATTGATTTTTATATACCATTATAAAGAATTTAAAGGTTGTGATTTTTCCCTTACCTCCAAGAAAGTGAATAAGCATCCTTGTAGCTTTGATGGTGTGGTTGTATAAACTTACAATGTGACTGTATACCAAGAGGAAATGCTAAAATGAGGAAATATAGATGTTGTATTATGAATGGAGTGTAGGGGTCTTTGTCATGATCACTTTATTATTGTTATTTTGATTTAAAATAATACATTTTTATGGATAAATGCACGTTCAACATTTGAAACTCATTTAACATAACGTGGCACATTAGGGTTCATGAAGCCCCATTACATTTCCTTATGATCCATACACACAAGGAGCTTATAGATAATACATGCACATGTCATATAGAATTTAAAAGGCATGGGGTGAATTCAAATTTGACTAAAAAAATTAAGCTATGTCAATAAAATTCATTATTCCTAGTATCTCATTATTCGTACCCTTTCACCTTGAGTTACTAAAATGTGAGGCTCAAGGCATATAACACAGTTGTTTCTTCATAGTCTCATATGTGTATGAAAACCTTTATGAAATTATTTTAGGAAGGCAAAAATGGGTTAAAATATAAACTTACTTATTTTACATAAAATTTAATTGTCTCACATACTATTTTAATAGTACTAAAATAGCAAGACAAGGGCATGGATCCATTTCAATATATATATATATATATAATAATAATAATAATAATAATAATAATAATAATAATAAGAGGAAATTAGTGAACATTTAAATTAAAATATGACCTGATATTTAACACATTTACTACTAAACAATCTTATGTGTGTTTTGATTTTATTTCAAAATTAAAAAATATAGCATAGAACATTGTTATCAATGATTCACCACTACCCTAGACCATATGTAATATATAAAATTCAAGGAAATTGTGAAGCATCTACACCATTCATTATGATTCTCCCTTATCCCATTTTTATCTTTGATTGGATAGAAATAACATTAAGAATAATGAGAATAATTTATAATATAGATACCATTGAGCTAAATGGTAGCTAATTGGTTACACAAGTCAATTCCATAATGTATACCCATGAAGATGAAGCCCAAAAGAATTTATGTTTGATGGATATGGATATGGTATGTATATTAATTGACACCATTATTAATCTAAATATTCTATAATTTCATTATAATGAAGAATGGATTTATTAATATAAAATATCTAATCCTTATTTTGAGATGCATTCTAACATAGTTTTATATTTTACCTATGGTAACTATAGATATTGAGTAGAGTATCACAAATGTTTTCATATTCCATAGTTTTCATGTCATACTAAAGCTTGGTGTATGATTCACATGTATGTACTTTCATAGATTCAACAATAGTATAAGGATTAGTATGAGGGGATGAGGGATCACAAAACCTATCTTCCAAGTTTCTAATGGAGGGACCGAGGGCATGAGTATTGATTTTTGTTATCAATAAAGTCAAATTAGGTTAGATATTAGATCTAAATCTCTCTTATACTTTAAAAACATCATATGTGTCTCTTACTGTGCTGATTTTAAGAAAATCAAGTTCATCCTATAGATAACTATGTACAAAAAATGCACTTCCAAAATTTTACTTTGTGCAATGTGAGGGACATCAAGTTGTATGGCCTTGTGTGAAAAATCACCTATAGTTTCATACTTCATGAATATTTTTTGGTTATCACCTTGCATCCACTACACATGATTTCATCAGGATAACTCATTTAGTTCAAAATTTAGCATAACATAGACAAATTTGTCTTCATCTTTAATTCAATTTAAGACCTATAATTTTGAATTTTTACTACTATTATTGTAATTCATTATGTTTTCCATATTACCTACATTAACAAGATAATTTTTTTGAAGAAATATTACATAAAAAATAAAACACAACAAAGCATACAATAATAACAACTTTATTCCACATGGTAGTGTTTAATACAATTGCTCAAAATAGGGAGGAACTGTCACAACAACCCCCTTTCCCAAACATTCATCTCCTTGAGGATCCCAAAATTATAAAAGTTTTGATCTCATTGAGTGTATGAAATAATTTTTATCTTGCTGATAATCCAAACATTATGCAATAACACTACATTGTTAAAAATAATATATCATATAATTTGGCATATGTTGATAATATGACATTATGTATCAAATATTGGGACATGAACATTAACATCCTCAAGCATATATAAAACATATAACATCCTCAACCATGTTTAAAACATGAACATCATCATCCCTACAACAAAAATGATCATCGTGCAATATCAAACATTTATTCTCCTCTTTAAGTCCTTCTTTTGTGCTAAACCACCTTATCCTAGTATTAAAAAAAATGAATAAAATTATTTTCATAAATAAAAAATAAAAACCACAATAATTGATTCCATATAAAGAGTGATTGAAAATCAAGGAGAAACAAATATACTCACCTTCAACTCTCATATTCTCCCCTTCACATTATTGTTTGCTACCAAGATATTTTATTTTTCCTATTAAGTTTTGTAACTCATGTGTAAGAATAAGATGTGAATGTATTGGTGAATAAAAAATATAATGGAAAAAACATAATGTATCACTTACTTTCCCAAATTACCTTCACCTTATAATCTCTCATCTCCTTTTTAATTTTCTTTGGAATTGTAAATCTTGAGTTCTTCTTCTATATCTACCAACCATTCATGGTTCAAATTGTGAGAGTCATAAACATATTTTTTTTCAAGCAACTTTCCTTTTTTTATGCATATTATACAATTTTTGATCCAAATTACAATCCATAGACCTCTATTTTATTATCATGATTAGATGCATCGTTGCTTGAAAGTCTATAATGGGAGGTAGCATGTGCATTTTAGTATGGTGTGAATTTATTGTGGTTTTTACTATAATTTACTCCCACATTCATACAATGTAATAAGTTGTGGTGCAATACAATAAAATTGGTCCTTGTATCCAAACTCCTAAATAATCTTGTAACCATGATACTTGTACTTGAAGATAGTCTACACACATCAAAAGTTTCAAATTAAATAGACATCTCTTCAAAACAAACATCATGATAAAATATTAAATAAACATCTCCTCAAAATGAACATCTTGATAAAATATTAAACAAATATCTCTTCAAGTGTTTCTATAACATTGACGTTTCACTACAAAATAATCTCACATATTCTATACCCTCCAATAGATTGTGTCAAATACAAATCTATTATTTTTATTATTTAATTTTAGATTCCAATAAATTTGTTTAGTCATTTTGTTGACTAAGTGTTTCTTTCCTATGTCTGTGTGTCTCTATTTGGCATATTCAATGTTTAACATTAAAAGAATAGAGGATTTGATAAATAATTTACATCTTAATTTATTATTAATGTCAACACACTTGTACCAAATTAGAATTGATCAATGGGATTGAGTGTTGAAGTGCTAAGTGAGATAACTACCTCTCAAGGTTTATGAATTTGGGACCACAACTAAAAACAATCTCATTTAAAAGGTGTATTTTGATTTTTCTTGATCTTCCTTATCCCTATGCAAGTTAGATTGGTGCAAAAAATATGAATATACTCACACTTTCAATGCCACCCCAATTTCATCACCAATTCCACCCAAATTTATATGAAACACATCTAAATTAAAAATTAAAAAACATGGGATAATTACCCTTGTACAATGCAAATATCATGACATGCCACTACAAAAGTCTTATTGAAGCTAAAATTCCACATTGACCTTATGCTCACATGAAACATGTGAGTATGTTTCTTGCTTGAATATGGTAACAAGTTCCTATGCATGTAAAAACACAAAAATAGGATCACAATTCTAGGTCATAACACTTAAAAAACTCACAATTCCCCACATTTTACCTTCTCCTTCTAAGTATGCATGTAGGCATGTGAAGAGGTTTCAAAGGTCATTTGTTCCATTTTTTGCTCTTATTATAATGGTGGATAATGGGTACCTACATAGGTAAAATCCAAATAACAAGATCATAATCATGTTCCATACAACTTTAAAATAAACTCCCAAATCCTAACATATTACCTTCTCCTTTTGACTATGCGCATGTTCATGCCAAGAGCTTGTATATGCCATTTTTTCATTCTTATGATCTTCCTACAAGGGAGGCTAATAGGTTCCTATGCAAGTAAAATAAAAAAATATATTAGAATTATGTTTCATATGTCATAAAAACATTTATAAATCCCAACATATTACCTTCTCCTTTTGACTATGCCAATGTCCATGCAAAGAGCTTTTAGAGGCCATTTTTTCCATTATTATACTATTGCTAAAAGGGAGGGTAATATGTTTATATGGAGATAAAAGCAAAAAATAGTATCACAATCAGGTTTCATATGACTTAAAAAACACTCACAATTACTAGCATATTACCTTCTCATTTTGACTATGCTTGTGTGTATGTGAATGGGCCACCAAAAAATACTTTAGAAACTCACTATCTAAAAATTTCTTATACTCTAATAAAATAGGTGTGAACCCCTCCTTACTACCATTATTTAATTTACAAACAAGTGAAGAAATTATAAATCTAAAATAAGTATGTCATAAGATATACATGTAAATTAAAAATGAATGAACATCAAAGAATTGCCCTTGTATCATGGGAATCATTTTCAAGGTCCTAATATAGATCATCCTCATCCTCCAATAAAATAGGTGATTATGTTTCTTCCTCAAATATAATAATAGGCTATTTTGATAGAGTAACTAATGAGAACATGAACATACCAACTAGTTACGCTCAATGAGTGTGCATAAAAATATCCCTAATTTTGAGTATTTTATATATATATATATATTCAACATGTATTACCAACCTCCAATTACCTAATTTATTTAATAAAAAATTACCTACTTTCTTTAAAATAATAATGGATCACTGGTAGACAAAGTAACCAATAGGTAAGTGGAGGTCAACTATTAATGTGGTAGTCCACATTGAACATACTAAATGGTTATGCTTAGTGAATCATTGTGCTCATAAAAGATAATCAATTCTAATAATAACTATCTGGTCCTTTGTTTTCTTAATGTATTTGAGTTTCCAGGTCTCTGTAAAACCTGGGGTCTTTCTTCTTACTATCTTGTTTTGTGGTTTTAGGTCCCTGTAAAACCTGTTTTTGATGCTGCTCTGCAGTAGGTGATAGGTTTGTTTTTCCTATGGTTCATTATTGTTATATCCTTCTTCCTTTGTTTCAGGGTTTTGGGGTCCCTTCAAAACCTGTTTTTACCTTAATATAAAACTATCTAGTAAATTTAACGGGGACTACCCCACTAGTAGATGCCCTTCACATCCCTATTACTTACTTTATACATTTTATAAGTCCATTCATCCAATACATTTAAATTTCAAGCTAACATGTTCATAGGTGCCATGAAAGTGGTCAAATCTCCTTACTTTTCATTCCATTAGTGTCCCTTAATATGGTTTATTGGTAGATAAAATTAAAATTTAACCTTAGTTGAATGCATTCTTCTCCATGGTCAGGAAATTTAAAAGTTGGAAACATATCAAAATAACCTATGCAAAAATACAAAGTAACTAGCAAACATAAGCATTTTATAAACAAAGGACATTGATAAAAAATTAACATTGATTAAAAAAATATAATTGATAAATAATTATCACAAAAAAATAAGGGGCAATGATAAACATATGCAAACATATCAAAAAATAGAAAACAATAAACAAACATTAACATTGATATTATGTCCATAATCCATATGCCATATTTGAACAAAGGGATTATAATGTTATACTAATTATGTTATACATATTCTATTGTTAAAATTTTATAACCAATCTTCACCTCAACTAGATCCAAAAGGTAAATGATGAAATAAAGGCTTGATACAAGAGACCTATAAAATGAGTACATCAGACCCTTAAAGAGAAATAATACATTAGATCCTTAATTTACTAAATAGTGGAGGATAACGAATATAGATTAATCGATCATATAATGAAACTCATCATAATTTATTGATTGGGTGTCAGAGTTTTTGTATTTAGAGAACTCCTTAATTACTAGAAGGTAATTAAGACACTTGACTATAATTAACAAAATTGTTCTTCTACTATAAACAATCCCACAAGATGTTGATCTTTCTGACTTCCTAGTGCCAATGTTATGAATTTAATAATAACTCAAATAAATTTATTTACAAATGTAAACCCACATCAAAACACCAAACATTGTTCTAGGAAGGCTATTCTCTATTTTAGCTCATAAAAACATAGCAGTGCATCTTAAATAGGCAAGAAATATCGTATAAGTAGGTTAACAATTGAAATACAACTATGTGAATATATAATATATTCTATTTTTAGTTATTCACATCCATAGAATATTATAAGGAATTCAAGATTCATATAATCATTTCATGTTAATGAAAATAAGTTGGAACACCCTAACCTCAACATTTTGACAGGGTAATCCTTAAAGAGTGCGATCAAATCTAAAATTGAAAATGTGCATCTTTACCATACACTACATTAACAAAATACATATAAGGTTATTAATTAAAAATTTAAAATGTTAGCTAATACTAGGGTACTTAGTTATTGTCTCAAATTCTCATCTTTATTATAGTTTTAAACATAAATAAATTATTTGATTGATAGAAACCCAATAGGGTATAGCGTGAAATAATTCACATCACATGTATCTTACTTATCATAGCTAAAAAACTATTTACACAAAACTCTAACTCTACCCATAAAACATGGTAAATAATATATACTAAAACATTAAGGATGTGCACTTCTATGATGGACATTTACCAATAATTATGTAAATAGAAAAAACCATAATAACAATTTGAACCCTAAAGTAAGCTCATGTATGAGTAATCACGTTACATAATTGAAATTACATGATACCTAAGTTCTAAGCATACTCAGGCTTACCAAATTCTCAAATCAAAATTTTAGAGAGGCTTTACCAAATAACAAACAACATTGAAACACAATTTAATCTTATCTAAATTCTCAAACTTAATGAATAAAACAAGGGTTAGAATTCACAAATTATTTTATAGCATAAGCCTATGTACAATGGTGTTAAAATTCAAAACTTCATCACAATATAATAAATTATATAAAATTATACCTTCTTTAAATCACTCAAAAATATATTTTACATAACAAAATCTAAATGTATTGCATCAAATCCAAGCTACTCCAAGTCTTTAAATATAACACTAACATAGTCACTCATTTTAAATTTGTTATGTGAAGGGTATCCCCAATGTTTAAAGCCAATCATATTTGGATTATCAATACTAAATATTATTTAAAATTTATTACAAAATGTAAAACAATCATTCTAAAAACTCAATATCACATACTCAACTAAACTACTTAAGCATGCATGGTAAGTACAATTATTTAATGTATTATCTGTTGGCCAAGTTTGACATTCCAGTCAAACTAGGGCACCTATAGGCAAAAAATTGAGTTTTTGGGTCTATATGGGTTTAAATGGATGTTACAATGTGTTTCAAGGGTTGATTAATGTCATTTCATGTTATGCTACCTTTGGTTATTAGTCCCCTAAGTCTATTTATCAGTTTTGGGTCATTTAGAGGTCATTTTAAGTGCATTTAATGCTTTATACAAGTTTTTTGGGATTTGTGCAAGTTATAAATGTTTATTTCATCCATAATGTGTCCTTATAAGTCTTTATGAAGCTGAAATAATTGAATAAATGGTAGGTTGTTTAGAAAAGGGCAGTTTTCTTGACCAAAGAGTGAGAAAAAGACACTTGTACAACTCCTTGGGAAGTGTTCCACTTGGAAAACATGGTGGTGTGACTCTTCACCTTCCTAAAGGACATATACACATTTTTTTTCATTTTTTTCACAAAAAATTACATCTTCAACTCAATTTTCTTCATTTTTCTCTTGGCATGCAAATGAAGATCAACTTCAAGTGCTCACTATGGGCTGTACAGTTTGAGTTGGAGGAAATTATATTGGGGGTGGATAGTGATTTTAGTGTAATTAATTTAAATAATAATAACTCTCATATTGGTGGCTTCTCCTTCATGAACAATCAATTTGATCCTAGGTAGCTTCTTATGCATGTTCAACCATGAGGGGGCCTCCTTTTGAGCCTGTTTCATATTTTATTGATTTGTATTGATGTGTTTATCTATTTAAGGTGTTTATAAATGATTTTAAATATGTTCCCATGCTTATTATTATCTTGTAGAGTTCAATTATGTGAAAAAACCTCTTTTAGGCTTGCAAAATGCTTAGTTTATATTCACAGTCAGCTCAACTCAATTGCTTTGAAAATGATCCATTCACTTTGGATATAGTGTTTTGATATTTTTTTGGTGGGGTTATTGATGTATTTTGGGTATTAAATAATTGAAATTTGTCTTGTGGTGCTTGGAAGGCTTTTTTCTTGCATTTTCTTGCTCCCTCATTTTCTCCTTGCATAGAGCAGTCACAAAACTCCATCTATAGGAACATGCTGACATCATCAATGCAAGTTTGAAGGTTTGACATGGAATTTAACCTTTTTGGACTACTAATGTGCATTGAAGTGTTGGGAAAAGGAATATATGTACTACAAACTAGAAAATTTGGAGAAAAGTCTCAGTTATGCTTATGAAAGGAGAATGTCATCTATAGTTGATGCCATAGATAGCTCTTCTAAAGGTGTTAAAATGTGATGATCAATCCATTTTGAAGTTCCTTGGCATAGAGAATGCCTAGAAAAACCTATTGATGATCCTAGTTGACAAGAAATGTGGCAAAACATCAAATTGGAAGTTGGATTACGTTTTAGGCCTTCTTGCTCTAAAATGATCAAATAGAGGCCTAAGGGGTTTTTTTCGGCCTATAAAAGTGAAAATATAAGAGAATTTGAGTCCTAAAATTGGGTGGAGATATAGTCCCTATACCAAATAAGGATCTCCCAAAGTTTGAAGCTAAAATGCTGAGAGGAAGATGGTCATTGAGACACTTGAAGATGTATAGAAACACATTGACACCAATTGGTGTTGTCTACAAGATAGTGACCAAAAAGTTACCTTGCTCGCCATTATGGTGTTTTAGGTTATGCCACCAAATTGGAATGATTAAAATGAGTTTAAGAAGTGTCTATAAGCCAAGAGGGCATGAGAGGTAGATAAATTCACTATTTTAGCCCTAATGAATGCTTTCTATCTGTACACATGATTGTGATAAGCATCTATAGGTAGAAAGAGAAAAGTATGTGAAAAAATAATGACCTTGAGAAATATTTGGAAAAGTTTACAATTTTAATTCAAAAAAATACACTCCTATATCACCAAGAACCATGAAAAAGTCTAGATTCACTTAAAAATAACCTACAGGCCTAACTGGATGAAGAAACGTAGCCACCTACAACTAAAGCTAACAATGGAATGAGATGATGAATTTGGAGGAGTGTTGAGAACAATTTTGGATTAAGGGAGATATAAATTTAGAACCTAATGACTTGGGGATATAAAGGAGTTTCTAGAGCATTAATCAAAGACTATTTTCATGCCCATTGCCACTTGAAAGCAACCTATAGGCAGACTATCTCAGTCCAAAAGATAGTGAGCAAATTGGCAAGGAAAGAAGTGTCAAGATGATGGGTTTGTGGAATGTATAAAATTGGAATGTGAAGGTGTGTCAATGAAGCTATATAATGTATTTTAATCTTGATAATATCCTTAAAGAGGCATCTAAACAAGAACACCCTTGTTTACTATTACAAATAGGTAGGATCCTAATGTGAGAGTTATGTGTTGAAGGTTGAGGTACCTAAGAAAGGAAATGGGAAGTTTAAAATAATTTGATATGATCCTCATGATAAAATTAAGGAAATGACATTCAAAACTCATCCTAAAGCACACCAAGACCTTTCCCTTGTGTAAAGTGGACTCAGACCGTATAGTCAGGCTAAGAGAGGTTTTAATTCAAGAGGTGAGTATAGGATTTCACTTAAAAGAGAGATTTTTTGTGGATTCTTAAATTCTATTAGCATGAAATGAAGGTGAGGAGCATGTATAAGTAACTTTGAGGAATCAAATAAGGAAGGATAATTCACAAGGTGGTTTGGGTGAAAACATATAGGAAACAATGTTTTGACCCCATTTTTGGCAAAGTTGAGTTGGTTTGACCACTTAGACTTGGACTCTGATTAAACCCTTTAGTAAAATTGATCATAAAAACCTAATTGAGATCAATAAATACTCACCTTTACTATACAATTAGGCCTAATACCCTCTATTTTATCTTATAGATAGGTCAGTCCTCTCATACAAGAAAATGATAGTTTTTGGAAAAGGAGTTAGATAGTGAACCAGAGGTCAGTCTACTCAATCGGTGAAGTTTGTATAGTTGGGGGAAATATAAAGGGACATGATTAAAAACCTAAAAGGTTGGGATACTAAGGAAATGATCCACATAAGGAGGTTTGTAGGTAGACCTAGTGAGAAAACATATAAACCCCACCCCAAATGAGATGTCACTTCAAGTTCTATCCTTCTCTAGGTACTTTAATGTTTTGTGTGATGCCTAAAAGGGAAAATATTATGTGTTAATTATATTAGAATGCACTGATGGTGAGAATTATCATCTTATAGTTCATAAAGTACAAATAAGCTTGTTGGCAAGGAATAACTCTTGTTCCAAAATAGGGGTAACTTTAATTTTTTAGCTCTTGTTGAGCTCTCCAAATTATTTGAACATGATGGTAGGTCAATATCAGAGGTGAGGAATCTTTTGGTTAGTTTATAAATTCCATTGGAATCCATCTCTAACTCCAAACATACTCTGACCCTCACAAGATGCATGAAAGCCATTCAAAGGTCAGCTTTGAACACTCATAACTCCCACCATATTTTGAATGGGACCCTGAGCCAATTAGATATGTTAGGGAGGGTATTTGAGGATCCCTAAGTGGAATTTGGAGGGAGGTTCAAAGTCTAATATTGATGAACAAAGGTTAAGAGTCTAGGTCACTCAAAACCCTCATAGTGACCTGATTGGAGAGATATAGCATTTTAAGAATCCAAATGAAAGGGGATGGCCATGAAACCACCTAGAAGTTGTAGAAGACTCCTAAAGGATCTCACACATGGTTTTTTTAATGGAATTATATGGATCAGGGGAAAAAGGGATTATTTTAGCCATTTTGAGTGGTATGCAATATATAGAGGGAGTTAGAAGATGAAAAAAAATTTGGAAGGAAGATTAAACTTGAGATAGATCCTAAAATTAATTTCATCTAATGAATAAAACTTTAAGTGTCCCAACCAAACTCTCACTTTCAGCTAATGCAGTGAGCCAAACTAGTGAACACTTGGGAAAGTGGTGAAAAGCAATTAGGGAGACATTTTAAAGGTTTTTTTATTAAAAATGATGGTATGGGAGACTTTAAAAAGTGTCATTTCCTCTTGCACATGGATCAGTTATGAAAATTGAGGAGTTTTGAATGCCAAGTGGAGAAGGTGCATGGAAAAGAGTGCTTTTAAAATTGCTAGTGATGATTTTGCATGTCCACAAGAATAGGAATGGTCAGGGATCAATCTAATGTATGTGGGGACTTGTTTGTAACCCCTCTTACTCAGACCAATCATTAGACCTAACCATATGTAGGCATAAGGGTAGTTTAGGAATGCAAATCATATAGGTAGTTTCTTATGGCAAACTTGTAGGTTTTGTGCCACTTGTCACTAGATTTATGACTTGTTTTGGATAAATATATAGTTATGAAATGGAATATCTCAACTCACATCTCTTCCACATGTAATTTTAACTAATATTCACTTGGTGACACATGTCCTTTGTTCATTTTCAACTTCTCTTTTCTCTCTCTTCCTCTAAGTTCTATAAATGTAAGCCATTTTGGCTATTAAAAGGATTCCAACTCTTGGTATAGTTAATCCCTACCAAAATTATACCTTGATTTATACTTAAGCTAATGATAAGTACGCTAGTTATACTCTAAGTTCATTTTCACCATGTGTTGAAGTGATCCATCTTGGAAGTCAAGTATAGATTGAGTTCATTTTGTTTTCATACAATCCTTGAATGTGTTGTTGCAATGTGACTTCTCTCCTAATAATTTTCATGAAGTGTATGTTACTAAAATAGACTCTTTAAGTGTGTATGATTTTTGTAGAGTCATATCTAACCTTTCCTTCAATTTCTTTCATTTGTTGAGTTGTTATTTTCCTTCATGAGAAACACTCATGCTAGGGAGCTCCATTAATGGTGTGATTCTAGTTTGATTGTCTTAGTTCATTAGAAAAATCCTAAGTGTATGAATGGAAGCAAATCTTGGTGTATCAGTTCTTAGTTTATGTTTGATTTATGTATCTTTCTCTCCCTTTTCACCCATGTTAGGCAGTTTTAGTAGCATAAGCACATCAAGTCATATCAAGGGAGATAACCATTTTCAATCCTAGAGACTCATCTCTCTTACAAGTTCCCACAAACTTGAGGGATGATTCAATGTTGTATCAAATTTTAGGAGTTTCATAGAGTGTCTTAGGGTGCATAATTTGATGACAATAGTTTTGACATAGCCGATGGGATAAGGTACAAATAGTGGGAAGATTATTGGTGTGTCTTTTCTCTTATTAGCTTTTAGGAACATCAAAGAAAATACCAATGGTGACTCCAATTGAATTTCTAGTTCCAACTAACCTAGGTATCTATTGATGAATATTTTGATCAATTCTTATCTTTTCATGTGACTTGTAAAGTTGATATGGATGGCTATGAGGAGAATCCTTACTATACACCTCCTTATCAACCTTTTCATGACCCTTTCTACCCTTCTCAATGGGCCTATCAAGGATGCCATCCTCCCTATGAGTCATGACAGTCCTATGGTCAACCTAGTCCCTTTAAAAATGAGTATGCTATTGTTGACTAGTCATATGACCCATTTCATCTCAACCTTGTCATGAGGAGTCTAGCAATACCATTAGTTGGGAAGAAAAATATGAAGCTTTGAAAACCTTTCTTGAAGAAGTTAAATAACCCAGTCACTTTGCCCAAGCTTATTAAACCTCTCATTCTCAAAATGTGTGGGCAATTATGCCAAAGTTTCTATAATTATAACATCATATGAGTGTGATAGATAAGTGTTGTGATGAAACTCTTATTGGTCTTATGGATTGGTTAAGGGTTTCAGTTGGGTTGTTGATGGACATGTGGGGGTATGTTGAAGAAGAGAATCAATATGCCATTAGTGAAGGATTATCTAAGGCAAGAAAAGCTTTTCAATGGTGGATTAATAGGTTAGAGAGATGGAAAACCCAAGAGGCTATGAAACAAGTTATAGCTATAAAATAATCTCCAAAAAGCTATGAAGAGCCTCAAAAAGATGAGTATGATGATGAAAGATTGTATGAAGAAGATCTCCTTCCTATTTCTCATCCTATCTTACCTCTCCCTCAAGAGCCCATTCAAGAAGTTTCACCCATCTCCATGCCCATCCATGACCACCACACTCCATCCGCAACCCAGAGACCTATATATCTCTTTTCCACCATCCCTCTCCTTGAAGAAGAAACCCTTTGAAGGAAAACATCAAAGGAGGAACAAATTCAGTTTGCAATAGAGCAAGAGGATGACACAAGTGATGAGGAGGAAGAATTTATCATTAGAACTCCACTTGAGGGTATCAAGCATAACTAACCTTTCTTGAACCAAGAGAAAGAAGACTCCATGTCTGATCATGAAGTTGTAGATGACCATCTCAAGCATGAAGTGGAGTGCACTATAAAGGATGAAGGTCAAGTCACTCCTCAAGAAGTTGCAATCTTGAAAGTCTCATGAAACCAAGGTAGAAGAAATAGTTCTTGGAGATGAGTCCATACCTCTATCTGATTTTGAACCACCCTTAAATGCATTGGACATGAAGAGAATCAGCTTGATGACCTCATATGTCAAGAAGAGAAACCCAATCTCATTAAGACTATCATGGAAAACAAGAATGCAAGACTTGTTGCATCACTATTAGAGGTAAAAGTTAAAGAATCTTGTGAGAAACTTGAATTTTTTGAGTTGCAAGAGAAGTTCATTTCTATGACTAATATATTTGGATCTACTTGTTTCTTATTGAGCACCATGAAGGAGATAGAGGCATTGATGCCAAAGATCAAGGGGTTGCATGCCTCATTTGTCCCTCTATGTCATGAAGCCAAGAAGGTTTCAAGCTACCCCTTTGATCTAGAAGGAAGTGTTCATATCAGGTTTTTTAGTGTTTGAGTATGTTCATTTTAGTTTGTCTTGTGTTTCCTAAGTGCTTATGCACATGTGTGTCTTATGTGTTTATCTTCTTGTTGTGTGTATCCTTTCCCTTTGTGTGGTTGTGGTAGTAACTAGTTAGTTTCGTCATAGTCAAGGTCCCTTATTTATCTCAATATTTAAATGAATTCATAAGCCCAATGGACTGATAAATCTATTGGTTTAGTTAGTATAACAGGCATACTACCCCCATGAGTCACCAAATCATTGACCAAGTTTGACTTTCCAGTCAAACTAGGGCACCTATAGGTAAAAACTTGAGTTTTTGGGTCTATAAGGGTTTAAATGGATGTTACACGTTGTTTTCAGGGTCAATTAATTTCATTTCATGTTATGCTACCTTTGGCTAATAGTCCCCTAAGTTTATTTATCATTTTTGGGTCATTTAGAAGTCATTTAAAGTATATTTAATGTTTTGTACGAGTTTTTTGGGATTTATACAAGTTATAAATGATGATGTCATCCCCCATGTGTCTTTAGAAGTCTTTAGAAATATGACATAACTAAAGAAATGGTAGGTTGTTTAGAAAAGGGCAATTTTCTTAACCAAAGAGTGAGAAAAAGACACTTATAAAACTCCTTGGGAAGTGTGCCACTTGGAAAACATGGTTTTGTGACTCTTCATCTCTATATATGAAATATCAACATTTGGTTTTCATTTTTTTCACAAAAAATTGCATTTAAAACTCAATTTTCTTCATTTTCCTCTTAGCATGCAAATGAAGGTCAACTTCAAGTGCTCACTATGGGCCATACAGTTTGATTTGGAAGAAATTATCTTGGGGGTGGATAGTGCTCTAAGTTAACTTAATTTTAATAATAATAAATCTCATATTGGTGGCTCCTCCTTCATGAACAATCAATTTTATCCCATGCAACTTCGTATGCATGTTCAACCATGAGGGGGTCTCCTTTTAAGCCTATTTCAGATTTTATTGATTTGGATTGATGGGTTTATATGTTTTAGGTGTTTATAAATTATTTTAAATATGTTCCCATGATTCTTCTTGTCTTGGAGATTTCAATTATGTGAGAAAACCTCTTCTAGGCTTGCAAAATGCCTAGTTTGTAATTATAGTCAACTCATTGCTTTGAAAATGATCCCTTCACATTGGATATGGTGTTTTGATATTATTTTAGTGGGGTTAATGATGTATTTTTGGTATTAAAGAATTTAAATTTGTCTTGTGGTGCTTGAAAGGCCTTTTTCTTGCATTTTCTTGCTCTCATTTTCTCCCTGCATAGAGCAGTCAAAAACTCCATCTATAGGAACATGCTAACATCATCAATGGAAGTTTAAAGGTTTGACATGGTACTTAAAATTTTATGACTACTAATTTTCATTGAAGTGTTGGGAAAAGGAATATATGTGCTACAAACTAGAAAACTTGGAGAAAAGTCTCAGTTATGCTTTTGAAAGGAGAATGTCATCTACAAATAATGGCATAGATAACTCTTTTGGAGGTGTTCCAATGGGATGATAAATCCATTTTGAAGTTAATTTTAAGATATAATTACTAGATAAACCTATTTATGATCTTATTTGACAAAAAAAGGTGGCAAAACATCAAATTGGAATTTAGATTGTGTTTTAGGCCTTCTTGCTCTAAAATGGTCAAACAGACGCCTAAGGGGTTTTTATAGGTCTTTAAAAGTGCACATATAAGAGGATTTGAGTCCTAAAATTGGTTGAAGATATAATAACCATACCAAATAATGATCTCCCAAAGTTTAAATCCAAAATTTTGAGAGTAAAATGGTCATTGAGACCCTTGAAGATGTCTAGAAACACACTAAAACCATTTAGTGTTGTGTACAAGATAGTGACCAAAAAGTTGCCTTGCTCTCCATTATGGTGTTCTAGGTTGTGCCACCAAATTTGAATGATGAAAATGAATTAAATGAGTGTCTATAATCTAAGAGGGCATGAGAGGGAGATAAATTCAATGTCTTAGCCCTAATGAATGCTCTTTGTTTGTACATAGGACTGTGATGAGTATCTACAGGTAGAAGAGCAAAGTATGTGAAATAGTCATGAAATTGAGAAATATTGGGGAAATTTTATTATTTTAATGAAAAAAAATACACTACTATATCACAAATAAACATGAACAAGTCTATATTCACCTAAAAATAACCTACATGCCTAAATCGATGAAGAAACATAGTCACCTATAGCTGAAGCTAACATTTGAATGAGATGATGACTTTGGAGAAGTGTTGAGAGAAATTTTGGGTTAAGGGAGATATAAATTAAAAACATAATGAATTTTGGATGTAAAAGATTTTTTATATCATTAATAAAAGACTATTTTCATGCCCATTGACACCTTAAAGCAACCTAAAGGTAGACTGTCTCAGTCCAAAAGACAGTGAGCAAATTGGTAAGCAAAGAAGTGTCAAGATGATGGGTTTGTGGAATGTTTAAAATTGGAATGTGAAGGTGTGTAAATTGATCTATATAAGGTAGTGTCATATTTATAATATACTTAAATAGGCATCTAAATAAGAACACCCTTGATCACTGTTGTAAATAGGTAGGACCCTAATGTGAGAGGTATGTGTTGAAGGTTGAGGTACCTAAGCAAGGAAAGGGGAAGTTTAATTTTTTTTGATGTGATCCTCATGATAAAATTAAGGAAATTACATGCCAAAATCATCCTAAGTCACTCCAAGACCTTTCCCTTATAGTAAAGTGGACTCAGATTATACAATCAGGCTAAGAGAGGTTTTGGTTCAAGAGGTGAGTATAGGATTTCAATTAAAAGAAAGATTTTTGGTGGATCCCTGAGTTATATGAGCCTGAAATTAAGGTGAGGAGAATATATAAGTAACTTTTAGGTGTCAAGGAAGGAAGGAAGGAAGGAAGGATAATTCACAAGGAGGTTTGGGTGAAAGCATACAAGAATTAGGGTTTTGACCCCTTTTTTGGAAAAGTTGAGTTGGTTTGACCATTTAGAATTGGAATATGATGAAACCCTTAGGTATAAGTGATCATAAAAACCTCATTTATCTCAAAAAATAATCAACCTACCTAGACAAGTAGGCCTAATACCCTCTATTTTATCTCAAAGAGAGGTCAGTCCTCTCATTCAAGAGAATGGTAGTTTTTAGAAAAGGAGTTAGATAGTGAACCATAGGTTAATATACTCAATTGGTGAAGTTTTTAAAGTTGGGGAACATATAGAGGTACATGAGGAACTAACCTATAAGTTTGGGATGCCAAGTAAATGATCCACACAAGGAGGTCTACAGGTAGACCTAGTGAGAAAACATGTAAACTTCACCCCAAATGAGATGTCACTTCAAGCTATAGCCTTATCCAAGTAATATAATATTTTTTTGATGAATATAGGGATAAATATGATGTTTTATTACTATTTTAATTCACTTATGGTGAGAATTATCATCTTATGGTTAATAAAGTATAAATAGGCCTATTGGCAAGGCATAACTCTTGTTCCAAAATAGGGGTAACTTCTATTTTTGTCTCTTGTTGAGCTCTAAAATTGATTTTAACATGATGTTAGGTCATTATTATAGGTGAGGAAGATTTTTTTTGGCTAAGAAACTCCACTGGAATCCATTTCTAACTCTAGACATACTTAGATCCTCACGAGAGGCATGAGAGCCATTTGAAGGTTAACTTTGGACACTCATACCTCCCACCATATTTTTCATGGGATCCTAAGCCATTTGGATATTTTAGGGAGTGTCCTTTAGGATCCCTAAGTTGAAATTTTAGGGAGTTTCAATGTCTAACATTTATGAACAAAGTTTAAGAGTCCAGGTCACTCAAAACCCTCATAGTGACCCAATTAGAGAGATAGAGAATTTTAAAAATACAAATGAAAGGGGATGGCCATGAAATCACTTTAAAGTTGTATAGGACTCTTACAGGATCCCACACATGGTTTTTTTTTGTATGGAATTGTATAGATCAGGGGGAAAAAGGGCTTGTTTTGGCCATTTTGAGTGGTATGCAATCTATAGAGGGAGTTAGAAGATGAAATTTTTTTTGGAAGGAATATTTAAACTTGGCATAACTCAAAAAAATATTTTCATATCATTAATAAAATTTTAAGTGTCCCAAATAGACTCTCACTTTCAGCTAGTCTAGTGAGCCAAAATAGTAAACACTTGGGAGAGTGGTGAAAAGTAATTAGAGGGACATTTTAAAGGTTTTTTAATTGAAAATAATGGTATGGGAGAATTTTAAAAGTGTCATTTCATATTTTTAATGGACTAGTTATGAAAATTGAGGATTTTTGAATGCCAATTGGAGAATGTGCATGGAAAAAAGCCCTTTTGAAACTTCCAGTGATGATTTTGCATTTCCACAAGAATAAGGATGGCTAGGGATCAATAAAATGCATGTGGGGACTTATTTGTAACCCATTTTTCTTAGACCAATCATTAGACCTGACCATATGTAGGTATAAGGGTAATTTTGGAAGGCAAATCATATAGGTAGTTTTTTATGCCAAACTTGCAAGTTTTATGCCACTTTTCACTATCTTTATGACTTATTTTGGACAAGTATAGACATATGTAATGGAATATATCAACACACCTCTCTTACACATGTAATTGTAATTTATATTCACTTGGTGACACATGTCCTTTGTTCCTTTTTGACTTCTCTTTTTTCTCTCTTCCTCTAAGTTCTATAAATGTAAGCCATTTTGGCTATTGAAAGGATTCCAGCTCTTGGTATGGTGAAGCCCTGCCAAAATTGTACCTTGATTATTAATTAAGCTGATGATAAGTAAGTTGGTTATACTGTAAGTTCATTTTCATTATGTGTTGAAGTGATCCATCTTGAAAGTCAAGTATAGGTAGAGTTCTTATTTTCATGCAATCCTTGAATGTGTTGTTGTAAAGTGACTTCTCTCATAATAGGTTTCATGAAGTGTATGTTGCTAAAATAGACTCTTGAAGTGTGTATGAGTTTTGTATAATCATATTTGACCTTCCTTTCACTTGCCTTCATTTGTTGAGTTGTTATTTGCCTTCATGAGAAACACTCATGCTAGAGAGCTCCATTAAAGGTGTGAGGCTAGTTTGATTATCTTATTTCATTATACAAATCCTAAGTGTATGAATGGAAGCAACTCTTGGTGTATCACCTCCTATTTTAAGTTTGTTGTATGCATCTTTCTCTCCCTTTTCACCCATGTTAGGTAGTTTTAGTAGCATAAGCACATTAAGTCATATCTAGGGAGCTAGCCCTTTTCAATCCTAGAGACTCATATCTCTTACAAGTTCCCACAAACTTGAGGGATGATTAAATGTTGCATCAAATTGTAGGAGTCTCATAGAGTTTCCTAGGGTGTACAATTTGATGACAATATTATCCTATAGGGAACATGACATTTTGAACTCATGCAATTAGATCAACATTGACCACAACTAGGATAAGTTACAATGAAACTGCCCTCAATGATATTTTTTATGTACAAAAATCCAATTCTACCCAAAAAATGTGGTAAATAATATACACTAAAACATTAAGGATGTGTAATTTTGTCCTATATTGATAATTAAGTAAATAGAAAAAACCATAACAACAATTCAAACCCTAAAGCAAGTTCATGTACCAGTAATCTTGTTACATAACTGGAATTCCATGAGACCTAAGTTATAAAAATAGTTAGCCTTACCAAGTTCTCAAATTAAAATTTTAGATAGGCCTTACCAAATAACAAACAACATTGACACATAAATCAATCTCATCTAAGTATTGAAAATTAATAAATAAAATGGTAGTCAGAATTTTTAATTCATTCAAATTATTTTATACCATAAATCTGAGTACAGTGATGTTAAAATTCATAAATTCATTATAATATAAAAAATTCTATAACATTATATCTCCCTTTAAGCATTCAATAATAAAATGTACATAACACAACCCAAATGTACTACATCGAATCCAAACTACTTTGAGTCCTTAAATATAACACTAACATAGTCTCTCATTCTAAATTTTTTATGTGAAGGGTATCCCCAATGCTTAAGGCCATTCATAATAGGATTATCAATAATAAATATTATGTAAAAGTGATTAAAAAATGTAAAGCAAACATGCTACAAACTCAATATCACATAATCAACTAAACCACTTAAGCATACAAGGTAAGGATAATAATTTAATGTATTTTCCTATGGGGAACAAGGCATGTTCAACCTATGCTATTAGATCAACATTGAGCACAACTAGGCTAAGGTATAGTGGAATGCTATAGATAATATTTTTATGTAGATGTATAAGGGCCATTATGCCATCAAGGGTTAAACATATCAAGATAATAAAACAATGTCATCCTAATATTGTTTAGAGTCCCAAAACTATAGTAGTATAATGGTATCTTCATCAATTACTTATCAATTGATATGAATCAAAGATTCATATAATAAGTTAGATTTAAGAGCATTCATATCCCACAAATTAATCAAAAAATATAATTACAACCCTTATATTCTACATCAAACTCAACAACAAGGTTATAATAATGTATATCTCAATTCTTGCATAGAGTGAACTAATCAAATTTAAGATATCATTACATATACGCAAGTAAAAACTAAACACAATATTAAAATGATGAACCCAAGTATTAAATATAATTCTTAAAGTTTATCTATAAGATTATTTTATGTAAAAAATCTAAGGTAAAGTAATATGCATGCAGACTGAGAAACATTAAGAATAACTATGTTCTGACTAAAATAATCAAGACTATGATTGTAATTCCTATATCCATACTAAAATAAAAATTACAACAATCATACCACTCCCACCTTAAATTTATACTTATATAGTTAATGAAATAATGTGTACATTAATATGAACTAGTATAATAAGTATCTTAATGCCAATAATAATTTCAATCAAGGGGGACATATGGAAGATCAATAATGCAATATTTCAAAAAATGATAATCAACCCTAATAACATCTGAAAAGTGTATTCTCGTGAGCTGAGTGAACATATGTCTCCGCTTTATATAAGTATCACTAGTATGAATATCATTTTGGACACCTAACTTTACTGAGGGAAATAATTTGATATTTGAAACATAAAATGACTGGTTTTAATAATTATTGTAGTATTTATATTTTGGTATCATTACTTACAAGGTCTGGTCTCCATAATAAGTTTGGTACTTATTGCAATTTCCATTTTCTCATCCTCCAAAATATTTACAATGTTCCCATAGCTATAGACCTAGCCAATAATGGTGGAAACCCTAGAAAATATTCAACTAATAATGGCATAAACCCTAGAAATTCTAATAATTATAGTTTACTTAATCCAACATTGACAGCTAGAATGAATAAGGTTTGAGATTAAATAATGTTGACAATGCTATACATAAAATTAATTTGAGTTTCCTATTGGTACAACATATTTTTTATAAAAGGGTTTGAGATTCAAAAATCCTTAAAATTTAAATGATAAACCACTCCATAAAAAGTCCATTGGAGTGTAAATGGTTTGTATTAGGCTTTAAAAAACTTACTTGGTTTCTTGTTTAAACAAAGAGGGTAGTGGTGTGCTTGGTCAGTAGTAGGAATAATTAATAGTTTTAAGTTTATTTAAGTGAATTAACATTTTTAAACCATGAAATGATAATAAGGGAGGTGGCATAGAGCTCATGAAGTGGCATGAGATTTGAAAATGATAGTATAATATGCATATATCCAAATTATTAGAAGTGAATGCATTGTAGGGCATAATAAAGCCAATGTTTTATTATAGGTACAATAAATGAGAATGTTGGGGGGGGATATTAAAAGAGCCTAGATAATCTAATTTCAATTCCAATTCCTTCAAACTCTTAATCATTCAATACATACATTCATGAGGCATACACATCATTCATAACAATGAACAAGAAATACAATGTAAGATCAAGTAAATAACACATGACATACATGGGAAACCCTCTTTGGGAATAAAACCCAATCTCAAGCTTGAAAAAACTTGGAATACTTGTCATATAAGGTATTAAAAAATAGAGACTGGTCAAGTCCTTTAGACCAGAAACCTTGATCAAGTCCTCTTGACTAAAGGCCTTTAGTGAAACACCTATTTCATAGGGAGCAACTACCCATAAGGAATATCAAGCCATTTAGACCATCCTTTTAACACCTTCACCTTTGAAATAATGTCTTCAACACCTGATTATGGACCTATGATAACATAACCCCTTCACTTCTTCACACAGTCTCAATACATCCAAAGCCACCTTTTGGATCACTCTACACTTTTTTCATCCTTAATCTTCAATAACATTATTCTCACATAAAAAATATGACCTATAGGTCATACACATATTCATCAAACTAATTTTCCCTTCAATCCATCCACTAGGCACACACAACCTTCTCCTTACCTTCACTCACCATACACACTCTCTCAAACAACCTCTTAGCATACTTACTCATTCTGCCTCTTTTAGGCTTATTAGGTCCAATGACCTATTTGATCACCTTCATCACCTTGATTAGAAAATCATGTATGATACTCTTTTTTATCTATTGGTCCTCAATAACCTATACCTTATATTTCAAATGTTCTCTCCTTAATTTGACTCCACATTTGCCTCACTCAAATAAATAGGCCAAATAGGCCTTGTCCATATACCATGGTCTTGCTATAACCCATCTTGGTCAGACAATATGATTACCACACCTATTTCACCTTTTAAATAGGTCATAATACATGTTACATGTAATAAAAACATACTCCATAGGTTGGAAAAAACCTCATTACCCCCAAACCACCATTAGGTCTTGGTGAGACCTAAAATCATTAGGCCTTCATACTCACACATTACATATGATACTACTTGGACCACCTTCATCCTTTACCAATGCTTATAAAATATAAAAAATATATCCAATATCCCCTTGATCAATCCCACATGGTTCTATGTGATTTGGAACACCAAATCCATACTTGGACCTACCAATTAGGTCTCCTAGCTCTACAGGTCTTCATACATAGAAAACTCAGTCTCAAACTTTTGAATAAACTACTCAAATTTTTGACATATACATATGATTATATCACATGGGTGAACCATTAAAGACCTAAAATATACTTCCATGTGATTTATACACATCAACACATGTTCTAATCACTCAAAACAACATACATGAATGACCACTCAAACTGGTCAAATACAATCAAAATATAGTCAAGCTATTTTGACTCTTCATATCTGATCAAAGATATATCATAAAAAAATTCCTTATTATAATAATTATATACTTATAAAACATATAAATTATCATTTTATTCTTTAACTCTACTTATAACACCTTCAACTTACATATGTAAAATGGTCACTCAAACTGCCAGTGCATTCAACAAACACAATCAACTTCTATGTCTTTGTTCAAATTGTATATAGATTGGTAAAACCTTTAATTACCACACATATTATCCTCATTGAGTCTAAAACATACTAAAATATCTATTTCACCTTTAAACATTGATATCCCAACAAACATAGATCAAATACCCTTCTTGGGTTACTTGTAAAACATGCACAAACACAGTCAAATTTGAACCTTAATATCTTTGACTGTATGAACTTTCAAATCTTAAAATTTATATTAATAGATGCATATTGTATTCCTATAAAAAATTATTTTTATATAACGTTTTAATTCATCTTAGATCAAAAGTATGGATAAAATATAGAGCATTGGTTTTTCCTTTATTAAATTTAAATATTTGAATTCAAACGGTCATAGTTAAACCTCGAACACCATGCTATCATCTCGTGTCCTCACTACTTAGATAAAATGTGCACCATTGATATTATTTGAAATTTAACACATATTTCACCAAATCCCAAATTTTAAACTTTGAATAATTGACCTCATCTCGTGCAATCTTGTAATCTTGACCACATACGCACCATCGATCTTCTGTACGTAGCTCGATATTTATTTATGTTAATCATTGGACACTTTGAGAACATCTAATTAAATATGCACCATTGATATATATATGTATGAAAGTTCACTCACCATTATATATTATAAAAATCTTAATCTATATCTCTGCTTGATGTTAAACTTTGAACACTTGTCCTCATCTTGCTGCTTCTAAACATCTTGGAATGAACACACTCTATTGATCCTTTTGTAAAGAACTCAATATTAAATTTGTTAACCAATGAACCCTTTAAATCATTTGACTTAATACACACTGTACATATAGATTTATGAAATCCTGTGCACCATTAGATCTCCATCTATTCTTGATCTTTAACATCACGCAAAAATGACTAAATATGGGGATCATTGGTTATCTTCTTGGAAGGTCAACTTTGGACCTACATAACTTTTGCTACACTTAGATGCATGATCTAAAATTTGGACCATATGATCTCCTCTCATAGGAAAATTCAACCATGTAAAAAAATACTCCTAAAACCCTTACACATGTGAGATATAACTCCATTAATTTTCTCACTTAGATTTCTTCTACCACAGAGCCAACTATGTCAATAATTACCTAAGAGGCCAACTTTGAACATGAATATCTTTTGATGCACTTCATTGCATGATCTAAAATTTATCACAAATCAAATAGGCATAAAAATAAACAAACCCATATGAACATTTATCCTTGTACCTTCACATTTGATAAATATAATAGCATCAAAATGCTTACTTAGTTTTTCTTGTCACATTCCAAATTTGGCTAAGCATGGGAAAACACTATCAAACTGCCTAGGAGCCTAGCTTTAAACTTTCATATCTTATGTTGTAATTTGTTGCATGACCTAAAATTTAGTGCATAGTAACTAGGAACAAATATTATCATAACTATATGACCAACTCCCCCTGACTCATCCACATGTGGCAATGGTGACGTCAACAAACTGCCTACTCAATTTTTTTTCCATTAGACCCAAAATGTCTGGATAAAAATAATGATCAACCAAATGAAATCCACTCATGAGCACAAGCACTAAAAGAATATAAAACCTCTTATGGGACCTCTTTCACATGCTCAATACATCAAACTTATCCCTAATCATATTAAATAATCAAACACTAAAGAACCATGCAAGAACTCTGAGGTACATTGAAGCACACTTTTTCATTTGCACTATAGCACACATGACACCTCATCAACATCCTTGGTCACCTTGGTTACATCATTGATAAGAATCCAAAAATATATCCCTTTGTCATTGATGTCAAACACAAATACAAAGCTTCTTCTCAAACTCTATCTCTCTCTCTTTAGGTTCTTTCTTCCCCTTTGATACAATGATAAAGTGGGCTAAACTTTTGATCCTACAAACCTAGAAACACATTAGAGAATAATAATAAGAAGAGACCATCTCTGAGAGATGATACATACTCCACTTAACATTTACCAAAACTCTTCTCACCTTGACCTTATCAAACATGGTCCATGATAACACTCTTCTTTGATCATACACAGCTTCTATAAAACATATATGAATAATAAAAACTACATGAACTTACCAAGAAAACATTAAGAGTCACTCCCCTTAAGTCACTTGATCTTAGGTACATTTTATTTGAGCATATTTAGATCATTTCCAATAATTATGAATCAACATAATTTCCTCCATACTTTCTTTCTTAGATCCAACTACACAGTCCTCTGATCCTAGAATCTAACTAATTACAAAGCTCTCCCTTTTTTCAATGTAAAAGGATTCAATACATTATCAAAGAAACTAACTTGGTTTGATCAAATCATCATGTCAATATACTTGAGTTCACATCTATAGAAAACTTATTCAAATCTCCACCATGATAGAACATCTCACATATGCTCCCCTTCACATTATGCATAGCTCCTCAAGACACTCAAGCTATATGAGTTATCTCCTCCTAATTCCATGGTAGACAAAGCTTTCATCTATAGAACTTAGAGACCTTCTTCATGATATCACAGATAAGACAACATATTATCCTCATCCTCCAGATCAAAATTATCTTTAGTCTTTCTTATGTAATAAAATATTTTGACACCACATCATCTTTAATCAAATACCTAGAAACTACCATTTCTTACTTGCAGACCTTGTACACACTACCAACATTCATTCATGACAAATAACACTAAACTAGGCTCCTGATGAAAACATTACATATTATTGACTTAATGTTAACTTAGCTCCATATACCAAAACTAAGTCAACATCATCATGAATACACACTTTAGGGTTTGTAGACATCAAACCCTCAAGTCATTGAATTTCATCCTTTGGGCTAGTTCTTCAAAAATTGAGATCAAACTGATCAACCAAAGGGGATCTTGATACACAAGTCTGCCAATCAACAAAGTCCTTCACAATAAGCCAACACATCTTCTCATGACCTTTTTTATGTTGCAACGTCAATCAAAACCCAACCAACATCCACCATACTTCCTCTTTTTGTAAAGTGTCTCCTTTAAGCTTAGAGAGAGATACCCCTTTGATATAGGGAGACTAAAATTCCCAAAACTTAGGAGAGTCCCATATCTCCATAATCTCATCTGACTTGCAATCCTACTTGACTTTGAATGAATCCTTGACTTCATTCTTTTCTTCAAATTTGTCAATAAATGTTGTCAATAGAAATTCTTGACTTTCCTTCATGTCTATCATGACAAATAAACCATATTTGGTCTTAGTCTAATTTATTCTAATAGGATTAGGTTTCCATACCCATTTGTGACCTCTTGCACATTAGAAACTCTATACACCTTATTTTTATTTGGTAACTCATTTAACATTTTCTTGTAATACCTAACAATATGACCAAATCTATGACAACTGAAACAAACAAGATCATTCATACCTTTTACTTGATGATGATTGTGATATTTTTCTATCTAGATAAAAGATAAATTCTCTTAGTGTTCATGTATCTTCTTCATATCTGATTCCTTTTTTTTAGTAGGCAGTCTACCTTGATAAAGATTATCCTTCATAGTCTTGGGTCTCAACACCATTGATTAAATTTTAGGATCAAAGTGTATCTTCAATCTATTCTTGAAAAATTTGGCAATATGTCCTACTTTATTATAACTATAACAAAAAATATCATTCAACATACCTCTTGACTAATATGTGTTATGACTTCTCCATGACCAATTTCTCCTTCTTCCAAGGATCCAAGAATGTCCATACTTGACTAAATTCCTTTGATAGTCCTTAGCTCTATGACCATACTTATTACATATATAAAAATGACCATGTAATAAACTAACATACCTTAAAGCATTTAGTTTTCAAATAGATCCTTTTGCATTGCTTTCAAATCATGCAATCTCCTTGAGATACTCAAGCTTCTCATGATTCTTTCCTAGTTTATCCAACTTGAATACAACAAGCTCATGCTCACTCTTCAATTAATTCATCTCAATATTTATAAGAGTGTACTCATCTTCTCTTTCTTTTATATTTAAACTTGTAGTCCTTAACTGATCCTCAAGAATATTGATCTTCTCTTCATCCTCTTTGGCCTTGTTGGCCATGTCTTTCAATCTATATGCTCAAACTTAAATAGACTTATTATTTTCTTGATACTTCTTCTCATCTCTATTATACTTTCCTAACAAAATTCCATTAGAATGATTGACTTATAATTCAATACCTTTGATCACATACCTCATCTTATGATTCCTACTTATGAGCTCAGCTCCTAAATCCACTTCTTCTTCCTCACTGTCATAGAACACTTCTTCTTTATGAATGATGTCCTTTTCTTTTGAATAATTTTCCTTGGAATCTTATAGCTAAACCTTGAGGTCATTGATAACCATCTCATCCTCTTTATCATCTTTTTTCAAAGTACATATCTATTCCTCAAGTGCTTTGGTCACAATCTTTCATTGTTGATTCTCTTTCTTCAACTGCTTGTCCATCTTTGTACCTACTTAGGATCTCCTTCAAGTTGTTAATATTCCTCTAAAGGACTAGATATGATACCAATTTTTAGAGGTATAATCTCTAAGAGGGGGGGAATCAATGAACCTAGATAATCCAATTTCAATTCCAATTATTTCAAACTCTTAATCATTCAATACATATATTCATGAGGCATACACATCAGCATAGCAATGAACAAGAAAGACAATGCAAGATCAAACACATAACAAATTACATACATGAGAAACCCCCTTAGAGAATAAAAACAACTCTCAAACTTGCAAATACTTGGACTACTTGTCTTATAAGGCTTTACAAACTAGAAACTAGTCAAATCCTTCAGACCAAAAACCTTGATCAAGTCCTCCTGACTAAAGGCCTTTCGTGAAACACCTATTTCACAGGAAGCAACTAACCCTAAATAATATCAAGTCCCTTAGACCCTCATTTGAATACCTCCACCTTTAAACTGATCTATTCAACACATGATGATGGACCTTTGATAACACAACCCCATTCACTTCTTCACACACTCTCTCACTACATCCAAAGCCACCTTTTGGATCACTCTAAACTTTGTTCATCCTCAATCTATAAGATCACTATTTTGAAATAAAAAATGTCACCTATAGGACATATACATAGTGATAAACCTAATCTACCATTCAACCCATCCATTGGGCACACACAACCTTCACTTTTCCTTTTCTCACCATATACACTCTCTCAAATAGCCTCTTGAGCATACACACTAATTATGCCTCTTCTAGGCTTATTAGGTCCAATGACCTATGTGATCACCTTCATCACCTTGATCAAACAAACATTTCTAATGATATTTTCTCTCTAGTGGTCCTCAATAACTTATACCTTCTCTTCAAATGTTCTCTCCTTCAATTGACTCCACATTCACCCTACTCAAACAGATAGGCCAAATAAGCCTTGTACTTATACCATGTTCTTGGTATAACCAATCTTGGTTGGCCAAGATGCTTATAAAAACTATTACACATTTGAAATAGGTACTCATACACATTAAATGTAAGAACCACATACTCCATAGGTCATCCAATGCTTCATTAACCCCAAACCACCATTAGGTTTTGGTGAAACCTAAAATCAATAGGCCTTCATACTCACATGTTACATGTGAGACTATTTATACCACCTTAATACTTTAACAATGATTATTACATATCAAAAATATATCCAATATCCCATTTATTACTATCACATGGGTACATGCCATCTATAACACCAACTCCACACTTGGACCTACCAATTAGGTCTCTTAGCTATTCAGGTCTTCATACACATAAAACTCAGTCTCAGACTTCTGAATAAAATACTCAAATATTTCATATAGACATATGATTATATCACATGGGTGAACCCTTCAAGACTAAACCATACCTCCATGTGATTTAGACACATCAAAACATTTTCAAAGCACTCAAAATATCATACACAAAATAACCACTAAGATTGGTCATATACAGTCAAAATATAATCAAGTTATTTTGACTCTTCATATCTAATCAAAGGCATATCATAAAAACCAATGACTTATCATAATATTTATAGACTTATAAAATATCCATTCTCATTTTCTTCTTCAACTCTACTTATAACACCTTCAACTTATATCTGCAAGATGGTCACTCAAACTCCTAGTGTATTTAACAAACATAGTCAACTTCTATGTCTTTGCTCATACATAATATAGATTGGTCAAACCTCCAATTAGCACATAGATGATATTTATGGAGTATAAAACATACTCCAATATATATTTCAGATTTAAATATCAAGATACCAATAAGCACATCTCAAATACACTTCTTGGGTTACTTGTAAAACATGCACGAACACACAATCAACTTTGAACCTCAATATCTTTGATTGTACACACTTTCAGATCTTCAAATTTATATTTATAAATGAAAATTTGAGTCCTATAAAATTTTTTTTTTTATATAACCTTTGAATTCATCCTATAATCAAAAATAATGGTTAAGGTAAATAACATTGCTTAAAGGAACTAACAAAGGAGTTTAGGGTGACCAGCAGAGGGTCAACATCCAACATGATGGGCCATGCTAAATGCATTGATTATTTATGATCGATGCATAAACATGGATAAGATAATAAATGTGGATAATATTATAAATGTGGAAAATTATGTATAAACCATATTAACTTGGGTCTTCTAACATTAATATGTAGAATATGTCACTCTTATAAGGATACAAAAATAATCATGACAAACTTATTCTTACATCACGAGATAAAATAAATCATTGAGAACCATGATATCATTGTAAATTTATCATATTCCCTAGAAATACATGGTTCCTTTCTTAATTAGTTTTAATTTTTCTCTATTTTAGTCATCTCTCAATTCTTAGTGGTCTATAATTATTAAATTCTTTAGCTAGCTCTATTATTTGAGTAAGATCAGTTTTTTTATATGAAAAAATAAAAACACCAAATCTAATTCCTTAGCCAATGGGATCATTGAACATTTTTGTTAATATTCATTCATCCATTAAATGTTACATGTATATCCTAACAAGAGTCACAATGTTATTTTCCCAAGATCAGTAGTGGCAACAAGATTCATTCATCTACTTGTTTACATAGGAAAGTGCATGAATTCCCTATCTATTTATATCTTTTAAACTCCATGGCCTTATTAAATAGATATTGGTTTCTAAAATCTTAGAATAAAATGTAATTTTATGTGTTTTATTTACCAATCTACATTTATGGTGGTTACTAAACCATGTGAGGAGTCAAAGAGTCATTCATATTTAAAAACTTGATTCACATAACCAATTATGTTTTGGAGTTCACCGTTGACATCCTAGTACCCACATATTCCCTTTTTATTTATCAAGACATTTTAAAACCTTTCACTTAGCATAATGGATCATCTACTCATGACACTCATAGGGATTAACATCACTTTGAGATCTACATAGATCCATGCTGATTTTATTTTTATAAATATGGGAAACACCCTAGAAGCTGAGCATGTACCAATTATTGAACATCTAATTATTAATGTGGGTATCATTGATTGAACATATTTATATGCATAAATATTAGTTTGAATCTAAATGATAAAATTATTTAATTGTATTTTTATTTGATTATGTACTATTTATAACATAATGACATATGATAATAATAATATATGTATCAAAAAATCTATTAAATCTAAAAGTAAATATATTTTTTAAACACTAAAAATTAGGAACATGTGTTGGAACACTCATATATGTCACATTACTCCAAGATCCCTAAACATCACAGGTTGCATGAAAACCCTAAGAGTAGGTGAGAACAAGATGAAAAGAAAAAGTGAGCTTAATTAACTGCTTATTAGTTGATTATCCAAAAAGTATAAAGGAGGTACATTATATAGTGAGATATTAGGTAAACATAAAGGAAACAAATCAAATCAGAATTAGAAAACACATAAAATATATTTCTCCTAATGAACTTAACAACCCTAAGTAAGTTGGATAAAAATCATGTAGGTAAAACCAAAAACAGGGAAAAAGCCTACACTAACACCCCCTTGAAGTGTAGATTAGGTGGGTAAGAGAATTGGGTCTTGACAATGAGGCATAATGGGGTACCCAAGCACAATGAAACTCCCATAAAGTAGAGAAAATGAGAATACCCATAAGATAAAAATCCTCTCTAAAAGAGAGAAAAGTGAGAGAAAGTGCATGCTCTAAGGATGTCAGGCACAACTAAAAATGTGTCCATAAGTGAGAGAAATAAAGCACATAGGTAAGATAACAAATAAGTATCCATAGAAGATGTTGAAGCTACCTATAGTAGATCTCACATAATGACAAATATCATTGATAACATCCTCTACTTGAAGATTGAAGAAGCTACATCTGTATCAAACAAATTTTCTTCCCTTTGACAAAGGAATAACATAAATGGTGTAATAGAAGTATATCCATTCCATAGTGGAAGATGAAGGAGGTAAACATATAAACATATCTAATTAGGGTCCAAAACTTGAGTGTGGCATGGGTTTGGTAAGATCATACACAATAAATAAATGTAATACCATTAAAATAAACTTGTCAAAAGTGGGTGCAATAAAGAATGGATCACCCTAGAATAGTTAATGGATCCACCAAGTGCCTGATAGAACTATAACTAAAGAACTATGCTCTTTATGCATATTAAGATGGTCAACTACTCTTTGTAATGATGGTGCAATAGAAGAAGAGGATGAAATAGATTATGGAATGTTCTGTACCTACTTATTGATGTCTAATGTGTCCTATATCAATATACCTAAACCCTATAATGTCAAAAGTGGACCAGAGGTAGGTGGATCAAGAACTAAATCCTCAACATCTAATGTGACTATCTTAGTTTTTTTTTGTTAATTTTATTAATAAATAAACTTACTAAAAATGGAAGTTATGATATAGGTTTTTAAAGGGATACCTATGATGGAAGTTTCACACCATTGATCCAGTGAAGTGGGAAATCCTTTTTGGCTAGAAAGGATTACTTGTACATAAGAGACAACTCAAAAAATATTGATTAATATGATATACAAGTGGACTCCTTGATGCTAAACTAGTTCTAGGAAGTGGTATAATTACTTAAGAGGATGCCAACCCACTGCATGAAGTAATTAAGCAAAAAATTTAATAATATAAATTACAACAAAGCATATGATAATATATATGTGATACTAGAATGAAATGGATTTATCTATTACATGGATGTTAACAAAGTGTTCATTCTAATAATCTATAGCTAAATCTTCTTATGTATTTATTACTTCTAATTATTCAGTGACTACTTATAGAGTAGGGGTAAACACAATTGCATAAAGTCCTAGCTCAAAGGAAATATCACTATGATCTATAAAGAGCAGGTGAGGGACTATGGGAAAATCATAGATGAAAACCACATCATGTATAAATCTTGGTAATGTCATCTAAAAATAGAGATTCATGATTTTAATACCATAAAAAAAAATTAAAATTAATTTGCACTATTAAATTAGATTCAAATTGTAGAAAAAAATAAGAACATAGGGATCAATGCCAATTATTTTAAAATCACTTACAATTATATTAATCAGGGATGATTCATGTGAGGAATCATCATTGATCCTAACAAGGGGGAAATAAAGCTCAAGATGGGGCCTAAATGTGGTATTTAAGGGATTTGAAATGGATTTAAGAATAGTTAATCATAATCTAGCCAGATTAAGGGCAATATGCTTCCAATATTGTAGAGAATTATCACATTGATGGGATTATTCTTAATCTTTAAATGAGTGAGGATGGACTAAGATAGATATGTCATTCTTCTAAAGGTATTCCTAGATAATTTCTCCAACATTCTAGTGTATGAATTTGAGGCTCCCTATATTCAAGGATGGTCTAAGTTTAAATTGATGAAAATCCCAATAGGATCGATGATGATCATGGGGATTGGTGTTGATCCAGTCTAAGTTTTCCAAGTTTGTTTAAGCAAATCCAATACATGAAGTTAAAATTAGTCCTAGGTTGTTTTAAATGAAATTCAGCTAGTGAGAGGTTGTTAAGAGGTTAAAAACAACTTATAATATATTTGGGGAGATTTGACTAGATTTAAATAGGGTTAAATAGTTAAAATTAGTTACCTAGGTAGAAAGTAATTAGTAAGATTAATTACATGACGCAAGGTAATAATTGGTAAAACTAAATTGACTAACGTAAAAAAGGATGGGGAAGTGGTAAGAGACATATATTCATACTAATATGGTGGTGTAAATTAATAGTGTCTACATTTTCCCCTTTTTGTTGAGTGGTTTATGATAACCTACCATGAGACAAAAACTAGGATGGGTCCAATACCCCAGGTTTATGTGAGGAGGTATCCCCCCTTAAACTGAGAATCAATGTAAGATAATGAAGTAGTGATGGGTTTGATGTAAATGGTAATGGATACTATATGTATAGGGTGAAAAATGGGATGAGTAACCAACTAACAAGAATAACACTAAGTATGCACTGTCAAGACATAGGATAATATAGGCAGTAATTCCCCAAGGTAAACAAGTAAAAAATTAATATAACTATGAAAAAATATGTGTAAGCAAAGGAGATCAAGATAAAAAAGGCTAAGGTGGGCTAACAAAATCATTTGGTGTGCATGGGTCATGGGTGTGACCTAGAGATAGTTGTTTATAAGACATAATACAATCTTGGGTTCACAAGGGAAATGTACTAAAGGAAATGTAGACCTTTTAAAAAGGATATGGGACCAACAAACGGTCTATGTCCACTAAATAAGAGTATAGGGTGGAAAGTAAGGGGATAGTGATATCAAGGGAACTTGTGTGATCTTGGGTCACAATAGATAGTAGGGTCAAGTAAAACAAATAGTGCTAAGGAGAAAGGAATCAATTTTGATTTCCCTAAGTAATGTTGATTAACTAGAAATAGATGCTAATTACCATAGAATCAATGACAATCATAAAAGAATAGTGATAAATTTCTTAGGGATATATATAGTACTTTAGACATGATGGAATCTTATTTGTGATTTTAGAATGTGTTTATAAGAGAGAAAATTTTGATGCTTGTCTACATGTTTTAGTGAAGTATATAAGATGGAGGCTAGTAGGAGTGGTCAACAAAGGCAACGATGATCACACGATGAGGTAGGGTGTAATTTTTTTTTATGTTTTGAATTTTTGGTTATTTTAAAGTTACTTTTTGTATTTTGGATATTTTTTCACTTCTTAGAGGTAGGGCAAGTTAGCAGGAGTTGATATCGATCCATAGTGGATCGATATAGATTCCTTTGATTTACCATTGATCATTTATGAATCGGTGATAATCAACCACAATAAATGATGATTGGATATCAATCAATGTTGATCATTTAAGGTTTAGTGTTGATTATTAAGAATCAAGGTTAATGGGGGTAAAAGAAAAAGCCTAGAATATAAAGTTAGTGACATAGGAAACTAAAGACACCTAGGGGGTTAATAGGATTATAGGCACGCATATTGATTACCATATGGGATAGAGTGACACCATTACTAGAGAATATTTAAGAGGTGATGTTAGATGTAGATTGGGATAATTTAGAGGCTATATGATTAGGTAGACTATGCCACTATCACCAAGTGCATAGAGATTGTAGTCTACTTATGGAGCTAAGAGAGCAATGGGATCCAGATACAAGGACATTTTAGCTCCCTAATGGGGAGATGACCCTGACATTAGATAATATATATTAGATATTATGACTATTGGTATAGGGGGTATACATTATTCTAATGGATGAGAGAGGATGAGCAATAATGCTAACATGTCTATATGGAGAAGATGTTATAGATATTGATTTCATAGTAGAAGGGTTTAGTTTTGAGGTGCTATATGATCAAGAACAAGCTAATAGATGAGTGATTACTATGATGATGCTAGTTATCTCTTTTTATGTGTTGCCTAATTCAGGTGGTGGGAGGTTTACATGGAGTTTGACAAAGTTACTAGAAGATATGTGGGAGTATCATATAGTGTTTGCATGGGCTCCTAAACTTTTAACATAAATATACAAAAAGTTATGGGGATGGAGGACACAATGATGCTTTGGTCTGGATGTGACCTTCATACTATAGTGTTGGGCCTATGGGCATATATAAGTATTTAATCCACTAGGGATACAATGGATGGGATGGCATCGATTTGCATTTAGTGTGAGATTTTTATGATGGAGAGATGACTTTGCCCATCCACATGGAGATGGGAGAGTATGAGATTTAAATTATTATTGATGGATTTTAGAGGTGCTAGAGGAGGAGGTGGTGGTGTGGAGGCCATATGTTATATTTATAGCATGTTTAGGGATGGATAAGGAAATAACGGTAGGGAAGTAGGTTAAGTGGATATGAAGGCATCATGTGGATCATGAAGAATTATTTTAGTTTGGGTATGTGTGGTGATAGTTTGGGATGCTCCAAGATATACTAGAGGTACCACATATATATAGAATAGACAAATCTAAGGGGGAGTTACCAAAGTTACAAGTGATAGGTCTTCAACTTCCTGGTAGAGGAAGAGGTAGATAGGGTGGATGTGGATGATTCTGAGACTACAGTGAAATAATTTTTATCATAGATGGACCAGTTGGGAGGAGGACAAGAGAGAGTGGTATAGCCTTGATGGGAGGTAGGAGATGTAGAGATGGTGGATGTAGAGGAGAGAGGAGGAGATGGGGAGGGAAAACTGGATAAATAGGTAGTGGTAGAAGAGAGGGATAGACTATAAGTAGATTGCCATGTTTTATAGGTATAGTTATCTAGAATTGAGTTTGAGTAGGATCACTTACAGGCCAACATTACTAAGTTGTAGGGGCATTATGATTTATTATAGGAGAGTTATGATGAGGTGTGCCAAGTTCAAGATAGATATCATGATAAATACAAGAGACTTTGGGTACTGGTAAGGGAGACAAGAGGAGTTATGTTTAGATATATATCAGGGGGAGGGGCATAGGGTAAGAGGATAGGGCCATTAGGTAACATTAGTATGTATAGGTACAAAGATGTCATGATAGAGATATGATAATATGAGTATATTATTACAAAGTAGCTACTTTAGGTTCCTAGATATGCCACCTATATAGCCACATAGGGTCAGACTCCATAACAAACATAGATTTCTATAGCTAGCATGGGGAGTGTATCACAAGGGAGAGATGCGAGGGGTGGAGAATGAGATGGAGGTGAGGATGGAGGTAGTGTAGGAGGTGGAGTTAGTATCCACTTGAGACAACTCTCATTTATAGAATAGCCATATCTATGTCTTATTATATGGATTGGCTTTGTATATATCTTATATCATGACATTCTTATGATGTGTATTTGAGCTTCTCTATATATACTCATGAGTTTATGTGACACATATTTTTTACATGATATTGTGCTATTTTAATATAGATCTAGATTACTTAGATTATATTTAGATGGTATCTGGGTTTATTTATGTGATACATCATGGTTTATATTGTTTATATGGTGTTTACATAGATTATGGTATTTAGATCATGCGATGTAGCTTTAAATTGCTATATTGATTATGGATTAAAATATATGTGTTTTAATGGATTTATGATTGATCAAGATTATGAAGTTATGGTATTTGAATATGGATTTGATATTACATGGATGGTGTTTACATGGTCTTTTTTATTATACCAATCAGATTATGTCGGACATAATGGATTGGGTTTTATGTCATGGTTGATTATGGATTTAGATTAATTTATGGTTTTTATGAATTTAAATGTTTTTGAATAATGGTAATTTATGATGAAATGGTTTCTATATTAACTTATCAATAATGTATGACTCATAATTTTCTTGGACCCTAACCAAAGCTAGGCCTCCTATCACTTTTGCATATACACCCTTTTGTCCAATGTTAATGAGAATCCTTAACAATCTCATGTCAACTGAATTCACAATTCTTTGGCTTTAAAAGTGGATTTTTACGTTTGTAGGGAATGAGGGAAAACTTATTTCTCTAGGAATACACATCTTGTTTTGTGTTTTCAATATTTTAAAGTTAATGTTAAGTTAATCCATGTATATATGCAGAGTGATCAATTTGGGAAGTCTATAAATTTATGAAAGTTGATCAATGTAGGAAAATTTCATGGGATATAATTTTGATTTTATATATTTTTAAAGGGTCTAGTTTTAATAGGAAATTAATCAATGTGGGAAGTTTCCTAAAAATAGGCATATACCCATCCTTCAAGGGAGTGGTATATATGTTTAGATGTATGTATTTTAACAACTATCCTTCAAGGGACTAGACTATAACTTTGATCTTTTTCTTGATTTTAATAAAAACTATCCTTTGAGGGATTAGTTTAAAACTTTGATCTTTTTATTGATTTTAATAACAATTGTCCTTCAAGGAATCTATCTGTAAATTTGATTTTTTTCTTGATTTTGTATCCCAAATTAACCTTTTGTCATGGGTTAGATTAAGGCAACCTAGGGTGTTTTCATAAACAAATCCATGGAATAAAAAAATAATTTATCCATTTCAAATAAAATTTTAAGGTGAAAGACTTTTAGGAAATAATGATTTAGAACTCTACCCTATTTTCAGCAGAGCTAATCCATTAGAACATGATATGAACAGATTTGAGGTGTCCATATTTAAGGATAAAATGGGTGTACTACCAAAAATTCACATGATTCTTTATCATTATTGGGTACATTTAGAGATAGGGGACTAGATTTAAGGAGAAATTATGCCAGATTTAGTTTGTAATAGGATTATTAACATTATAAAGGATGTGAATGTAAATAATCAAGAGGTTTACGATCTATTTTTCCATCAAGGGAGGCTAATCGGTATGCCATAGATCCATATTTATTAGTGATAATATAGGGTTTAAGACAATTTAGGGAAAACTTTCCTCATTTACCTCTTTCTATATTTGTGACATGTTGATTTTATTTAAGGACAAGGTCACTGATATTAAATCTTCATTCTTTTAAATATTAATTATATAGACATTTTATCCATTCTTGATATACATGAAGGTGATCAAGAGTTGTGGATTGATGCTCATATAAAAGTTCCATCCATGCTAATAATTCTTGTTGATAATCCTCTTGATAAATGATGTCCTTAAGAGAGGTATAAAGAGAAGGAATTTGGAATTATAGGGGGAGAACTGATTTTGTATCATAGACAAAATAAAAAGGGGTAGCACCTATAGGGGTTCAAATACTAGTTTGATAAGCTCACAAAATAAAAGGTATGTAAAGATGCTAATTATTTCCATCCTCATGGACTAGTTTGGTTAACATATTGACAAGGATTTTTTTGGATGCTTTGGCTTGTCTATTGGTAGATAATAAGATGATGATAATTTTAGCTTAATGTTGAAGGAATCACACAACTTTTGGACTTGCTTATTTTTAAAATATTTTTGATTATTTTTAATGATTTTGTGTGAGACACTAAGAAGACATATGATGTGATGATTAATTAATTAAATGATCTTATCTAGCTTGGTCAAAATAAGGGGAATAAATTAAACCCATTTAGTGAAATATTTAATAGTAATAATATCAAAACTATGTTGATACAAAGATTTAGGATTAATCTACCCTATAAGGTCTAATCCCCATTAAGAGAATGGATAAAAGTCCTTGGATAACTTTAACACATGATTAGGGACATAGGATAAGTTGGCATGTTATTGGCACTTCATGCATTTCTTAGCATATTCACAATAGTCCTAATTCAAAGTAGGCCAATAATAACCTATTCACACAATCTTCTTGGTGACAGTTAAACTACTAAAATGGCCACCACATATTCCATCATGTGTTTCTTTGATTGCAATATTTTCTTTAGATCTTTGGAGATAATGAAAGGAATACGATCAAAACCCCACTTATAAATCACACCCACTAGTATTATATATTAGGTATTCCACTACTAAAAAACATGCTTAGCATTTTTCGATAAATCTAAAGGAATGATACCTTTAGACAAATAATCAAATATCTATGTATACCACATAACTAAGTGATTTTATTATATAATATGGATAGAAGGATGATAAATTTTGATATAATAATGTTGATTAACCTTGTGGATGAGGAAAAACAAATTCTATTCTTGATGGGAAGATGGGATAAAGCAATCCAAGGAAACCATGGTCTCAATAAACTTGTTGGTTGATCGAGGAGTGGCCTAGATGACATAGTGGTTAAAGGTGGATAATAAATATTATACTAACATTTTATAACTTTGGAGGATGTTATTATTGCACTGATATATGCTATATATTTGGTTGAATATCAACTGGAATTCCTAAAAAATATGAAGTGACTTAACACCTAGAGCCAAATCTATTTTGAGACCTATAATTAGAGCTTCATATTTTTTCCATATGATTAGTACAATTAAAATCAAGTTTGAAATATATGGGTTTAGGAATGCCTTCTAGTGGTATTAGAATAATCCCTACTCCCCCTCCACATTCACATTTATATCCATCAAAGAATAATGCCATCTGGTATTTGATATCTCCTTGGGATGTGGAGGCTATATATTCATCAGGAAATTCAGAACTAGATGGTAGATTATTAGTAAGGGGTGCCTTAGCTAATTGATAAATAATTACTTACCCCTTAATCAACTTATGGTTAATGAATTCAAGATATAACTTGGCAAGAAGCATAAGCCATCTTTCCAATCATTGATTTTGATATGGTTTTGAATGCATGAACTTAAGGGGATCGGTATTGGTAATCACATAGGTTTTGTGATTAAGAAAATAATGGAAAAGTTTAGAAGCTACAAATACTAAGGCCAAAAATAGTTTTTAATATGCATGTTAAGAGTCTCATACTCAACCAAAGTGTGACTTATATAATAAATTAATTTCTCTCTATGTTGTTCATCTTGATGGGTAAGCATGACACCTAAAACATGGCTTGTAGCTAAGACACACAAGTAAAAAGGTTTATCCTCTCTTGGTAGAATAAGGATAGGGGGAGATAAGAGATAATTTTTAAGTGTATCAAATTCTACTTAAAAATTTTAATCCTAAATAAATTGGTTGTCTTTCTTAATAAGGTGATGGAATGGTTGGCATCAATCACATAATTATGAAATAAAGCAATGAATAGACTAAAAATTCCCTTGTAAACTATGAATATTATTGAGGTTGGAGGGAGGAAACATATCGATAATGTATTTAATTTTAGTAAGATCAACCTAAATTCCCTAAAGGGAAATGATAAAGCCCAAAATCTTTCCTGATAAAACCCCAAAGAGACTTTTTGGGGTTAAGATGAACCTGATATTTGATTAAATGAGAAAAGATTATCTAAAGGATAGACAGGTGATATTCATGAAACCTAGGTTTACCAAGGAGATCATCCACATAATATTAAATGATTTTGTGAATTAAGTAATGTAAAATATAGGTCATGGCACATTGGTAAGTTAATCCTACATTTTTTTAAACCAAAAGGCATGAACCTATAACAAAAATTCCCCCATAGAGTAATAAAAGAGGTTTTATACTAATATTTTAGGGAAATAAGGATCTGGTTATAGACATAAAATCCATCCATGAGTGACAACATTTTGTGTCCTGCAGTGAGATCCACAATTTGGTTGATATTAGGAAGGGAAAAAGCATCTTTTGGATGAGAAATGTTAAGATCATAAAAGTTGGTACAAAGGAATAGTCTCCTTATGGGTTTTGTGATAATTAATATGTTAGATACACATTGAGGATAATTGATGGGTTGGATAAAGTTAACAGACAAAAAATTCTATAATTATTCCTTGAAAAGTAACACTACATGATGATGCATTTTTAAAAGTTTTTGTTTTACTAGTTTAGCTTTAGTAATGGTGATGATGTTATGGATGGATATGTAGGATCTATTCCTGGCATATCAATATAAGAATAAGAAGAGGCTTGGATATGATTAGCAAGGAATGTTGTGAAATCTTGGTGTTCTTGAGAATCTAAGGATAGGCTAACTTTGATGTTTTTTAGGGGACCTTGAGTGTTCCTATGTTAATATCAATTATAACCTCATTTAAAAGACTAGGAGAATTAGATGGTATGATATTATTTAGATATGAATCCCTTGCCCATAAATATGTTAAAATAGAGTCATCATCTTGACACTCCATTATATGGATTAAGGAGGATTTTTCATCTATTAGGTTAGGAAAAGTTTAGGGAAGGCATAGGGATTTTTTGTTGTTTTGATAACTTAATGATTTCAAGTGAATGGTGATACTAAAAAAAGTTAGGTGGGATGGAAATGGTGTCATCAGTTATTGTAGGATAACTGATCAGGGATGATGGTGCTTTATCATCCATATTTATAGAGATATGGGATGGCAAAGTGCTATCATTGTCGACTTCAAGAGTTTTCTTGAAATTGAGGACATGATTTTCATGTGCTTTTATAAGGTCATTTATCATAGCTTCATGGGGTCCTTGTTCATAAAATCCTATGCCAAATCTTTTCTAAACACATTATTGTAGATAGGTTTGTGCAAAGTGGGGTTTGTTAAGAAAGGAAAAGTTAGACAAGAATGGTTTTGTACGTGTTTGAATTTCTCTATATAAAGGGGACTAATTGATTCCTCCATAGATTAAGTGTGTTTAGAGGTAGGGGGATGAAGGGGATAATATCTCCTAGGTTGGGTTGGTAAATACACTATTTGTCAAGGTGTCCATATTTTTTAGGGGTTGATAAGGTGTTAAGAGTTAACAAATGATACTCCACTAAAGAGAGATGTTAGAATGCCAAGTCAAGGGGGTTTTCATTAAGGACATGAAATGAGGGTATTATAAAACTAGCTGATGTTTCCCCCAAAAGTAATGGGCTCAAGTTACTTAGGGAGATCAAGGAATCATTAGGATGATAATTTAAGTTGCACATCTTGAATAGATGTGGGTCTATTGGGACCACATGGATCTTATCTTCATATTCATATTTAAGGCATCGATGTAAAGTAGAGGGGACATAATGAATAACATGTATCCCATGATGTCCTAGTAGGATGTTATATTGAAATTATCCCTCTATAATGTAAAATAGCTTAAAGAGAGTACATATACCTACTCAGATGGGGAAGATGACTGTACCTAATGTGGTCACAACATTGTCATTAAAGGCTCATAAGATGATTAGAGATTGAGCCACAATAGTTTTTAGTAATTAGTATTGCCTAAAAGCATGTGAGGAGATAATGTTTATATTGGATCCATTGTCAATCATAACTCTTTTGATTCATGTTTGATTAACTTAGGAAATGATAAATAGTGGTGGGTCCTAGTCTTCGGGTTATAATAGGGATATTTCATAATCATGAAATGTGATAGATGTTGAATTTTGTAAGGATCGAACAAAGGTCGATAGAGACTAAGGTTCATCTGATTGTATGATATTGTGGACAATTTTGGATAAGTTCATATAAAAACATTTTTATGGGAAGTTGGTGGAGTTATTTTAGAATTAGTATTAATATCAACTCCAAGGTATTGTTATTTTATGCTTTCCTTAGAATAGAAACTTTAGGTTTTAGGATAGAAAATATAGGATTGTTTGTAGTAAAAGTAGGGGATTTTACAGTAGACACCTTGGTTTTGTTGGGAAATTGGGTTTTATAACCCTGTGTCTAGGATCGAATGACTAGGTGTATTGCATCTATTTGTAACAATGGTTGGTTTATTATGTTTTCATAATCATCTAAGTCTAAAGGGTATAAGAGGGGTTTATAATAAGTTTCATTAGAGGTTATATCTTCATTTTTTTAAGTTCATTCTAACCCTCTCAATGGTGTAGTAGTTCTTAGGGTGGTCACAACTTTATTAGTTTGATTATGAGGATAATAAGGACCAACTAGTCCCATAAAAGATCACCCTCTGCTAATAAATCTTAGATTATAGCTTTGAGAGCATTACAAATTTTAGTATCATGCTTAGATATTTGATGGGAAGCACATTTCTTATTTTCTTAATTTCATGCCAATTTTTGAGTATGGGGGTTAACAAGCTATGTAAGTGGTAGTGTGATAAGGGAGGTTAGAAGGATTTGATCAAGAATAATGAATAAGAGCCCCATAATGGATCTTGGTTAGGTTTTTCCACCTTTTGAGGTATTTTCATGGGGGATACTTTTGATTTCGTGTCTTTATTTCTTACATTGATTGTTTGAATGTTTCCAACATAGGGTATATTATGTTTGGAATAAGGCCTTATATCAAGTTTTTAAGGTTAATAAAGATTTAAGGGATTATGTATTGGCATTATTATTAAGGGAAGCTCCTTTTGTACTGGTGTATGTTTCTTAGAAGAGGATTCCATAATTGTGGATTTTGGCCTTACATAAGGATAAGGTCCAAATATGAATGTGTTAGTTTGAGCTGGTCACATAATCATTTTCCCTTTTAAAGCTTAGTCAGAAGTAGTAGGGATATCCTCTTTAGGAAGCTCAATTTTTATCAATGGATGTTGTAAGTATTTACCTCTTGGTGGTTTGAGGCATTTATCTCCACTTCTTGAAACATTTCCCCCTTTTAAAGGATTTGGTTCGACCTGAGTTGTAAAAGAAGCTAGTTTTAGAGCTAGTCAATGTATTGTAATGGACATCTTAGGAGGCAGTGAGCTAGAGGGAGTGATCATGCTATGTAAAGGTTCTATAGTGAATAAAGGAGTAGTGTGTGTATCTTATGGGATATCTAAATAAGTAATCCCCCTCAATAGTTTTTTCATCCTTTATTTTTGATTAGTTTCCTTAAAAGGCTTAGGTAGTGTTTCTTTAGAAGGATCCCAAATAATGAGAACTGAAAAACTTGAGTGGATATTAGGAACAAATTTAGCTAGTTTAGATGGTTTTAAAATATCTCCTATAATGAGATCTAGGATCCTTGTTTTTTTGGAAGATGATTCAAAAGAATTATCAACTTCTTTAGTTAAAATTTGATCATGAATTGTGTTTATTACATGGGTTTCATGATCTGAGGTGCTTCCTACATTTGCTTGTATAGAATTATATGTAGAAAGATGGTTGGGGAATGGTTCTTAAAGATATCAATGGATTGATTAGGAGGAACATTAGGATTATCCAATTTCAATTCCCATTGGTTGATAAGGTTATAAACCAAACCTTTGAAACACTGACATTTATTGAGGCCATGACTAGGTACATGATGATAAGTGCAAAAATTACTTTCATTATACTAACTAGGTTTGGGATGAGAATCATCAAGGGTTATAATTAGAGGAATCTTGATAATGGAATATTTTAGGATTTTATCTAAAATAGAAGCATGTGACTCCCCTAAGGGTGTGTATTGATGAGGAGGAAATCATGTGAAGGGTTTTTGTGGTTGTGTTTGGGAGGTATAAGGTTTGGATTGGTTCATTATTTATGAAGGTGTCAATTTTAAGACAATAACATTTATTGTGCCTTTAGTTTTAAAATTGTTGGTCCCTTTAAAGGGGTCAGGTTTGAAGTTATTATTATGTAACTTCACTTTTCCTTCCTCTAAGGCTTGAAATTATATTTTATGGGCCATGGTAAAGGCTTCATCTAAAGTTTTAAATGATTGAACTTGTAGTGTTCATGAGATATGCTTAGTGTATGATATTTCAAATAACTCAATTAATTTAGGCTTAGGAAAGTAGAAGGTTAGTTCATTTATAAGGCCTTGCCACCTAGTTATAAATTTAGAAATAGACTTATCATTAAATTGTCTAATGGAGTATAGGTTGGTTATGGTTACTTTCCTTGAAATATTATTTGAGAAGTGTTTTAAGAAGATTTGAGCCAATTTCACAAAATAAAACAAGGAGTAATGAGGGATAGAATTGTACCAATATAAAGTTGGTCTAACCAATGACATGGGAAATGTCCTTAAAAGGAGAGAATCATCATGAGTTATAAGGTAACAAGCATGTCTAAATGCTCTAATGTGTTGTTAGGGATCTTCCTTATTTTGAAATTTCATAAATTTAATAAGTTCCCACTATGAGGGATATGGCCTAATTAGGATGGTAGGATTGATAGGTTCATTGAAAATTTTATCATACGTGAGCATATTTTTTTAATCAAAAGAATAAGCCTTTAGATTTTCCATCCTATTCATAAAGATGTACTAGGTATTATACTGAGGCATACCCCCTAAGACATTTTATTGTAAATGTTGATAGGTGGGGAGTGGAGTGGGAAATGGTTGTGAAAGGGGATAACCAACATAAGTGGTCATGATAGGTTGAGATGCAACCACATAGTATGGGATTTCAAAGGTCATTTTTTATTGTAGGGATAAGTAAAGGTGAGTGGTCATAACGGATTATGAGGGATCTAGGTATTGAGTAGTCAAGAGGACATTTTATTGTAGAGACTGACTTGAAGGAACCTATTGTGTAAGTTATAAGGGTTGGGTTTGAGGATTCAAAGTTATGCTTGTTTGGATAGGTGGGAGAGTTATAAGGATTAAGACTAATAAATTTTGGAGTGAAGTAGTGGGTGATAGAGTAAGCATAAGTTTGATTTTAGTAGCATTTTGGGTTTAGGTAATGGTTAGAAAAGGGTTACTAGATACTAATGGTGATTGATTATCTAGGGTTTGCATTACATTGGTATCAAAACCCATTGGAGGTGGATTGGTGGAAGATGAATCCATGGATGCAACAAGCACTTCAGGTCCCTCTGGGGGCATGCCATACAAAAACCCAAAAGATTGGGTTCAAGGGAAACAAGAATTCATATGGTTCAAGCACTAAAATAATTATTGAAGGCAATTGGATTACTATCCAATATACTAGTGAAGTCTAGTTATCCCTATGTATAAAATTGGGGAATGCCTTTCCCCATAGATTCAGGAAAGGTAGGAGGACTTGGTGTGTTCTTCATGGATGAGGATGAGGTATGATGTTCAGTTTGTTTCAATGAGTGTTGTCATGTTACAACTATGTAGTACTAAAAAGGAAACAAAGAATGAAATGCAAAGACACTTTTTTTTTTTGATTATCTCATTTTAGTGAAAGAAAACACACACTCTATTAAACATAAAGATTTTTACTTTTTAAGAAACAAAATTTAGAATGTGGTGGGGAGATGAGTTAATGATGGTACTAAGAAAAGGTAGTCTAAGGCTAGTTTTAGGTTTTGTTTAAGGTTGAGATCCTCTATATACATAAACTTATATTAAGGCCTGATTCCATGTTGGAAGGAGGTACGTGGCTTGGTATTAGGGCCTACCCCCTCACTTCATGCAATGCATAAATAAGGGTATCAGGTGCTTAGCCTTTATACATTTTTGCCAAAAATTTTATACTTGGTCGGTACATTGAGTCAATTTTCCCCTAGTGATGAAATCCAAGAAGGTCTACCTAGGTAGGAAATTTTTTGATGTTTTTTTTAAAGATTACCATGGTTTGGTTGTGTGTGAGAGAGTGTGACTATCACAATGTATTAATCTACCTAAATTAATCTATGTGGATTATCTAAATAAGTAGGGGATGAATGAAATTCTTTTTTAGACTTTAAAAAGGAAAGCAAGAAGTTTATATTTTTTCTTTTTTTGAATACAAACACACAATCAAGAAAATGCAACCAAAAAATGATTTCACAATGAAACATAAAAAGAATCATGAGACTTAGGGGTCCCACTAGGTGTGCTAGAATGTTTTATTATATTTTTATTAATAAATAAACTTACTAAAAATAGAAGTTGTGATACAAGGTTTTAAAGGGATACCTATGATGAAGGTTGTGCACCATTGATCCAATGAAGTGGGAACTCTTTTTTGGTTAGGAAGGATTACCTGCACATGAGAGATAACTAAAAAAATATTGATTAATAGGATATATAAGTGGACTATCTGATGTTAGACTAGTTTTAGGAAGTGGTATACTTCATTAAGAGTATGCCAATCCACTATATGAAGTAATTAAGCAAAAAATGTAATAATAGAAATTATAAAAAAGCATATGATAATATAGATGTGATACTGAAATGAAATGGATTAATCTATTACATATATGTTAACAAAGTGTTCATTCTAATAAGTTATAACTAAATCTTCTTGTGCCTATATTATTTCTAATTATTCAATGAATACTTATAGTGTAGGGGAAAACATAATTGCACAAAGTCCTAGCTCATAGGAAATATCACTCTGATATGAGAAGAGCAGGTGAGGGACTATGGGAAAATCCTAAATGGAAACCACATCACATATAACTCCTAGTAATGTCATCTACAAATAGAGATTCATGATTTTAACACCAAAAACAACTAATTAAAATTTATTTTCATTATTAAATTAGCTTTAGATTGCAAATAAAAAATAAGAATATAGGGATTGATGTCAATTATTTTAGAATCGCTAACGATTATATTAATCGAGGATGATTCATGTAAGGAATCATCATCGATCCTGATAGTGGGAAAAAATGATTAGGATGGGGCCTAAAGGTTGGCTTTAATTAATTTGAAATGGATTCAAGAATAGTTAATGATAATATTACCAAACTAAGGTCAATAAAAAGAACATAATCAAAGATTTTAGGAATCAAAACATATTCAAATGAGAAATATACTTAACTTTGAAATGTTTCCAACATTGTGGATAATTATCACATTGATGGGGATATTCTTAATCTTTAAATGAGTAAGGATGGATTAAGATAGGTATGCCATTATTTTACAGGTATTCCAAGATAATTTATCTAGCATTCTAGTGTATGAATATAGGGGTCCATCTGCTTAAGGATGGTTTGAGTTTAAATCAATGATTATCCCAATATGATCGATGATGATTATGGGGATCAGTGTTGATCCAATCTAAGTTTGCCAAGTTCATTCAAACAATTTAAATCCATGAGGTTAAACTTAGTCTTAGGCTATTTTAAACAAAATATAGCTAGCGAGAGGTTGTTAAGATGTTAAAAACAACTTACTTATAATATATTTGGGAATATTTGACTATATTTAAGGAGGTTTAAGTAGTTAAAATTAGTTACCTAGGTAGAAAGTAAATAATAAGATTAATTATGTGAAATAAGATAGTAATTAGTAAAACTAAATGAACTAATGTAGAAAAAGGATGGGAAAGTGGTAAGACACATATATTCATACTAATATAATGGTGTAAATTTTTAGTTTCTAAAATGGTAAGGAGATGGTGGAGGTGTGTTCCCATCACTATAGTAGTTATCAATGCTAGAAGAAGAGTCATTAATCTTAGAGATGTACTTAGGTTCATAAGTGTCATCAAGTACAGGTGAGTCTAATGAAGAAGAATGTCATGGAACATTCACTAAATTAATGCCCATATGAATTGAATATCACAACTCAACAACCCTAAAATATGAATAAGGGACTATAGATGAATCACATGGATCTATAGACTGAATATCCATAAGAAGAGAAGAGTCATCGATGCTCTCACAAGGTGTAATCTTAGTAGAAATAATAGAGTCCTATGAAATACAAATCTATGATGGATTTGAAATAATAACATCATAAACAAGAACAAAATTAGAATCTATAATGAGATAACTAAGGTCGAGTAAAATCTCATCATAGAGTGGTGGCTTGATAAAAGGAAGAACACTATCCTCCATGGATGTGTCATCACATGAAATAGGAGCAGGATGACAGACTAGAATAGTATCAAAAGAGATAATAGGAAGAGGAGGAGTAGGAATGATATAAATATTAGAAATATCTTTGAAAAGAGACTGAAAGATGCTATAAATAGTGTTGGGACACATGGAGAGCTACACATGGTGATATAGATTCCATGAAACATGCAACAAAAAGGTACCATAATCTTATAACAAGAGTTAGCTCACTTAATATATTAATCATGATCATTAGGGGTAGGAATCTACCTATATAGGAATGGAATATGACCCTTTCCATTTTTTTGAATAACTGTTCCATATAATCATGCTAAGAAGCATAATTTATCTTTTCAATAAGAACCATTGGTGTAAAATCAACTTTCTTCTACAAGTATCTCTCAAGTGAAGCTGACAGGATTGAGAAAATACACCAAAGAAGTGTACAACTACACAAAATAATTTCATTGACACCATGGTTATAAGAAAAATAAACACTTATGAAGAGGATGTCAGGCACAGTCGAGAATGTATCCAAATTTGTAATAAGTGTAAGAATCAACCCAATGCAAAAAATGAGAATGTGCAGAAGAGACATCGAAGAATACATAACACCACATAATAACCCCTCATAATTATCAATAGTGATCCCCTTAAATTTAAAATTACAAGCACACTTGTATATACATCAAACATAACTTAGAATGCATCTTGATCAAATTGTGCATAATTATGTAAGAATTGGAGGGTCATCAAGCTCAACTGATAATGCATCCAAGAGTGTATAATGCTTAGTTTGAATAGAGATTTATAATGACTTCAATATTACTGCAAATGTGTAGAGCATGAAAAAATAATCACTTTTTAATGGTATGACACTCAAATTCAAGTTATTGATCAAAAGTTAGGTTCATTTGAAAATCTGCTCGCATGGAAATTTTGGTGGCAAATAGGTGTGAAATTTTTTGATCAACTTTCCAGAAAAAAACTTGATGGTGTTTGGAGCAAAAGCTTGTAATTTTTTTGAGTCAATTCCTTAAAAAAATACTTATGCTTCCATGGAGAAAAAGTTAAGCACTTTTGGGTTGGAAGTGACTAAGGGATTATTTCCAATATGACTAGGTGTTAAGACCTACACAAAAATTCTGATAAATCACCAAAGCTGCTTGTAAGGGTTGAAAACTCTATTAAAACTAGAAAAATCAAAAATACATAAATTTGGTACAACTCCTCCAAAAAATAGCAAAGACCCATTTGATAACTTGAAAAAACTTAGATGTTTTTTCTTTATTTGAGAATCTCACTATATGAATATGTGTGAAACCACCAAAAATACCCCTAAATCCTCTTAAAAATGATTAAAATTGATTGTCAAAAAACTAGTCATGTTTATAACCGATCTTAGGTTTTGATGCCTTCCAAATTTGATGACACTATATGTTTTGTGATGGGAGACTCCAGATGTATAGTTTGCATGAATTTTCATGAAATCCCACCAAAAATATGAAAACCAAAAAATAGGAAAGCTATTAGGAATGCTAGCAAGTAAGATCTTACTAAGGATTTTAGGAATGGAAAAATGGCTATCAGATCAGAGTTTTGATATCATGTTAGATTACTCCAAGATCTCTAAAAATTATATAATGCACAAAAACCCTAAGAGTAGGTGAGATCAAGATACAAAGTAAAAGTAAGTTTCTTTAACTCATTATTAGTTAATTAGCCAAAAAATACAAAGGAGGAACATTATAGGGTGAGACATTAGGTGATCATAAAGATAAAAAGTCAACTCACACTTAGAAAACACATAAAGTGTATTCCCCCTAATGACCTTAAAACCCTAAGCAAGCTAACTAATAACTGTGTAGGCAAAACCAAAAAGTGGAAAAAAGCCTACACTAACAATATAAGATGAAAAGTTTCAAAAAGTAAGTGTCAACATTCATTGATAATGTATTGATTTGTACATATAACCATCACTAATAATATGCATATATGACCACTTATGTTAAAATTTTGAAACATAATGTTCAACTCTTTAATTCTATTGATATAAAATATAGCCATTTGATCCTAAGATTTGACACCGCCAAATTCATCTTAATTGGTATTTATGCACAACTATTGAACCTTCAACTCTATTAAATCTAGTAGCTACAAAAAAATATTAAGGCTCATCATTTTTAAATAAATATAGAATTGAAGCACATTTTGAAAAATCCCTCCAAAATTTCAATAATCCTTCCAATTCCAAAAAGATAAACCAAAGTTCAAATTTGAATTTCACAAAATTTTATAAACTGGAGGCATGAGGATGTCCAATGGTTTCATTCAATTATTTCAAACTAAATAATCAACCACTTGATTATCTTCAACCACAACATATACTAGAGATTTAGAATACTAAACTAATCAAAGTTTTTCTAGTAGAAGGATCGATAAAGGCTCTAACAATTTTCAACATCACAACTAGTAGATAAAATAATATGTAAAATTTATCACTACCAAAAATATATGTAATAAAACACATTCATTACTTTAATAAATATGTGAATTCCTAAAATAAATATTTGAATGATTAAATTAAATTTAAACATCATATATTAATAATATTTATGTTCTCATAATGAATTCCATTATTATTGACATGAACATCAATATTTATATAAAGGAAAACAGGGACCTAGCTGTAAGATTATGTATTTATTATTCTATCAAGAACTCAAAAGGTCTCAATTTCATGGGCCATCTAAACTAAGTAATGAATGCAACCTATGCATGTAAAATTTAGCCAAATTGGTATTAGTCTATGGTGTCAAGTTCAACACTCTATATATAAAATAGACTAAGAGCCTTCCCACTTGTTGGGAGTTATGATTTTATTCCTTATCCTACACATAACATCATGGAAAAGATCCTACTTAAGTCTCTAGATCTCCATTTAAAATACTAGTAGTTAGAGCACTATCCATATAATTCTTTTTAGATGATCTATGTTAATGTTATATTTCTAATCATTATTTCTTATTGTATTTATTATTACTTATTTTTTACCAATGATTTTATTGGTAATGGATAAAATTAGGTTTTTGAAAGGACCCAAACCCTTATAAAAAATCATGGAAAGATAAATACAATATTATCAACATAGAAAAAACAAGGAGAGAAAGAGGGTTAGGAAACCCCAGAGAAAATATGCTATCGTGAGATAGGAAGATGATAACACATAGACAACATAAAATAAAATGATAAAAAAAATACACATTGAAGTTGCTAAGGGTATTTGTTGCCTCCCATTCTTCCTCCAAAAACTTGATGTGTTCCTATATGATTTATTTATTTTGTTCATTGGAAAATTTATATTTTTAGGGATTTCCTAGATATCCTTAATTATGATAGATCAATTTCATGCCATCCCATACTCATACCCTTCCAAATGAAGTAGTTCACTACTATGTAGATTTAAAGTATTGGGAAAATAAAGTTAAACTATAATTGGAGGAATGCCATCTCAAATATATAGATTTGGAGCCATTGGAAACACATGTAGAAGACACATAAGAATAATCTTGTAATAAATAAGTAATAATTTGAGTGAGTGGGTCATTAGATAATTTACTAAACCTACCAATTGATAGGGTTGAAGAGAGATAAATCATGGAAACATTGAAACTATTAGTTCAATAAAATAGTCACAACTTCTTATATTAGATGATTATTTATAATTGATTGAACAATAAGAAGCACCAAAGAAGGAGTTAGGAAGGTAGATATAATCCTTGAACAAGAAAAGATGAAAATTAATAAACTTGAAAGGGAGCTAAAAATACAAAGGAAGGAATTTGATAAGATGAGATAATAACAATAATAAGATAAAAATAAGGAATAATATAGGCTTTAATGAGATATAGATAGGATTAAAAGGGAGATCTAGAGGCAAAGATGTATAATCGATTCATAATCCTCTTCCTTCACAACACCTCATCATGTTGGATTTATACAACACTTATAATCCACAATTTTTAAATGTCACTAATTTCCAAGCCTACAGTTCCTCTTTTCCTACAAACAAAATTTAGTTTCGTTAAAAAATTACACATTTTCTTATATCCTTAGCCATGCATTATCCTAATTTTAAAACATGCATTTTCATACAATTAAAGTGTAGCATCCTATTTCATATCCTAAACATCACTACTTCAAGCCAAATGCAAGTCCTATGTAGTTTCCTTTAACAAGCATGATCAACATTCTATGTACACCCCAAAAGGATAAGGGAATAATAGTTATTGTTATAAAATAAATTAGTAAGAAGCACATCCTTGAATATGAATTCACCTTTCCTATCATATAATAAAATTTCACCTCTAGTAAGATGAAAATATATAATAACTTTTGGTATTAGAAACTTTTGTATAATGTAATAAATTGTGTCTTATCAGAATCATATATTTTATAACCTATATATGGAAGCAATTTATTTGTTTAATATATTTTGATATCACATTTTAATGTTTTTTAGAAGTGATAGGTTGATCTTGTCCTTGTAATAGTTGGTACTAAGTATTTTGTAAGACCTCATACATACCTAATATATTTTGTAACATTTATGTTTTATGGATACAAATTTAGTTCAATCTTATTTTAATATCATCCAAGTTTTCCATTTTAATTAATTGACTATGTTATTCATTGCTCTATGAGCTACTAATAAATTTTTAATTCATATTTTTGTGTGTATATATGTATACATGCACACATGCACACATACACACACACACCCATGCATATTTATACATGCATACACATATATTAAAATTAAGTATAGATATATTTATGTACATGTATATGTGTGTATATACAAACACATTCATATACACACACGTTTATATATATTACACACTAAGACAAACATACATATATACAGAAACACATATATAATATACATACACATGTTCAAGTCATGTAATTGATTTTTATGTGTCTATGGATGTACTACCTTGTTTTAATAAATCAATAGACTAAATTTAATATATATACATAACTCAAATTATTTAAAGAAATCAAATAAATGGTTTATTGCATTAGAGATATTGGGATAAACCTCATTATAAAACCATGAAGAATTTATGATGCAGGGGCATCCCATGATGACCTAAAGTTGATCCATTTTTGGTCTTAAGTTTGTCTAGTAGAAGTATTACAATAGATAGAGGTCTTAGGAAGTCTATTTGTGGAGTCTAGTTGGTCTACAAAGACATAAAATTTGAATTATTATTTTTTTGCTAAAAGTGCCTTTTTGAAAATTTCAATGTTGTAAGCTAATTCTAAGGACTTTTAAGAATTTGTGGAGTTGAAAAAAGTTATTAAACATGTATAAAGGGGTTTATGGACTATAAATGGATCATAAAAGTCTAGAAGTCTATAGTTATGGTTCTAAATGACATATAGTGCAAAAATCAAGAAAATGAAATGTAATAAAATAGACCCTACATGGGAAAATTGACAAGATTTAGTTATGCCTTTTTATTAGGAGTCTTGGATTTAGTTTTTTATTAGTGAGTATGATATTAAATTCCAATTAAATATAATAATGAATGTATGGTAAGTAGATATAAGGGGAAGGTTGAGAACCCCTGTTTGAAAGAAATTACAAACCTCTATGATGAAGGTCATTATTGTTATTCTTAAAAATTGCATGTGATTTGTGAATGAAATATTAGAATGTGAAAAATGATTTCTAGGTTGAATGGAAGCTAATAAGTGTGTGTTTGAGAAGGAACTTTTCAAGGAAAGAGAATATAGTGAACCCTATTAATCTTGTCTTCAAATTAGAGACCCTGTTGTTGGTGTTGTAGACTATGTTTTATGTTATAGACATTAAATGAAATTTGAAAATGGTTATATGTGATATTGAACAAGTTGGGAATGTGTATAGAGGTAATAAAGATAATAAATTATAATGTAATCTTTGGTAATCAAACTTATACAAATAGAGAACCCTATTTCTTGGATTGTTGAGTGTGATTGAAATGAAGAGTTCATTGCTATGCATGAAGTGGTGTAGGTTATGTTGGGTGAATATTTTGTCACCAGCTGACTGACATCAAAATGGATATATCAACCACAACACAAGGAGATTTATATGGCAAAATGTGCAAGTTTACCACATCAAAATGGGATAAATATCTTCTCTCAAGGGAATGTTCCCTATAAACTACACACACACACACACACACACACACACACACACAGACAGAGGGGTGAAATCATACCATCCATCTCTATTTTTTTAGAGATGATGTTCATAGGATAGAGGATAATTTTGGTGTAATTATTGAAGGTACTTCTCTTCTTTCAGAAGTGATATTTAGCTAACAGCAGGATTGTTCCTAGGTAGTAACTATAACCACAAGAAACCCATGAAAGCACAAAGTCTTTCATTGCTTCTTCCACTGATTAGGATGCAATAACATATTATAATGAAGCATAGCCTAAATTATCCACCTAAAAATACAATAGAGTAAGAGATTACAAAGGATAAGGGGAGCTCAAAGTCTCTCCAACATCTTTTACACAAAACACAGACTAAAGACAATTATGGTAGCACAAAGTCTCCCACAGTTAGCTTCAGGGAATCTTCCAAATTATTTCCACTTGTTCTTCTTATTTGATTAAATGGACAAGATGGTATTTAGGAAATAGACATAAGAACAATCTACTAAATAACACAAGCTATTTCAACACAAAGTTTGAAAGGTCACTTGCTTTCTCATTCAAATAACAAAATATGATTAACAGTCTAAGCTCAAAGTCTCAGGAATGCCTTTCAATTTGGGTAGAGTTTCACTTCTAATAATAGAGAGATATCTTCTACATAAAAAGAGAGATTACAATATATAGCATTCCAAGAAAGACTTGGGTGCTTGTTTTCATGAAAATGACCCATGCTGAATTGAAGGCCTTGAATATCTGTGAAAGGGCCATGCTAGAACAAGTCATCAGCCTTGACTTTGGTATTCTGAATCATGTCAAATGTCTCCTCCTAAGCATGGGTTGTCTGGTATTCTTTATGATGCTTAAAATGTTGTCCATTTGCCTTTACTTAATGCAAAAAAAACAAGTCGCACCTTTGAATGTTTGCACTCTTTGATGTCCACTTGGTGGACTATTCCACCTACTAGAAAATAACTCTTCTACAGATATTTCTAGGTTTCCTATAGCTTTCATCCTTTTCTTGCCACATTTTTTCTCTTCCTTGCAATTTGAGCTCTCGGGCTATCTTCTTGCTTTCAACTAGCTCTTTCATCTCTTTCCTTGGCTGTTCACTAAATTTGTTCCCGAGTTCGCACTATATTTAAAAATAAATGGATATTTCATTACCCTAAATTTGACATATGTGGGGATGTCATTGGTCACCTGGTCACTTGAACCACTTTGAACCTTGAACCTTTGAACCTTTGAAGTGCATCAGTTCAATGGTTCAATGGTTCAGGTGGTTCAATCAGCTTGTTAGCTCATGCAGGGCTGCGTTCGCTCTCTTTTTCTTCTTCGGTTGAACCATTTATTCAAACCCTTTGGTTGAACCATCTTGTTGAACTTATTTATAGAATATTTCACTTCCTTTATTCACTTGAAGCTTCCTTCTAAACTTTGAATTCTTTGAACCCTTTGAACCTTTAAACCTTGAACCATTTCAATTCAAAGTTCAATGGTTTATTCTCTTTCTTTGAATCCTTTGAAGCTTCAAACTTTCTGAATCCTTTTCTTTTTTATTGAACTCATTGAACCTTTGAACTTTGAACCTTTCAAATTTCAAGGTTCAATGGTTCAACGGTTCAACCTTAACTCCTCGAATCCTTTGTTCTTCTAAGTTCATCAAACTTATTGAACTCGTTGAACCTTTGAACCCTTAAACTCTTTTAGTTCAAGGTTAAACAATTCAACAGTTCAATCTTCACTCTTAAAAGTCTTATTTTTTTTAAGTCTACTAAATTCATTGAACCTTTAAACTCATTGAATCTTTGAACCTTGTGGAAGCAGGGTTCAATGGTTCAACGGTTCTATTGTCCCCGAAAATGTCAGCTCATTTTTGGGACAACATATGAACTATTCTGGTTCAACAGACCAAAATCCTCTCTTCCCTTTTCAAAAATTGTTTTGAGCATTCAAATTCTTTATTATTCAATCTTTTCTAGATTTCTACGGACTCTACAGGCTAAGCTCTATGGACTCAATTCTACAAACTCATTTTTATAGACTTTGTAGGTCCATTTCTATGGACTCTACAAATTAAAATCTATGGACTCTATAAGAAAGAAAAAAGCTTTCAACACTTAAGCATTTTTTGAGGTTGGTTCAATAGTTCAAAGGTTCAATGTGGATGATTTAAAAATTCAATGTAGTTTGGTTCAATCAGTTGGTTCAATCGGTTGGTTTAAAGGAGTACCCTAAAGCCCAAAAGACAAAATACCCTTGCGGAGGGTAGTAAGAAAAAGTGGTAGAACATATCACGTGTCTTGTTATAACTCAACAGAGCCTACCAAGTGTCTACATCAATGTTTTGAGCTTCTTATAAGTTTCAAAGCTTCTTTCAATAAACTTCTCTCAGAAGTCCACGAAAGCTACAAAGTGGCAACTGTGGAAGATTTTAATATATTTTTCTTAATGCAATAGAACATGCCACGTGTCCCTTGTAAAAATTGACAGAAGCTGTCAAGTTTCAACATCTGTAGCTTCTTCCTTCTATTGAATAAGGACTATGGTGGGCCCTAGGTGAGTTGCTAAAGTAAGCAGAGCATGCCAAGTGTCATCATTTGCATGAATCCAAATGAGTCCCAAATGTTTCTATAGTGTTTCTAAAAACTCAGTGGAAACTGCCAAGTGTCATCCACCGAGACCCATTATAATTTGTTTCTAAGTTGAGTGGAAGTTGCCAGGTGTCCCTGGTAAAACTTGGTGGAAGCCACCAAGTGTCAACATCTACAACTTCTTCCATTTATTGAGTAAGGACTGTGGTGGGCCCTAGGTGAGTTGCTAAAGTGACTTTTCAGACTTTGTGTTGGAGTAATTTGGTTGTTGGGGAAATTGTTCTTATGTCTATTTCCTTAATACAGTGTTTTTGTCCATTTAATTGAATTAGTAGAATTAGTGAAAATAATTAGAAAGGTGTCTTAAAGCCAACTATGGAGAGACTTTATGTCCCCACAATTGTCTTTAGTGTGTTTTCTTTCTATTCTTGTGTAAAGGATCTTGGGATGACTTTTGTGCCCTCATTATCCTTTACATTCTATTTCTGTGTAAAGGACCTTGGGATGACTTTATTCCCTCATTGTCCTTCGTATCTCACTCTTGGGTAGTTGAGGTGGAGACTTTGTGCTACATCTCAGTTTGCTAGTTACTACGCCTTTGGTTACTAGTTACTTGCTATTATCTAAAATAACTCCTGTTGTTTCCTGCAAGATCACTTTTGAAAGAAGAGAAGTGCCTTCAGCATTTTCACCAAGATTTTCTCCTTTGTTTGTTAACATCATCTCTAAAAAAAGAGAAATGAATGGTTTATCCTACCCTTGAGTGTTATTTTCTACTTATATATAGTATATAGCTCTTACATATTTATAGGGAACCTCCCCTTGATGAGAGGAGAGATTTTTCCCCTTTTGATGTAGTAAACTTGCACATCTGGTTGACCAATCTCCCTATGCTGTGGTTGAAGAGATCTATTTTGTTCATCAGTTAGCTGGTGACAAAATATTCACCCAATAGGTTCAAAGTGGTTCATTCTAATTGTTTAAAGCCTGTCATTAAGTATTTTGATTGAACCTTAGTGTTGAACCAACCTTAAAACACTAAGGAAAAACCTCAAGTGTTTTGAACTTCCTTTGGAGAAAGCCCACCTATTGAACTTGTTGAACTTGTGAGCCCCTTAGCTGAAAATGCTTGAATAATTAAAGAACTTGGATGCTCTAAAACATTTTTTAGAAAAAAGAAGAGATCATTTTTGCCTATAGGACTAAAATATTTGATATGTTGTCCACAAAAACAAGTGACAAATTTTGAGAACAACAGCTGGCTCCAGTTGGGGAACTTCATCGATTGATAATCGAAGGGAGTATAAACTAGAATCTTAGTGCCTTCATGTATGCCATTGGGCTATGGAGTCATGCTACCCAAAAAGAAAGGCATCAAAAGCAAATGAACAACATAAAACAAATGGAAAACTATAAAAAAAATTATACATAGATACAACTAGACTTATCTGATACTTCAAGAATTGAAGTGCTTCAGATGCTACCCACTATGAGGTAGAGAAAATGGTGTGCCATCTTGATACTTCAATAGGAAACTATTTTCACCATTGAGCTGATAAATAGCAAATGGGCCTCTCCATAAGGAATCAAATTTCTCATGCATTCCTTTTAGTTTTCTCCTCTTGTCCCATAACAAAACTTGATCTCCAATCTAGAAATCATGAGTTTTTACTTTCTAATCAAAAAAATTATTCACCAAACTTTGATGCACATCAATTTGGTCCACCACCATAGTTCATTGTTCATCTAGTTCAGTCAAGCACATGATTCTCTTGTCGATGGCATTTTCAAAAGTTGAATCTTCTACTACCTTTGCCAACTTTAGTGCTGGTAATTCTAGGGCGATTGGTATCTCTGCATTGAGACCATACAGAAGTTGGAAAGGTGACATACCTATCACCATCTTGGGTGTAATTCTATCCAACCATAAAGCATCAAACAATGCTTTATGCTAGGTTCTCTGATTGTCATCTACCAGCTTCTTGATAATGGTCACCAAGTTCTTGTTGCTTGATTCTATTTGGCCATTTACTTGTGGAAAATAGTTAGAAGAGTGGGAGAGGATAATCCCATAATAAAATCAAAATTGGGTAATCTCATGAGAAGAGAAATAGGCTGCATTATCTATTACAATTTTGGTTAGGACCCCAAACCTGGTAATGATGTTTTCCCTGAGGAAATTACATACTACTTCTGAAGTAGCATGCTTGACTGGAATGGCTTCCACCCACTTTGTGAAGTATTCTATGGCTGTGAGGACATAATCATGTCTAGCACTTGAGGATAGATTTATAGCACCAATAAAATCAATTCCCCATTGCTAAAATAGCTCTTCTATTACTACTAGCTTGAGGGGTAACACAACCAACTTGGGTTTTCCAATGAACTATTGACACAGTTCACATATATGTACCTATTTATATGCATCTTGAAATAGAGTAGGCCAATAATACCTAGCTCATAGAATCTTATGAGTAGTCACAGGTGTAGAAAAATGTCCTCCACAAGCCAAATTGTGGAAGGATTCTAAAAGTTTGTTCTACTGCACTTTATCTACGCAGTGAAGGAATACCCCATCAAGGTTCCTCTTATACAGACCATTATCCCATAAGATAAAGTTGGAAGCTTTTAAATTAATAGTCCTCTTTTCTTTATGAGACAAGTGAGTAGGACACTCACTATAGATAATGAAATGAGCAATATTCAAATACCACTCATTCATAGTGGTGACAAAGAGAACTGTTGGCATGTCTTCAACTTCTATTTCTTTAGGTATGTTATCAATAATTAATTGGCAGAGACCCTTTCCCCATACAAGCTTCATTGGTTTGATAATCAGATCAAAATCATAGATTTTAGCAATCTAATTTCCCTTTTTGGTTCCAAATTCTTGATGAGTTAGTATGGACTTTGTCATTGTATCAGGCACTAGAGCAACAGTGCGTGAGTTTAGGATGTAAAAATGGAAGTGTTGTACCACCTTGACTACTACATAAGCATGCTTCTCCATGTTTGAGTATTTTAGTTCATGAGCTTTGAGAGGAAAACTCATGAATGATATAGGATATTCCACACCTTTTTTGTTCTGTTAAACCAGAATTATTGAAAGTGTGTTCAGAAGCATAGCTATACATTATGAAGTCTTTAGTGTAATCAGGACAAACTAGGACTGGGGCTTGGGCAATAGCTTCCTTGATGTCTTGAAATGCTGATTTGCCTTCCTCTATCCAGCAAAAAGTAGCTTTTCCCTTCATCATGTCCATAATATGGTGAGTCTTCTATGTGAACTCAGGAATGAACCTTCATAGAAAATTCACCTTTCTGAAGAAAGAGTGAATTGTAGTCTTACTAGCAGGCAGAGTAAGCTCTTGGATAGATTTGACTCTTTCTAAGTCAATCTTTATGCCTTCTCAGGATATGGTGTGACTGAGAAGTTTACCTTCTATAACCCCAAAAAATGACTTCTTGGGATTTAGAGAAATGCCATTCTGTCAACATCATTTCAACACTTATTACAAATGATACACATGATCAGAATGATGTTTAGAACAAACATTCAAGTCATCAAGATATACCATAATGAACTTCCCCATTTCATCTTTAAAATTAAGTCCCATTTCTCTCTAGAAAGTGGCACTAGCATTGATTAAACTAAAGGGCATTCTGTGATATGCAAAGGTGCCCCAAAGTGTAGTGAAGGTAGTCTTATGTTGGTCTGCTTCATTGAATTCTACTTGATTGTACCCTAAGAAACCATCTAACATTGATAACATCTCTAAACTAGTCACTGCCTGAAGGACTTGATCTATGATGGGCGGAGGGTAGTTATCCTTTAGAGAGGATTGATTCAAGTTCTTGAAATCCACATAGAGGCAAATTTCCCCATTCTTTTTCATCATAAGGATGATGTTTGAAATCCATGTAGAATGATGGATTGGAAAAATTATCCTAAATTTTAACATTTTTTGAATCTTAGATAAAATAGTACCTGATATCTTGGGGTTGTACTACCTAGATTTCTACTTTTGAGGCAATGAATCACTCTTGAGAGGAATTTCATGATGAATTTCTTCAGGCCTAAGTGAGTTTAGATCATCATAGGAGTACACTAAAACATCTATGTAATGGTGAAGTAGAGTAGTGAATTTGAGATTCTCATCAGGAGTGCAACACTTCCCAATGTTCACCATCTTGAGATTTTCCTTAGTATTCAAATTTATTTGATCAAACTCCTAGAAGGAGCTTGAATCCATTTATTACTACTTGATGAACCTATCATGCTTGTCAAATAGTTTCTCAAGGGAAACCAATCCTTTTGGGATTTTATTCCCTTTGAGCTACAAGAAAACTTCACCTGTGTCTGAATTTGTTACTGGAGCTAGTTCTTGTGATGGAGATTTACTGCCTTCAAAATATAGCTCCTCAAAGTTATCCTTCTATTCTAGAAAAGTAATGATTTGGTTGTCACCATTGAATACCTGTCAATGGTTGGCATTATCAGGCACACTTGATCAAAAGACCAATTTGATAGTGTACCTATTCCCTTTGAAGCCAAGGTGAGGAACCATGAGGGTCACAGAAATAGCTAATGCATCTGCTCAATTATTGGACTCTCTAGGCACTACAAAAATATTGAAAGCATCAAAACTTTCAATTTGATCCCAAACTAGATTGTGATAATGGTGTAATATTTTATTTTTGGTTTGATACAGGTTCCTCACCTGACAAACCACCAGTTCAACATCTCCTTTGACATGAAGAAGTTTAACACCTTTGTCTTGAGTTTCCTTTAACCTGAGTAATAGAGATTCATACTCAACAATGTTATTGGTGTTGTTAAACTGCAACTTATACAAATAGGGGAAAATATCTCCTTGAGGAGATATCAACACAATCTTGACTTCAGAGCTAGTAAAAGAATAGCTGCCATCAAATTCCATAATCCATATGTCTTTAGAAATTGATCTTTCCTTAGATTTGTCTTTTTTATAAGGGAGGATTCTTTCACACCTTGCTCTATCATTGAACTCTCTGATCTTCTAGCTGAAATTTGTGAGTTGTCACTTACAAGACTTTCCTCTAATGAAATAGAAAATTCCTCTATAGTCAAAAAATAGTTACCCGTTCTTGAAGATTCAAATAAGATTTGAACTTTAGGCGCTGATGTTTGGGTGATAATTTACTTTGATTCCTTCTCAAGAAGTAGCCTTTACATGATGCCCTTGACATGGATCCTCACCTCAGATAGGTTCATGCTCAATTCTCTACCAATGTCCTTGCAAAAATTTCACCCAAGAAGGATGTATGAGGTTGGGACGTCAGCCACCAAGACTATCATTTTAATCCTCTTTTATGGAAATGTCATAAATTCAAATTGAGCATCCTTGATTTGTCTTAGAAGTGGAACTTGTTTGTTTTCCATGGAGAAACATTTCCCAAAGGTCTTGGTCAGCATGAGACCAAGAGATTCTGCCACTTTAGTGGGCATGACATTGTCAGAGGCACCAAAATCTATAATGCAATTACTCAGCTTATGTCCATTTATCATCAGGGAAACATAAAAAGGTTCTATTTTCCTAGGGGTAACAGGAGGAGTAATGACAAGGTTATTTGGGGTGGACATGTTCCTTAGGGGATCATGAGCTACCTTTCTAACCTCTTGTCCTGTAGGGATGGCTTTATTATTCACACATTCAACTAACTTATAACTGCTCAAGGTTAGAATACAAGAATTCAAACTCAAACATTTGAATTTTGGTCTTCTTAACATGGTCAATTATGTTAAATGATTGGAAATAATTGATAATAAAAGTAGGTAGTCCATCAATCTAATTTTTATTGGGTGTAGGATTGGTCTATGAATTTGAAGCAGAAGGTGTAGGGATATTTGGAATTCTTACTTTTTTGATGCTCATTGAGTCCTTTGATTAGAAAGGCAGAGTAACCCCTCATTTAGCAATTGAAATTGCTAGTTGAGATCCTTTTCCTATTTTTCCTTTATCATCTTGTTGAGCTGACTGGTTCTGGGACCTGGTAAACACTACGTATGATCCATCGAATGCTTCACCTTTACTTTTGGGTTCATCTTAGTAATTTAGGAAACCAATGTTGGAGTCACCAACTGATTATTCTTAGTCTTCTACAAAGAGATCAGCATCATTTTCTTGGTTCAACTCAGGTTGGAAATAAAAATTGAATTCGGTTTCAAGATAACCAACTGCTGAGTTAGTTGGTGTTACTTCAATGGCAAGCTTCACCTATGGAAGAGGAAGATGATTTGGCTGCCCTTGATTCCTGATAGAATTATTTTGGTATGACTGATTAGAAAAATTCCTCCTTGGTATATCTCAATACAAAGGAGGAGAAAAAATCCCTTGTGCCATTATTTTTTGAGAGCTAGCAACTCATTTTCTAGCTTTTGCACCATAAGATCAGTGGTGTTTGTAGAAGAAAATTTGGGAGATAAACAAGGTTTACTTCTGTTAGGATCTCTTCTTATCTTTTTTGCTAAGGTCATATTCAACCTCAATGGCTAAATCCTAAGCTACAACAAGGTCTATGTGGCCAACACGCCTCAACAAGAAACTCACTTCATGAAGCTGAGAGTTTATGAAGAAGCATTTGAGATTTTTTGGTGTCAATTGAGCAATTATGGGAATCCTATTCCTCTACTTGTCAAATTTGGCTATGAAGTCCCTCATAGGTTCATGAGACTTCTTCATCTATGTGAGCTGAGCCAACAAGGTATGCACATCTTTTGCAAGCTTGAACCTTGCTTCAAATTTGGCTTTGAGGGTGTTCCGGTCAGTCACAGTCTAAGCTTGCAGATGATAGAACCAATCTGTAATAGTGCCTTGTAATGTTTCTACAAATAGTCTTACTACAATGTCTTCATACTCCACACCTATCATGCCACAGGCTATGCAAAAAGTTACAATATGTTCATCAAGATGAACTCTCCCATCACCAAAGAACTTGGGAAAATTCTTCTTTGAACTTTGAGGCAATTCATGTAGAGGTAGAGTTAGATTCATGGGTCAAAAGTGTTACCCCAGGGTCCTTGAGCTACCATTATGTGAATATTAAAGGGAAGAATAAAAAATCTCTAAGAGGAAATTATGGACAAAGCTCTATTAGCAGAGGAAATAGCTTTGCCTGGTAATAGAGACCTAACTTTTGTAGGAGGAAAACTCCTAGTTTGCTGAAGGTGAGATGGTGAAGGAAATAGATCAAAATTACTTTGCTGTACCAACTCGAATACAGGGTCAAAAATACCTTGAGCTCTTTGGCTTCACGTATACCATGAATTTTTTAGAGTGTAAAGTGGTAATGGACAAGGACTGGAATTAATTCAATTTGAAGCTTGAGGCTTCAAACTGTGTGCTCTCCCTAGTGGAGTCACCAAAAATTGTTGGGTGAATATTTTTTCACTAATTAACTGACAAAAAAATAGGTATATCAACCACAACACAAGGAGATTTATAATGCAAAATGTGCAGGTTTACCACATCAAAATGGGATAAATGTCTCCTCTCATCAAGTGGAGGTTCCCTATAAACTATATATATATATATATATATATATATATATATATATATATATATATATATATATATATATATATAAGCTGAAAATACACATAGGGGTGAAATCATACCATCCATCTCTCTTTTTTTAGAGATGATGTCCACAAGATAAAGGAGAATTATGGTATAATTACTGAAGGTACTTCTTTTCTTTTAGAAGTGATATTTAGCCAATAGCAAGATTCTTACTAGGTAGTAACTGTAACCACAAGAAACCCATGAAAGCACAAAGTCTTTTGTTGATTCTCCCACTGATTAAGATGTAGTAACACAGTAAAATTAAGCATAGCCCAAAGTCTCCACCTAAAACTAAAACAGAGTAAGAGATTATGAAGGATAAGGGGAGGTCAAAGTCTCTTCAACATCCTTTACATAAAACACAGATTGAAGATAATTATGGCAGCACAAAGTCTCCCATAGTCAGCTTTAGGACGTCTTCCAAATTATTTCCACTTGTTCTGTTTATTTGATTAAATAGACAAGATGATATTTAGGAAATAGACATAAGAACAATCTCTTAAATAAAACAAACTATTTCAACACAAAGTCTAAAAAGTCATTTGCTTTCTCATTTAAATAACAAAATATGATTAATAGTCTGTGCTCAAAGTCTTAAGAATGCCTTTCAATTTGGGCAGAGTTTCACTTTTGATAATAGAGAGATCTTTTCTACATAAAAAGAGAGATTACAATATATAACATTCCAAGAAATACTTGGGCGCTTGTTTTCATAAAAATGGCCCATGATGAATTGAATGCCTTGAATATCTATGAAAGGGCCATGCTGGAATAAGTCATCAGCCTTGACCTTGGCATTTTGAATCATCTCAAATGTCTCCTCCTAAGCATGGGTTATCTGGTCTTTTTTATGATGCTTACACAGCTGTCCATTCGCATTTACTTAATGTAAAAAAATAGGCCACGCCTTTGAATGTTCATGCTCTTTGATGTCCACCTAGTGGACTGTTCCACGTACTAGAAAATAACTCTTCTACAAATATTTTTAGGTTTCCTATAGATTTTATCCTTTTATTTCCACATTTTGTCTCTTCCTTGCAATCTAAGCTCTTGGGCTATCTTCTCACTTTCAGCTAGCTCTTTCGACTCTTTCCTTGGCTGTTCACTAAATTTGTTCCCAAATTCACACCATATTTGAAAATAAATAAATATTTCATTACCCTAAATTTGACATCTGTGGAGACGTCATTGGTCACTTGGTCACTTGAACCACTTTGAACCTTGAACCTTTGAACCTTTGAAGTGCATCGGTTCAATGGTTCGAGTAGTTCAATCAGCTTGTCAGTTTATGAAGGGTCGCGTTCACTCTCTTTTTCTTCTTCAGTTGAACCATTTCTTCAAACCCTTTGGTTGAACCATCTTGTTAAACTTCTTTCTGGAATCCTTCACTTCCTTTATTCACTCGAAGCTTCCTTCCAAACTTTGAACCCTTTGAACTCGTTAAACCTTTGAACCTTGAACCATTTTGGTTCAAAGTTCAATGGTTCATTCTCTTTTTTTGAATCCTTTGAAGCTTCAAACTTTTTGAATTCTTTTCTTTTTTATTGAACTCGTTGAACCTTTGAACTTTTAACCTTTCAAAGTTCAAGGTTCAATGGTTCAACCTTAACTCCTCGAATCCTTTGTTCTTCTAAGTGCGTTGAACCTATTAAATTTCTTGAACCTTTAAACCCTTGAACTCTTTTAGTTCAAATTTCAATGATTCAATAGTTCAATCTTCACTCTTTGAAGTCTTATTTTCTTTAAGTCCACTGAAGTCATTAAACCTTTGAACTCATTTAACCTTTGAACCTTGTGGAAGTGAGATTCAATGGTTCAATGGTTCAAAGTGGTTCATTCCAATTGTTTAAATCCCACCATTAAGTCTTTTGATTGAACCTCAGTGTTGAACCAGCCTTAAAACACTAAGGAAAAGCCTCAAGTGTTTTGAACTTCCTTTGGAGAAAGCCCACCTATTGAACTGGTTGAACCTGTGGGTCCCTTAGCTGAATATGCTTGAATATTTGAAGAACTTGGATGCTCAGAACATTTTTTAGAAAAAGGAAGAGATCATTTTGGCCTGTAGGACCAAAATAGTTCATATGTTGTCCACAAAAACAAGTGATAGATTTTGGGAACAATAGGTTATAACTTAAAATTGTGTTTGAAAATAAAATACATGTGGTTGATATTATTTAAGGAGTGAACTTGAGGCAAAGACAAGAACACCATTAGTGATTTGAATCTAACATGGAAACCTTATTTATTTTTTTATAGCAGAGCTTTTATAAAGTGACTGTGTATTTGAATTCATAGAGAGAAATAACCAAAAATTAGAGTTTAATTATTTTATAACATTAAAATAAATATATATAGCATGCAATATGGTTCTTTATAACTTGTATTTCTTAGCATTGTAATTTTTTCATACACACAGAATATAGGCCTGTAGCCTATCATTTGTTAACATAGTCATGAATGTTTTGGAGAAGAAAAGTGTGATAGAGGATTAAGAAAGGTGGTCTAGGTTCATACAAACCATACAAAATAATTTATAAGCTTTTAAACCCTGTATAAAAAAATTTGTGCATAATTGATAGCTCTCAGCTAGAGACAGGCCCTTAGAAACCCTAAATTAGGGTTATTAGCATAACTCCTCATTTAACCATAAAAATTCTAATTTTTTTGTATAATGGTCTTTTTCAATGTCCTTGAATATATTTTAAGGTTTTTTTTGTGAGAATGTACCTCTATGTATGGAAAAGAGTGATTGTTTGTGAAGAGAACCCTAAGAGACCTAATTGGGGTAAATAGGCACTAAAAGAGGGTTTGAAAAGTGGTCTAAGCTAAGAGATGAAGGTTAATAATTGGTAAAGGAATAGAACACAATAAAATTTATCCTAATCAAGAGTTTGATTTCAAATGTTAAAAGGTACAATTTTGTATAGAAGAGAAATTACTCAAAATAGGGCTAGTAGGACTGTGGTAAAGCAGTCAGGGTTGTGAAGGGATTTGAATAGAAACTTGGAGAGTGTATGTCATTTTATGAGAGGAAAGAGAGGGTAATGAAACCCCTTTTAAAAAATATCTAATAATTTGAAAGGTTAAGAAATAATGTGAAATTTATAATCCATTGCATGAAGAGTAAATTCAAAAACCATTGTCAAAAGAAGTGAGTGAGAAATAAGGTTAAGGATGTGTTCTTTGTACATGATATGCATCATTTTGGTATCAGAGCTTAGGGGAATATTTTTTGGATTATTGAAAATTAATAATGTGTTTTAAAGTATATTGTAGGATAGGTGATCAAAGATAATGCTCCATGGAGAGAGTTATTAGGGATGATGAGTTGGTCAAGAGTTTGATGGAATGAGTAAACCTAGGTGATTGCTCCATTAATGATGAGAATGGAGGCTATAGAGGATGTTCTCAGGGAGAGGGAAAAAAGAGAAAAAAGAGAAAGAGATGATAGGAAATAAGGTGAAGCAACAACTTTGCAAGCAAGAATGGATGAGAGAGGAAATGAAGAGGTAGTACAAGAGAGACCACATGAACATATAGCAATAGTTCAAAAAGGCATGGGGTAAAACCATGCAAGGCAGGTTAGAAAAATTATAGATGATATATTGAGAAGAGATGAAGGTCCAATGAGACAAGGACCAAGATAAATATTTCAAGGGTAATGTTGGAATTACCAAAGAGAAGGACACATGGAAATAGAGTGTCCAAGGATTGTGAGTAGCAATATGCAATAATAGAGAGTGAGAGAGGAGAATGAGGAGAGAGGACATGATAGGAATGAGTCATTGCTCATGAGGAGAGTCTTAATGTAGTAGAAAAAAAGTAAGGAACTAATTTAAAGGAGAAGCCTATTAAAAATTAGATGTAAGGCCCATGGTAAGGTATGTAACTTGGTTATTGATGGTGGTAGTACTAACAATATTGTTTCATTAGAGATGGTGTAGAAGTTGAGAATGAAAATGATGTCACATATAGAGCCATTAATAGTTACATGGGTTCAAAAAGGACACCAAATATTGGTAAGTTAACAAAGTTGTGTTGAGTTTCAGATAGGTGGATATAGAGATAATGTATCATGTGATATTATGCCTATAGACATATGTCATGTGTTGATAATGAGGCCATGGAAATATGATATACATGCCATACATTATGGGAAAATAAACATATACACTATAAGGCAACATGGAGAGACATATATCCTTGTTACATTGAAAGGTGAAGAGGGAAGAAAGGATGAAAGAATCATGATGTTGATGCAATTTTGGAGTAAAGCTATGGGAGGCTTAGGATTGGTCAAGATACCAAAGGAAGAAAATAAAGTGAAGAGTGAGATAACACAAGAATGTAAGCATGTCAGCCAAGTCCAAGAGAGAGAAGATATCATGATAGAGTTTGACATTGTAGTTGATATGGTTTGGATATGATACCAAACAAGAGAAGAAGATGGAGGATGAATTGCCCAAGAAGGAGGCAACCCATGAAGAAGCCATGAAGACTTAAAACATTGATTCTAATAATTTTTTCTATCATGAATGTACATGTAAGGAGCATGTAGAAGACATACAAGAATAAAATATTAGTGATATGGGAAATGTGTAATAGGTCCATGAGAGACATCAAGAAAAGGGATAATGCAAGAGAGTATGAAGCCCATGGATGTGCAGGATTTAGAGATCAGTCAAGATGTTGAAGAGGTACAATAATAAACTAAGTATGTATATGAGTATTGGTGAAGGAAGAGGAATGTATATTTTTATATGTGGTTGATAATGGAGTGAATAATAAGGTGAATTAGATTAGAGTACACTTGCATGACAAGGAAGAAAAGGCAACATATATGTTTTGTTTAATACTATTGTTTCATATGTAGGTATGAAGCTAAAGTAGAGGATGCCTAGATGTGGGGCCAAAGAGAATGTCCACCTCTATGAGAGGTAAGTGGAGGGAGACAAATTCAAGAGGAATTCAATGCATGTAGGCATCAACATATACCAAGTGCATCATTCCATACATATGTCAAAGATTCCTCATCTTGGTAGTATGATGCAGGGGCATCCCATGATGAGCCCAATTTGATCTATTTTTGGTCTTAAGTTGGTATATTATATGTATTACAAGAGATATATGTATTATGAAGTCTATTTATGGAGTCTAGTTGGTCTATAGAGGCATATAATTTGAATTATTATTTTCCTGGCAAAAGCACCTTTTTGAAAATTTGAATGTTTTAAGCCAATTCTAAGGAATTTTAAGCATTTATGGAGTTGTAAATTTTTTTTAAACATGTATATATGGGTTTAGGGACTATATAGGGAACATAAAACTTTATAAGTCTATAGTTATGGTTCTAGATGACATATAGTGCAAAAATTAAGAAAATGAAATGTAATAAAATAGACCCTACATGGGAAAATTGCCAAGATTCAGTTATGAATTTTTATTAGGAGTATTAGATTTAGTTTTGTATTAGTGAGTATGATATTCCATTTTAATTAAATAGAATAATGAATGTATGGTAAGTTTTGTAAGCAGATAGAAGGGGAAGGTTGAGAACCCCTGTTTGATAGAAATTACAGACCTCTGTGATGACAATCATTATTGTTGTTGAAAATTGAATGCGAATTGTGAATGAATGATTGGAATTTGAAAATTTATTTCTAGTTTTAATGGAATCTAATAAATGTGTGTTTGAAAAGGAAATTTTCAAGGAAAGAGAATATAGTGAACCCTGTTAATCTTGTCTTCAAACTACATACCCTATTGTTGGGGTTGCAAATTATATTTTATGTTTTAAACATTCAATGACATTTGAAAAAGTTTATATGTGTTTTTTAATGAGTTTTTAATGTGTATATATGGAATAAAGTTAATAAATGATAATGTAATCTTTAGTAATCAGACTTATACAAACAGAGAAACCTATTTCCTGATTGTTGATTGTGCTTGAAACTACGAGTTCATTACTATGCATGAAGTGGTGTAGGTTATAAATTGACATTTTGATTGAAAATAAACTATATGTGGTTGATATTTTTTAATTATTTAACTTGAGGCAAAGACAAGAACACCATTGGTGATTTGAATCTAACATGGAAACCCTATTGTTTTTCTGTAGCAGAGATTTTATAAAGTGACTGTGTATTTGAATTTGTAGAGAGAAATGTCCAAAAAATCAAGTTGAATTATTGTATAATGTTATGGTAAATGTTTATATCATGAATTATAGTTTTATACAACTTATATTTCTTATCATTGTAATTTTTTCATACACACGCATAACATAGGCCTGTAGCTTGTCATTTGTTAACACAATCATGAATGTTTTGGAGAAGAAAAGTGTGATAGAGGATTGAAAGGTATTATATAAGGATTGAGAAAGGTGGTATAGGTTCATAAATACCACAAAAAACAATTTAGAATATTTGACACCCTGTATAACAAAATTTGTACACAATTGATAGCTCTTGGCCACAGATAAGCCTTTAGAAACCCTAAATAAGGGTTATTAGCATAAATCCTTATTTAAATGTAGAAATTCCACAAAATTTTGTATACTAGTTCTTTATAATGTCCTTAAATATATTTTTAGGTTTGTTTTATGAGAAAGTACATCTATGTACAAAAAAGAGTGACTGTTTGTGAAGAGAACCCTAAGAGACCTAATTGGGGTAAATAGGGGCTAAAAGAGGGTTTGAAAAGTGGTCTAAGATAAGAGATGAAGGTTAAGACTCAGTAAAGGAATAAAAAAAAATAAAGGGTATCCTAATCAAGAGTTTTATTTCAAATTTGAGAAGGTACAATTCTGTATAGAAGAGAAATTGCTCAAAACAGAGCTAGTAAGACTATGGTAAAGTAGTGAGGGTTGTGAAGGGATTTGAATAGAAACTTGGAGAGTGTATATGAGTTGATGAGAGGATATAGAGGGTAATGAAACCCTAGTTAAAAAATATGTAATAATTTTAAATCTTAAGAAATAAAGTGAAATTTGTAAACCATTGCATGAAGAGTGAATTCAAAAACCATTATCAAAGGAAGTGATTGAGAAATAAGGTTAAGGATGTTTTATTTGTACATGATTTGCATCAATTTATTCCTCCTTTATTAAATAATAACCATAAAAATACCACTTTGTAAAATCATTATTAAAAAACCCTAATTTACTTTTCTATTTTTATTTAATCACTACATTACTCATAAAAATATTATTCAAACATTAATTACATAAACCCTAATTAATTAATTAATTAAACAATGTATAATGCATTGAAGAGGAGAAACTAATTCCCAAAATTAATTGTGTTTAAAGACACAAAAAAATAATTACAAATAATGAGACCATTAATCCTTATATAAGTGCTTCATTATTCACTTTTTAGAGGAATTGGTATATTTCTCTTCCCATTCTCTGAACCATGTCTGACACTATATATTACATTCAGATGGATTTATATCTCCTAGGGAAGAAATAATGAATGAAAATGACCTAAAAAATTAAAAATAGAAACAATGTTAATTAATAGGTAGCTTTCTCTGTTTGAGCTCCAAACCCTATTTGGAAAGATGTTTTAATGCAAGTGTTGAGTGTTGAAGGTACAATTTTTATAAAATTATGGTAATTATTGATAGTCCTCTACGGTTTTTGTAAGAGATTAAAGGAATAAAGTTTGAAAACAACACCATTAATAAGGTTATTTTCATATTATAAATTGAAGCCTCCAAGCATAGGGCCTAGAAACATAGGGCCCAATAAAAGTATCCATCATTTTTGTGTTGAATAGTGGTGTTGGCTGATTAGGATCCTAGGTAAAATTATCAATATAAGTTTTATTGATGCATCACTTGACACAAGATAATAATTAGGTGAAGCAGTTTTTAATACATGCCTCTCTTGAAAGGAGGGAGATCCTACGAGGAAAATACCTCCCCAAGGTCTAAATGTACCAAGTATTGGTATGTTGATCTTTACTAAGTTGGTTGATGCAGACTATTCCATGTAAGGGGCCTATTTAAAAAAATTAAGGTGTAGTTAGATTTGTTTAAGGAATTCTTTAAGAGGATACATACTTATTGAGAGACTATGCACCCCTTGAAAGACTATGCACCCATTGAATGATTGTGCACTTTTTTGAATACTTGCAATGTTCAACCTCTACTATAAATTGAACTCCTTAAGATTTGCTTAAAATAAAAAAATTAGTTGTTTTATTTACTAGTCTACCCCACTTATAAATACAACAAAGCTATAATAGTGATAAACAAAAATTAAAATCAACAATCAAGATAAATAATTAAATTCATATTACTTTTGTTCCTAGATTAAATAATTATAAATAAAGTGCAAAGAGTATGGATAAAGAGATAAAACCCTACCACCAACATAGATGAATGTAAAACCATATAATTGAGTGAATCTAGTAAAACCAATCTTTAGTTGAGTCAGACCTAGCACAAATCCAACTAAATATGGTGAATGAGTATGGGGAGGTTAACTATGATAAATAAATGCATAATTAACGTAAAACATGTGCAAGAAATGACGACATAGTCTTAATAGACTTCAAAGTATTTAGATTTTCCTTTTGATTAATAATTTATTAGACTCATGCAATCACCTAAGTGAAAAAAAAACCTCTGAATAAAAAATACTAAAATAGTATTAGGGATAAATTATCTTATAAAGTGATGAAATACATCATGAAAATGTCCAGTTATCTATCTTTGTTACAATTCATGAAGAGCTAATTAGGCATAACACACTCTAATTATAAAAATACCAGCCTTTAACAAGGCTTTAAAATTCATATAAATAATAACAAGAGAGGGTTAAAGTTAAAAAATTTAATAAGAAAGGGAAAATAGGTACACATGTGGAAGTAGCTAAAAATTCAATGGGAATCAAGAATGCAGTTGAAACTTTTAGCTAAGCCATGCCATGGTGAACCAAGGAAGTAAATTATACTAGCTAAGTGTGGATGGAAGTGGTTGGAAATTCATTTGGATTGAAATTTATATTTTTCATATCTGATCTCATAGTAGATATGATTCTTTCCACTACTCAGATTTTATCCTTAGCATTGTTTTATGTGCATTCCTAAATGTGCATGGCATGTTGATGTAGGGGCATCCTTATGGACCCAAACATGAATTAAATTTTGGTTTTAATTTGTATTTTATGTGTTTCATATGTTATTTAGGTCATAATTATGTCTTATGTGTGATCTAGGTTAGCAAAAGTTGCATAAAATTTGAATTATGAAGTTTCCCTCCAAAATGCCACTATTTAAAATTTGAATTTTTAAGCCTTGTGGAAGGATTTTCATGCATTATTTGAAGATGTAAATTGGTATTACAATGTAAAATATGTGTAAAATAGGTATTAATACTATTAAAATGTCCTAAATATCTTCTTTAGTCTATAGGCATGGTCATAAAGTGCATATATTGAAAAAACCATGAAAATTGGTAATGTAGTTCAATGACCCCCAACGTGGAAAAAAATCCAAGATTTAGTTATGCTTCTTGGTTGAAGTTGGTAGAGTTAGTTTTAGTATTTATATAGTGTATTAAATTTGAATGAGAGAGATAATGTACATGTAAACATTGAAGTTTGATCAATAAAAGACCGTGATATGCTAATTCTATGTGCTTTTGACATTTCATGGTTGAGAACAAAGATTATGATGTGTATTTGAATCCTCCAGTGGTAAGTGGTTTGGTAAAGTGATTGATTTTTGTTGTTATATTTTTATATTAACTAAATTTATTCAAGTAATGAAAGTGTGAAGTTGAAATAGTCACCTTTGTTGTGATAGACAAGACTGTTAAACATGAAATTACCTTTACATAGGTCTGTAAAGGGAAATAGGTGAGTATTTGATCTTTATCCATATTCCAATTATATGGATCAATATAAATTTAATTTGTTTTATATTATATAACCCTATCACAATTTACATTTTATCAAAAAATTTGTAATATCTCAGGTGGTATAGACCTTAACCCTTGAAGGAATGCAATCTGCTAATTTAGAACCCTGTTTACTGAGTTAATCTTTGTTTTTAGTATGGTAACATGTATGTGGAATAAAAATAGTCTATGGAAGGAATATATTAGTTTTATAAGGTTTGTAAAAACTCACTAAGGTTTTTGGAGTCTATTGGTGATTTAAGGATAGTTAAAACCCTATGCTTACCCTATTTTTTGTCATAGAATACAATTAGAAAAGACTGAGACCTTGAGATTATAAACACATTGTGTCTTATGGTGACTTGATCATCAAATTAAAAATGTGTGTTAAAATCAGATATACCTAATACAATAATTTATTTGTCTTGAAATTGTTTTTGGACAAAGATATTGAATTTTAACACCCTCAGCTTGTGATAGGGTTTGGTAAGTCCTAGATTAAGGTTTATTCATTTGGGGAAGATTTAACCAACCAAAATTCACAAATTTTTTTGGTATAGTATATTTTTTCATGCCAAAATTTAATCACACACTTATAATATTTTTAAGTACATTTATTATGGACTTCTAGAAAGAGGTATTAGGAAAGGGCTAAATAAGGCTTAATTAGGAAGGCTACAAGGGAGGAAGTGGACTTAGAGATTGAGATAGGTCTTGAAATTTGACCCATAGGTGTGTTTCAACAAGATAAAGGATATTATAATATTTTAAATTCATAATGATTGGTACTTTTTTGTACTCACCAATTTGTAGGCAGAAAAGGGTTACAAGGAAGGCTTATTTGGAAGGCAAAGTTATATGAGTGTGAAAGGAAGTATTAGAAACAATAAAAAGAGTTTAGATTGAGTTATTAAGGAATTTTATGATCAAGGTGAAGCTATTTAAATCTCTATACTATATATTAATCCATTTCTATTTCATGGTGAATGGTTTCCTTGTTTGTGACTTGATAAGTATTGCATTAATCAAGAACTAATGTGAGTTACTTGTGCAAGATCTACATCATTTGGTATTAGATCATAAGGACAATCAAAGGATAAGATAAAGAGGACAAAATGATAACAAGACAAAGGTAACCTACAACAAATCAAAGAATGCAATAGAATATGGCAAATTTGTTTATTGAAATAAGGAACATGTAGGCTAGAATAGAAGCTATGGAGATAGCTCAAAGAAAAAGGGTCATAACTGAAGATGATAGTGATAGAGAAGAGGAATATCCTAGAGAAAAAGAGGAGGAATAAAGAGAAGATATAATGGAGGAAATATTGATCATATCCATTATGAATATGGGCTCAAAACTAAAGCTAGATGTGCCAATGTATGAAGGCAATCTTAATGTAGTTGAGTTATTGGATTGGATAGCAACCATGGACAAGTATTGCAAGTATGAGGAGGTGGATGACACCAATAAAGTAAAATTTTTAGTCACAAGATTAAGAGTACATGCTTTTTTGTGGTGGGATGGAATCCAGGTAGAGATAAGGAGAAGAGGTAAGACAAAAATTTAGTCATGGGATAGGATGGTGATGAATATGAAGGAAAATTTCATGCCCAAGGACTACCACACACATTTGTTTAAGAGATTATAGAATCTTAGACAAAAGGAGCATTCAATGAAAGAATATATAGAAGAGTTTTATAGGTTGACAATCATAATAGGACACTTGGAAGAGGATGATGAGAAGGTAGCAAGGTACCTAAATGGTCTCAAGTTTTCCATAAAAGATGAGATTAGTATATTGAATTTGAAAATAGTTGAATAAGCATACCAAATATCCTTGAAATTTGAGAAAAATTTGGCAAAAAGGCATACACAACAAGCAAGAGGAAGAGGTATACAAGTGAGAGGAATATGAGAGTAAGAATGCATATGAGGAAGGTGAAATTAGTGGACAAAGACATGATACATAGCCAAGAGGTGGTTATATATGTAAGAGGCCATATTATAGAGGTGGAGATGCTATAGGAAGAGGGACTATTGATTTCAAAAGAAAATTCTTCAAATGCAACAAGTATGCGGGTCATAAGTATTGGGAGTGTCTAGAGGAGAAAAAAGAAAGGAGTTTTAAAAATGAGAGAAGAAATCGAGTGGTGTAGCCTATAAAGGAAGATATTTTTGGATCAGTTTCACATATAGAGGCACCTAAAAAAGGAGATTTACTCTTGATGAGGACATTATTGAAGCCACCAAAAGAGAAATAACCTACACAATAGAAAACACTCTTTAAGACAACATGTGAGTCCCATGGTAAATGTTTTAAGATGATAATAGACCTAGGAAACATAAAAAAATTGGTTTCAAATGAGATGGTAAGAAAACTTGGCCTCAAAAGATTACCTCATCCTACACCTTACAAAGTTTCTTGGCTTTAGAAAGCATATAGTGTGCTTCTTAATGAATAGTGCTTAGTAGATTTTCATATTGGACCTATAGGGATCAGGTCATGTGTGATATCATCCCCATGGATTTTTGTCATGTACTACTAGGAAGGTCTTGGAAATTTGATAGGTTAACTAGTCATGATGGGGTGAAAAACATATCGGAGTTGTTGCCAAAAGACGTGATCACACGAGATGAAGCTAGTGCACATCACATAGATGCTAAAGCAATTTGAAATTATACAAGAAGATAAATTGCACAAGACAAATAGGAGAAAACCCAATATCTGATTAACATGAGATGGCCAAAAGTGAAGAATACATATAGGAGAGCATGTAAGTAACTCTTCCACAAAAGGTAGTCAAAGCACCCCAAGAATAGACTGTAACTCCTCCATGAAAGGTGGTGACAAGGTGCTAAGAATAGAGAAGTAACTCCCATACTCGAAATAGCTAGTTAAAGGAGTTACTTATGACATTCTTATGACACCTATGACACATCTATGACACACATCTCCACATAAGCTACCCTATCCCACTAATGTAGGAAACTCCAAGTATGCACAAATATATAATTTACATAATTAAATAATAGGGAAAAATAAAAACCTACACTAATACCCCCCATAAGTGCAACTTAGATGGGCAGTGTGGAAATATAAAATGGGTCCCGACAACTAGGCCTGATGAGGTACCCATGTACAAATGCAATCTCCCATAAGATAAAGAAAAGGAGAAAACCCGTAGGAAAAACTCCCCCACAAAAGTGAGACAAAAGAAATGAAGAGGCTAGAAGGCCCCTTAAAGATGATGCTACTGTAGATGTCAACCACACCCTAAGAAGAGCTCGTAGATGAATGAACTTTCTCTCGATGAAAGGTTTGGTGAAGATGTTTATAACCTACTCTAAAGACTGGTAAAATATCAAGTCAATGACCTAATTATGTATAAGATCCTAAATGAAATGCATGTGAATCTCTATGTGCTTGGTCTGCTGGTGCTAAACCAAATTCTTACAAATTTGAATGGTACTCTGGTTATCACAATAAATGATGGTGGGCTGCCTGATAGGAATGCCAAACTTAGAAAGTATCCCCTAAATCCAAATAGCCTTAGTAACTGCATTAATAGCTCCCCTGTAATCTACCTCTATGGATGATATAGCAATAGCATTCTACTTCTTGCTAGACCAAATGATAGGACCAAAATCTAGAGAGAAATTGTAACTAGAAGTAGACTTGTAAGTCTATGAATCACCAGCCTAGTCTAAATCTGTATATCCAACCAAGTCAACCTCTATGCCAAATCTATAATGAATCTTGTATCTATGTGAACCCTGTATGTAATGCAATATTCTCTTAGCTACTTTTTAATGTAGCTCATGACATTCCTACATAAATCTAGAGACAAGTCCCATTGTATATGATATGTCAGGCTTGGTGTGAGTCAAGTAGATGAGACTGCCAACAAGTTGTCGATATCGAGTGGCATCAACCAATGGTGAATAACAGTTAGCCTCAAGCTTGACTCATGATAGAAAGGGAGTCAGAGATGGCTTGCAATCAGCCATGTGAAATTGAGCTAATAAGTCAAGAACATACTTAGGCTATGCAAGATAAATCCCTAAAATTGACTATGAGATCTTGATGCCAAGGAAGTAGTGCAACAAACCCAAGTTTGTCATGTCAAATCTATTCTGGAGAGATGCATTCACCACTGCAATAGCTGATGAAGAACTCTCAGTGATCAAAAGGTCATCAACATAAAGAACCAGAATCAAGAGTGAGTCATCCTACTATAAAAAGTAGACATTAGGATCAAAATGGCACCTAGTGAAACCCACTGTGAGAAGGAAGGAATCCATCTTGGTGTACCATGCTCGAGGGGCTGTTTGAGGCCATAGATAGATTTCCTAAGTCTACATACTAAGGAAGAATCCTAAACAAATCTTGGTGGCTACTCCATGTAGATCTCCTCCTCTAGGTCTCCATGAAGAAAGACACTCTTCACATCCATCTGGTGCACATCCCAACCATGTGTTGTGGCAATAGCCAAGGTGAATCAAATAGAAGTCATCTTTGTAACAGGTGCAAAGGTCTTTGAGTAGTCAATGCCTACCACCTATGAGAAACCCTTGGTGACCAATCGCACCTTGTACTTATCAATTTAACCATTTGTTGCAAACTTGGTCTGATATATCCACATACATCAAACCATCTTCCTTCCCTTAAGAAGTGAAGTCAAGTCCCAAGTGTGATTTTTGATTAAGGAAGAATATTCTTCCTCCATAGCATTATCCCACTTAGGTACCCCTGATGCCTCTCAAAAAGTCTATGGATCTGAAACTAAAGCAAAGAAGGCATGTGCATCTCTCTGAAAATCCCTGCTAGTGCATCTATCATCTACAGGATCTCCTACCCAAGTGACATCACTCTCAAGTGTATGTCTAGCCCAAAGTGGCCTAGAAGTGGGTGAGTCAGGTGCTAACTCCTCATCCTCTGATTGACTAGAGGTGGATGACTCTACATCACTATCCTCACTGTCTAAACTCAAATAAGAAGAAGATGTCTCTGGCTCATGAACTTGTTGTGGCTAATCTGAATCTGATGAGGAATCATCATGAAGAAGTAGATCTAATGAGGGAGAAGAAGTGCCAAGTGTGGAGTCTCTAGGACTCTCCTAAAAATGGACACTTCTCTCGATGAACAACTCATGTGTGACTAGATCTAGAAGGCAATACCCCTTAATACCATTTGGATATCCTATAAAGATGTAAGGCTTGGACTGTCATTCTATAGCCTTACGTTTCTTCTTCGATATGCAGGCCATGGCTAGAGATCTAAAAACCCTAAGGTGCTCAACATCAGGTTTCATTTTATGCCAAGCTTCAAAGGGTGTTATCCCTTTCAAATCTTTGTGAGGAAACCTATTTTGAATGTAGCAAGGATAATTTATGGCTTCGGTCTAGTATTGTGGTGCTAAGGATTTGGAGTGAATCATACAGCTACCCATCTCTTTCAAGAACCTATTTTTACGTTCTGCAACCCCATTCTATGAAGGACTGTAAGTGATTGTGTGCTACAAATCAATCCCCTTTATGGTGCAAAACTACTCAAACCTATTGCTAACATATTCCCCTCCATTATCAATTTGAATAACCTTGATAGATTTCTCACTCTATTTCTCAACAAGAGCCTTGAAGTCTAGGAAATTTTCAAACACTTCAGACTTTTGTTTGAGAAAATATATCCAAGTGTACCTAGAGAAATCATCAATGAAAGTGAGGATGTATTTGGCCCTTGTGAAAATGGTTTGGGAAAGGGTCCCGATACATCACTATGGACTATCTCCAAAGGTTATGAAGCCCTCCAAGCTTTTCCTTTGTCAAATTTTACTTCAGGATGCTTCCCAAGGGAGCACCCCTCACAAAGTCCTTTTGAGAATTGGACACGAGGCAAGCCAATGACCATGTCATGTTTGCAAAGTTGCTCAAGGTAGCGATAGTTAAGGTGGCCAAACCGCTCATGCCATAATTTACTAACTCCATCTGAATGAGTCAACAATGCTGTTGGAGAAGAATCAGGTGTAAAATGTGAGAAGGTGTATAACCTTGCTTGGTGATTTGCCATACCCACTACCACTGTAGTATCACTATGCAACTCCCTGATAGCCACTAAATCTGGTGAAAACTCAACTCTCATGCCCTGACCAATGTGAGTGATTTGGTACACTAATAGGAGATTGGTTGAAAGAGAAGGAACACTTAAAGCATTATTGAATGTTCCTCATTCCATTTTAACTGACCCTCTCTGTATAATGGAAACTGATGTGTCATCACCCAAACTAATTAAAGTCATGTTACAAGGCTCTAAAGATGAAAAATCAACTAGGGAAGAGCTCATGTGGTGAGAAGCACCCGATTCAATGACCCATGAAGATGTAGAAGCTGCTATAGCTACAAGGGCCTTGCCCTTTTATTTCTCCTTACCCTTGCCTTTTGCCTTAGTAGAATCTTGGGTAGATGAATTCTACTTGATGGACTCATGAACACCTATGTTGTGCTTCTCTAGAAGATGAGTTAGGTGATATATTTGTTTCTTCATGTAATTATGTTCATCATGCCCTATCTTTTTACAATAGACACACTTAACCTTCTCCTTCTTAGGTTTAGCATTGGAGGAGGAAGACTCAGTGTTGTTTTTGGCAGGATTGTTGTTTTCTTTCTTCTTCTCCTAATCCTCGTTCTTTTTCTTCTTCTCCTTTGTTGAAGTCTTGTCCTTACCATTTCTATTTATCAAATCTTGGGGTTGATTAGACTTCATTGTGCCCACTTGAATTAGTTTATCTTGCTCCCTAGTCAAGTCAGCAATGAATGAATCCAAAGAAGGCATTTTGTATGTAGTGCCAAGGGCACTTTTTGTGGCATGGAAAGTGGAGACAAAGACTGAATAGCTTGGACCTAACTTTGTGAAAATAGAAAGGATGAGTTGATCATCTTTTTTCTCTATCCCACATTCTTTCAATTTCAATCTAAGGGCCTTAAACTTAGTGAAGAAGTCCTATAGGGTGTCAAAGTTGCTAGGACTTAGACTTATGAGTTCGTTTTCGAGCTCATGACCTCTCATCTCATCAAGCTTCCCAAATAAGGTTTCTAGGGTGTCCCATATGTCTTTGGGAGTCTTAGAGGTTTCTAAATAGAAGATAAGTTCTGGAGACATGGAAAGGCTCAGTAATCCATAGGTTTCATCACTACGGTTGTACCACTTGACCTTTTCAGCATCAGTGCTAGGTTCTACTTCAGTACCCATGGTGATCCTATACAACCCTTTACTTATAAGAATGATTCACATTTTAACCTTACATTCATGATAGTTGAAGGGTGTTAGGGTTTTAAGTTGAAAATAATCTATTTAAGCTAAATTTAGGTGAAGTTGTGTTGATTGCAAGTTATAAAATTATGTAGAAAGGAGAATGAAAACAAAAATTGCAAGTGCTGAAAAGCAATCACACCCCCCCAAAATGTTGAGCCCCCCAAAATATGAAAGAGCAATCAGTGCAAGACTTTAAGCAAACAGGACATCAGACTCAGTTAAAAATGTGTCCCAGGAGGCCCAAATTTTAGACACTTTATAAACTAGTGCATTTTTAACAAATAACAAGCCTACACTATGGAGAATTGAAATATAAACACTTTTTTAAAAATGGCACCTGAATTTGAGCTACCATTTGCAAGATATTAAAGATTCAATTTCCCATAAACTAGTGTTTTAACAAAAAAATAGCACTAAAACATTAAAAAAATGCCTATTTTGATAGAGAAAGTGGCCTTCCAACCACTTGTTGGACTCGACATAGAGTGATGAATCCAAAGGAGGTCTTTGTGAGTTAGAATTGGCATCCTACCAACCCAGGCCTCACCCTTCATCTTCGACAGGTGAAGATACAAGTTTAAATTTAAACCCCCAAATTATCAAATTGTCTAAAATACTTAATATTCAGTCAAATTGACTATTTTTTTGACAAGTCAATTTTAACTAAAAAATTAAAGTAAAATACAGAATGAAATGGATGGCCAAGTATCTAAGGGCCCACATGGGATGTCAAACAACGAAAAGGAGCGCCATTTAAAAAAAAAAGTTTTGATTTTGCTGGGCAAAAAAAAATATTGAATTTGCAGAACTCACAAATCTCAACGCATAGCAGCAAGTGGCAATCACAGAAGAGAAGAGACAAGTTTCAACCATAACAGGGAAGAAACAAAGTTTCAATCTCAATGCACAACAGGTAGTTGCAAACACAACCTCACTATGCACCTCTTGCACGCTGGACATCATACAACACCATTTCGCCCTACTAGAGTCCTACTCCACGCATATCTCACCCTACCAAATGCCCCACATGGACCTCCACATGTAGATGCACTTCTTAGAGAGCTACCCCAAGTTGAAAGTGGTGTCCAAGAATAGAAACCAGATGTGTAGAGATCTCTCTTTTCCTGCAGAATGACAAAAAAAAAGGAATTCCACTGCCTCTGCTGAAGCCACAACAGATCTATACAAGATGTCTTGGCAAATTTTAACTCAGATATCTAAAGGGTAGATCTGAATGAAACTCAATAGAAGTAATTTTTTTAACAAGTTTCAGTATGGATTTGCATGAGTTTTCAAGAAACTCTACCAAAACTCTCAAATGCAATGGAGTTAAACAAAAAAACTACTAAGAAAGCAAAGAAAGAATTTCAGAATAAACTAATAGCATAACCAGACATGATTATCAGGGTGGCTCTGATACCATATTGGAGTTGTTTCCAGAATTTGGATAATGTGAATGCAATAGAGGCGTGATCACACAAGATGAAGCTAGTGCACATCACATAGATGCTAAAGCAATTTAAAATTATACAAGAAGATAAACTGCATAAGACAAATAGGAGAAAACCCAATATCTGATTAACATGAGATGGCCAAAAGTGAAGAATACATATAAGAGAGCACATAAGTAACTCCTCCAAAAAAGGTGGTCAAAGCACCCCAAGAATAGACTGTAACTCCTCCATGAAAGGTGGTGACAAGGTGCTAAGAATAGAGAAGTAACTCCCATACCCAGAATAGCTAATTAAAGGAGTTACTTATGACATTCTTATGACACCTATGACACATCTATGACACACATCTCCACACAAGCTAGCCTATCCCACTAATGTAGGAAAACTCCAAGGATTCACATATATATATATTTTTCCTAATTAAATAATAGGGAAAAATAAAAACCTACACTAATAGAACAGCTATTCATTAGAGCACAAGGGAGTCAAGCATACATTATTGCCTTTGAAGAATGATGATACAATTATTGGTGTCTTTTCTAAGGTATTGGTTGCAAGTTATAAATATTTGGTGCAATAATAGGATGAAGAAGTCAAGATGGATGAACAACCCAAGGAGATTGAGGTAGCCCAAGATGAGGAATGTGAACCTATGCCAAGTAAATTTTTTTCAAGTATGTGAATGACTTATTTGTAAGTTTGTCTCAAAATTTGGTAAATATTTATATTTTTGATTTCATTGAGGGATTAATAGACATGATCCAATGCATGAGATAAAGTATTGAAAAGATAAGAGATGAAAAAGAGATGACTAGTGTATAACAGGTCTAAAAAGAACTGTATACACCTAAATTTGGCCACCAATGACCTCCACCCAAGATTTTGACCAATTTCCATCAAAGTGCACAATTTGGCCTAAAAACACTAAAGCACATCAAATGAGTTGAAATTGACATATTCAAGTGCCAATTTTGGCTAGGGTATCACTAAATGGGGCAATGCAATTTATGGGCCAATTAACTTTGATCAAATCATTTCAAGTCAAAATGCCAATTTTGCACTTGGGTGCTCTAAATTGTTATTTTCTATCAAATTTATTATACAAGATATGTGTTTTTATTATTTTTTTTTGGCAACATCCTAAATGGGATAATGGATCCAATGCATCTGACATTGACTTCCAATTCTAATCTAGTCAAAATTTAGACCAATAACAAGGCAATCTAATTAATTTGAGTAATTTGTACACAAAGTGATTAATCATGCTTAAGAGATAATCCAAATCAAGGCTTAATTAATATTTCCATGGAAACTTGTTGAAAACTTGTTTTTAGAAATGAATATTGAATATATACATCATCAGGTGACCTTATTTTTTGGGAAGACATCCCTAGGCCATAAATGCCAAAAATATTAGGATTATGGGTCTCCCATGCCTCTTTATTACCTCCCATGTCTCTTTATTACCTCCCATGCTTGATTAATGTCCCTTCTTATAAATTCATGATGAGGATAATTATGGATTTTAATTACATAATTCAATTAATCCATGACCACACATCTCAATCTTGAGATGGATGATCATGGTTGATTCTGGGCATTCTTGAAAATCTATAAATATAGAGGCCATGAACATCATTTTTAATTTTAATTTATGCAAATTTACCATGCCAAATTTATTCCAAGATATCTCACATGTTAAATTTATGATGCCAAAATATTGAGCCAAGCCAAGCCAAAGCTACAAGGTGCCAAAGAGATAACAAAGCCTCCTTTGATGAAGACTTCATAAGCACAATCTGAGTAAGACACTACAACAAGCATTTGGAGCAACCAAGGAAGGTGAAGGATTCTTACTTTTATTTACTTTTTAGTTGTGCTTTTCATTTATTTTTGTTATTAATCTCACCCTAGTAACTAGGCCTAGAGATGTATGCCAATTAATGTGTTTTTATCAATTTATTTGCATTTTTGGACTAACACAATACTAATCACCTCTCTTGAGTCAAATTCATAGTTTACATAATGGCACACCTAGTGGGACTACACCCTACAAATTTTATCAAATATCACCTACAAGTAGCATACTAACCATTGTCATGCAGGATCTTGGAGTGTGGAAAAAAAAGGTGAAGATTTGAGAAAAAAATTTATTTTTTGGAGCCCACAGTTTTATTCTTAGATCCCAATTAGATCCCAACTCACCTTGATTGAAATCCAAACTCAGATCCCATCTCACCCTGACTCAGATTCCAACTCATCCCAACTTAGATCCCAACTTGCCCTGATTCAAATCCTAACACACCACAACTTAGATCCCAACTTGCCCTAACTCATATCCCAATTTAGATCCCAACTTGACCTATATCCTAAATCAACTATGTCAACCTAAAATGATAGGACCGAAACTCCCCAAAGCTCTAACACAACTTGTCAAATTTAAGAGAACACATGATTACCATTGTATAAGCAATTAAATATGCAAAAATACCAGAAGAATAAATAACTATCAATGAGAAAACACACAGAATATGAGAGGCAACACACAATTGTATTCAACTCATTACAAAGGAAATTACAATAAAGAGATCACACTCTTCTTCCACCTCTGTGAGACTTCCTCCTCAAGTGCTCCAAGTAATCTTCCCACCTGAGTAATCTTCTCTCATAGGTCATAACACACAGCTAACACAAGCTGTTGTTCACCTCATTGTACATCTGTACAATCGAGTACGAACCAGTACTCCAAGTAGATCTCACCATGATCTTGCTGATGTATTGCTGTCACCTTGGACCCTAGCCAACCGCCGATCTCATTTTGACCCTCGCATTCACACACCCCTGCAGACCAACCTGATCTTACTTATCACATGTAGATCTCCTCCATGACCCTGCAACATCTTGCATATCAAACCTAATCTTACATACATGGGGAATCCTACTTGATTCCACCATGGGAAGAACTCTCCAAGCTCTACATGGCTCTTCTACAAGTTCAACACTTAACAATACAGCCCATGAGTCTATTATATAGATCTCATGCATACACTTAATTTAGACAAGTGGCTCAAAGACTCGAATTGGTCTTTATCATGCAAACAACGTGTTCACTTAACTGAATGTCTGTCAACAGTAGTTTTGACCACCACAGGAGATCAATGTTGGTCCCTGCCTTCTTGGAGGTGACTGATGCTGGCCGATCTCCAGTTGATGTCGGTTTCCCTTCTACGTCCCCTGACCGATGTCAATTTGGCCTGCCAACGTTGGCAACTGCATACTCTCAGAAACCTCTATTTGCAACAAGGTGTAGCTTTTAGCTCCACACCCTAAAAATCTCCCACTTGGAGATAAAAGCCTGCACCTTTACTTAAACTAGTACTCTATCCAATCTGCATCCTAGCTTGTATTCCTCTTCAAGCTCCCACTTGAAGACAACCCACCACATTCCTTGTGGTGCTAACCCTGTGCCTAAATTTCTTCATTCTTAGCTTACCTTCTTCTGCCATTGCTATACTCCCACTCAAATAGCAACCCCTGTGAGTAACCTATAACCAAACAACACTTAACAAATCTGGGCCATCTGTTAGTCAAACTCGCTCTGAGAACGTCTAACCTCGCTCTGATACCAATTGATAGGACCGAAACTCCCCAAAGCTCTGACACAACTTGTCAGATTTAAGAGAAAACATGATTACCATTGTATAAGCAATTAAACATGCAGAAATACCAGAAGAACAAATAACTATCAATGAGAAAACACACAGAGTATGAGAGGCAACACACAATTGTATTCAACTCATTACAAAGGAAATTACAATAAAGAGATCACACTCTTCTTCCACCTCTGTGAGACTTCCTCCTCAAGTGCTCCAAGTAATCTTCCCACCTGAGTAATCTTCTCTCATAGGTCACAACACACAACTAACACAAGCTGTTGTTCACCTCATTGTACATCTGTACAATCGAGTACGAACCGGTACTCCAAGTAGATCTCACCATGATCTTGCTGATGTATTGCTGTCACCTTGGACCCTAGCCAACCGCCGATCTCATTTTGACCCTTGCATTCACACACCCCTGCAGACCAACCTGATCTTACTTATCACATGTAGATCTCCTCCATGACCCTGCAACATCTTGCATATCAAACCTGATCTTACATACATGGGGAATCCTACTTGATTCCACCATGGGAAGAACTCTCCAAGCTCTACATGGCTCTTTTACAAGTTCAACACTTAACAATACAGCCCATGAGTCTATTATATAGATCTCATGCATACACTTAATTTAGACAAGTGGCTCAAAGACTCAAACTGGTCTTTATCATGCAAACAATGTGTTCACTTAACTGACTATCCTTCAACAGTAGTTTTGACCGCCACAGGAGACTGACGTCGGTCCCTACCTTCCTAGAGGTGACCGATGCCGGCTGATCTCTAGCCGATGTCAGTTTCCCTTCTGCATCCCCTAACCAATGTCAGTTTGGCCTACCAACACCGGTGACTGCATACTCTCAGAAACCTCTATTTACAACAAGGTGTAGCTTTTAGCTCCACACCCTAACATAAAATTTCATTTTCCTAAGTTAATTATTTCATCTTTAAAAATGATTCAAAGATAAACTAGTTGCTAACATTTTTCTTGCAGGACCAACTTGGAAAAATTGATAAAATGTGTTTAAATCATCTTTTGTATACTTTAAAATGAATTAGGAACATTATTTTGGTGTTTAATATAACATTCAGGTGCTTAAGTAAGTTTTTAGCATTAGTTTTCAAAGTTTACAATTGTAAGACCAAGGGGTCAAATGAACACCACCAAATCTTTCATTTGGGCTTAAAATTGAATACACTTGTCAATTTTGTTTTCATTATTTCAATTATCACTTTGTTTTCACAAAAAAAGGATGTTGCGTGTATGATCTTCCATTTGTCCCCTTTAGGGAACCCTTGGAATCAAAAGTGCTTTTCTTATTTTCAAATTTCCTAGTCCAAGGCATAGAAATAATGTCATCTAAAGCACTCCCCAAAAAATCGTAAAAGTCTTCGGTGACCTCGACAATGACCCTAAAGTCTTTATATTTTATGCTTTCTTTATTTCATGTAAACTTGGATTATGAGGGGGACATCATTACCTTCCACAAGTTCTTTAGGGAAGCTTTGACCCAAGGTTTCACCTTCTGGCATTGACTTCATTTGGCTTCATATTGGAGTTTCATATGGGACATAGTGGCACTTTGGACATTGCACTACACTGAACAAAAAATAAGATGTAGTGGTTACAGAAAGGATCAGACCTTTTTGCAACAAGCCAAATGATACAGACCCAAAATTTGTGCTTTTTTTTTGCATTGTTTGACATGAAAGTCGTTGTGTAATTGATTCCCCTAGAATATCTGGAAACTTGTAGATCTTAGACAAATCCCACTTGTCATGGAAGTATTGTTGGTGCAAGGTGGGATTCAAGGTCCATGTCATGGTACTATCATTTGAGAGAAGGGGGAGTATAAAAACCCTAATATATAATGCACATTTACTTTTGGATGAACACTTAAATCCTCTCAAATGATGTACATTGATGGATTTCAAAAATACCAAGCAACCTTGTCAATTTAAGATCTAAGAGCAATTAATTAGTTGGTTTTGTCTTAGATTAAAGTCTTATTTGGATTCAAAAATTGGTTTAAACAAATGATGCAAACTACACACATGGTCCTCATTTTCCTTTGAACAAAGAGGCGTTATGTTGCCCATGTGAAATAATCAATTTGCCTTGATCAAAATTCTTCAAAACTTGGAGTCATATCATCCACTTTGGTGCAGTTATGCTGCCCAATTGAGTCTAGACCTTTTCCAAAGTTGTTTAAGTCCTTCACTTATAATTTAAATTCAAAATTTGACATTTATAAGTTCATAGGGTTGATGTGTTAAGTGGGTTTTCCTTTTGCACTAAACTTGAGGGAACTTGGGTTCAATTTCCAATTTAGGTTGAAGGTTGTTTAAGACTTGTGATCATTATCACCACTTGATAGACTTAAGTCATTTTGTGCTAAACACTTGCACTTTGAGTCTATACACCATAACATTTTGAGTCAAGAAAGGTAGTGTTATGTTGTCAAATTTGTTAGAAATTATCTTTGCCTTAGAGAGTTTTTGAAACAAGCATTTTTTTACATCTTTTGGGTAGTCTAGAATTATTACATTGCCCAAAACATTTTAGATATTATTTCATAGGCCCTCTTGCATAAATTTAAATTTTTTTCCTACATTTTTCAAACCAATTTGAGTATACTTTTGTGAAACTTTGTCTAGCATAGTTACGTCATTCACTTTTGTCTAGCTTATTTGTCAAAAGAACCAAGTTTTATACCATTATTTGTGAATAAATAAACTATCTCTAAAGTGCCTTTTATTTCATACCTTATACCTATTTTATCAAGTCCATATGCAAGAATCAAATGCCTAATGTTTTTTACAAGTGTTTCAAATCTATTAGAATAAAATTTTCATCTATTTTGAAAGTCTAGATTTTGATGCCATTTGGCCAAGAGTCCTAGCACATGCCTTATTTGAGCCTAGCTTTTGATACCACATTTGGACAAAAGACCTAGCAACTTTTAATTTCCTAGATTAGACTAATTTGAAACACTTTGGCCTTAGCATTTGTCATTTCAATTTTTGGTTCATCTACTTAATCTTTTTATGTAACATGTGTAAACATTAGAAACTTAATGTTAGCTTGTGTTATCACAAATCTTTGCATAAACCTTTTGGTCCTTTTGATGAATCTAGACCAAGTTTGAACATCATATTTTTAAAAAATTTCCTTTTAGATTTTGTATAAATCTCTTCCCTTTCTATCATAAATCATTGACTATGGATCCTAACATGTATTCCTACACTCGTAGTCGACTCATGTACAATCTAGGGATTAGTAATGTGGTTGAGCAGGAAGAAATGGTGTAAGACCCCTATATGGATGATATTTCTTATGAGATGGATCTTTATCACTCTTATAATACTCAATTAGGGGCAAAAATCCAAGATCCATTGGCTAAATATTTGGTTACTACACCACCTTATTTATAATGAGACCAAGAACAAACCACATAATACCTAGCTACAATACTCACAGCTAACGAACCAGTTCCTCAATAGTCATGCTCTACTGATATGCCTTCCACATATGATCTAGTTTTGTTTGAGAATCATTTTTTAGAGATTAAAGATGAGATTTTGGTTTGAGTCATAGAGGTAGGGGCCAAGTTTCCAATAGACTTACCTCATGATAATTTACCAAGCCTAGTAAGAATGCCCCACAACATAATTTACGATCAAAAAGATTCTTCTAGAAATCCTTTGGATCTAGTCCAAACAATGTATCAGGACCCTAATATTCCTAATAAAGGGAAAAATTTCATGGAAAACCACTTTAACTAACTACAGATGGCATATCAAACCTACTTGAATCTAGCATGCAATTTAAATGAGATGACCATGGTGAGCAAACCTCTTATTGACTTAGTTCCTTCAACAAGAGTTTTGATAGAGTTAACTAGTTGAGATAATCAGAGTTTAGACCCATTCATGAAAAACACTTTGGTAGATAACTTGATAAATATGCCCATTATTAAAAAAGTGTCTTCTACTTCTACATAAAATAATGAGCAAAATATAGTGGACAATGTGCAAGCAACGTCCAATCCAAATCAAAGTGGTACTAACACATAAACAACTATTAAAAAATATGTGCCTGTAGTTAATACCATGAGTGGACCATCATATCAAGGAGTAGGAGTTTCTAAATCCCAACCTCAACTAGTTACTTCATCAAGTGTGTAACCAACAAGATTAGGTATTCAACTTGTTGGGTGAATATTTTGTCACTAGCTAACTAATAGCAAAATAGGTATATCAACCTCAGCATAAAGAGATTTAAGCAACAAAATGTGTAGGTTTACCTCAACATAATGAGATAAATCTCTCCTCTCATCAAGGGGAGGTTCCCTATAAACTACTATATACTAATATAAATTGAAAATACACTCAGGGGTGAAATCATACCATCCATCTCTCCTTTTTTAGAGATGATGCTCATAGAGTAAAGGAAAGTTCATGGGTAATTGCTGAAGGCATTTCTCTTCTTTTAGAAATGATGTTCAAAAAACTAGAGAAAGACTTCTTTGGTAGTAATTGTAACCATTAGAAACCCACAAAAGCATAAAGTCTTTCATTGCTTCTCCTACTAATTCAAGACAAAGTAACACATTAGATTGAAGTGTAACACAAAGTCTCCACTTCAACTACAACAGAGCAAAATATTGTTAAGGTGTGGAGCCTAAAAGCTTCACATATGAGTGCATTACCAAAGTTGTAGGTTTACACAGTCACCGACATGGGTCAGGAGCGATCGACGTCAGTCCGGTGCAGTTGAAGAGACGCCAGCGTCGACAGAGGATCGGCTGACGTCGGTCACAGGCAAGCAGGCAGGAACTGGCATCGGTCACCTATGCATCCAGAATGCTATTTTTGAGGATAGAAGCGAGTGTTTGCATGATGAGTTTAAGTCTTAGTCTTAAGTTCACATTTCTATTATTAGTAAGATTATTTTTAGAGCCCTTGTTCAAGAGGCTTAACTGTTGGTTGTAAGTGCATGCTCAAGTCTCTTAATTCTATATGTAGAATTAGATATTCTTAGCTTAGTGTGATTATTGTAGTAGTTCATTGTATGTGAATGTTGAAGAATAGTACAGAGTTGTATCAATCCAGGTTGTTGGAGTTGATTGTACTTGAGAGAGAGAGAGCTCTTAAGGGATAGAGATCTAGAGAGAGATCTTGTGCATTTGAGAGAGGTGTGGAAGAAATAAATTTCTTCAATTGTATTTCTTTTGTAAAGAGTTTAATACAAATTTTTAGGGTGGTTTCTTATATCTCTTGTTCTTTGCTATTATCTGATTCTAGTTACTTATCTATCTGATTTAATTTCGTAGTTTATTGCTTTCATAAGTGTAATCATATTATTGGTTGATCCCCAACAAGTGGTATTAGAGCCTTGGTTGTAGGTTTAGAGTTTGATATCCAATAATTGGTATCAAAGCTCAGGTTCACTAACAGGTGGTTCAGATCTATGTAGTGTGTATTGATTACAGGTTGCTCACAGGAGTTTCTGCAAGGATTTCTGTTTGAGTGGGAGAAGCAATGGCAGATGAAAGTAAACTGAGAATGGAGAAGTTCAATGGCAAAAACTATCAACATTGGAGAATGCAGATAGAGGACTATCTGTATCAAAAGGATCTATACTTACCGTTAGGTGGGATTGCAAAGAAGCCCACAGACATGGAGGATGAAGAATGGGAAGTTCTTGACAGAAAGGCTCTAGGGTCTATAAGACTGAGTCTAGCATCCACTGTGATATCTAATTTATCACAGGCAAAAACAATGGTAGAGTTGATGACTACTCTAGCAAATTTGTATGAAAAACCCTCAGCTTCTAATAAGGTATATCTTATGAAGCAGCTATTTAATTTGCATATGCAGAAAGGTGGATCTGTATCTAATCACTTGAATGATTTCCATGGTATTGTAAATCAATTAAGTTCAATCAAAATTGTATTTGATGATGAAATAAAAGCTCTTTTAATATTATGTTTTTTGCCTGAAAGCTGGCATAGCTTAGTAATGGCAGTTAGCAATACTGCATCTGCATCAAATATTTTAAAAGTAGAGGATGTTTTTAGTGTTATCTTGAATGAGGAAATTCGTAGGAAAAGCACAGAAGAGACATCTAGGAACGCTTTAAGTTTTGAGAGCAGGGGAAGGCAAAAAGAGAAGAGCAAGAAAGGGAGATCAAGATCCAAGTCTAAGGGGAAAGGCAGATCCAAATCCAGAAATGGTAGGAAGCCACAATGCTGAAATTGTGGAAAGATGGGGCACATAAGTAGAGATTGCTGGTCAAAGCCTAAGGAGGACAATCAACACGAAGGAAAAGAAGAAGCAAAGGTTGCAGGTATTGCACAAGATGCTTTAATATTCTCTTTGCATAATAATATAGAATCTTGGGTGTTAGATTTTGGTGCATCTTTTCATGCTACCCCTAATAGAGAATATTTCTGTGACTATATCCATGGAGATTTTGGAATAGTATATCTAGGGGATGATGAACCCTGTAAAATTATTGGCAAAGGTAAAGTGCAGCTGAAAATGCAGAGTGGCAACACATGGGTGTTGAGAAAAGTTATGCATATTCTTAGCTTGAAGAGAAATTTGATTTCTACAGGAAAGTAAGGGGATGAGGGTTGTACAATAACTCTCACAGCAGAATCTTGGAAGGTGATCAAGGGTGCACTTGTTATGGCCAGAGGTAAGAGAGTAGGTACTCTCTATTTATGTAATTGTGTTACTAACAATTCTCCTTTTGTATTATCTACTTCAGATGTGGATGCAAAATTGTGGCACTCAAGGCTTGGCCACATGAGTGAGAAGGGGATGTCAATTCTTAAGTTTAAAGGTAAGCTTTCAGATTTGAAAAGCATGGATCTAGAATTTTGTGAGCACTGTGTATTTGGAAAACAGAAAAGGGTTAGTTTTCTCAAGACTGGGTCTACAAAGAAGAAGCATAAGTTGCAGCTTGTTCACACAAACGTGTGGGGACCGGCTCAGGTAGCTTCTATTGGAGGATCACAATACTATGTTTCGTTTATAGATGATGCTACAAGAAAGGTATGGATCTATTGTATTAAGAAGAAATCTGATGTATTTGAGACCTTTAAGATTTGGAAAGCTATGGTTGAGAATGAAACAGGCAAAAGATTAAAGTGCCTAAGATCTGACAATGGTGGAGAGTTTTGCAGTTATAAGTTCAACTGGTATTGTTACATGCATGGAATCCATAGGCAAAGGATGGTTCCAAGGACACCTTAGCAGAATGGAATTGCTAAAAGGATAAACAGAATAATCATGGAGCGTGCAAGATGTATGAGATTGCATGCTGGTTTGCCTTTAGAGTTTTGGGCAGAAGTTGTTGACACCATAGTGTACCTGATTAATAGAGGACCCTCTACAGCTCTAGATGGTGGAATTCTAGAAGAGGCTTGGACAAGTAAAAAGGTAGATCTCTCTTTTCTCAAAGTTTTTGAATGTGAAGCCTTTGTGCACGTAGATAAGGAAAATAGAAAGAAGCTTGATGCTAAGTCTATGAGGTGCACATTTATTGGCTATGGCTCAGATTATTTTGGTTTTAGATTTTGGAATTTAGGAACTAACAAGATAATTAGGAGCCGTGACGTTGTTTTCAATGAAAAAGTGATGTATAGTGATCAGCTGAAGAAGCTGAATCAATCTGCGTAGAGCAATGGTGAATTGAACAAGGTGACAGTCCAAAATGAGCTCGCAAGAAAAAGAAATAATCACTTGCAAGAAAACATAGAGACCGATGTCGGTAGGATAGGAACCAGTGTCGACAGAATAGAAATAGATGTCAGTCATACAGAGACCGATGTCGGCAGGACAGGCACCAGTGTCAGTTAGGCAGAACTGGCATCGGCCAGTAACAGGTCTGGAGGTGATCGAGGTCGGTCACTGTCAGAGAATTTGGGTGGACAGCGTGTTGTAAACGAGTCTCAGACATCCATTAGGAGGTCTAAAAGGGTAAGTAAGCCTCCAATTAGATATTATCCTTCATTATTCTATTATTGCTAACTGATGGTGGAGAACTAGAGAGTTTTGAAGAAGTAATACAGGTGGAGTCCAAGAGTCAGTGGGAGCATGGCATGGTTGAGGAGATGGAGTCCTTAAGAGAGAACCAAACATGGGATTTGGTTGAATTTCTAGCTGGTAAGAGAATACTAAAGAACAGATGGACCTACAGGCTGAAGGAAGGTGAGAATGGACAGATGAGATATAAGGCCAGATTGGTAGTGAAAGGATTTGCACAAAAGCCAGGTATTGATTTTGGTGAGATTTTTTCTCCTATTGTTAAAATGACTTCTATACGGATTGTACTGTCTTTGGTTGCTATTGAGGATTTGCATCTTGAGCAGCTAGATGTTAAGACAACATTTCTTCATGGAGATTTGGATGAGGAAATTTATATGGAATAGCCGGAAGGATTTGAGGTCAAAGGTAAGGAGAAGTTAGTGTGCAGATTGAAGAAAAGCTTGTATGGCCTCAAGCAAGCTCCTAGACAGTGGTATTTGAAATTTGACAGGTTTATGACTAAGCATGGCTACAGTAGGTGTCAATCTGACCATTGTGTATATTTTAAGAGATTAGATAATGGTAGATATATTATTCTATTGTTGTATGTAGATGATATGCTGGTTGCAGGATCACACATGTAGGATATCTCTGAGCTTAAGGTGAAATTAGCTCAAACATTTGCTATGAAGGATTTGGGAGCAGCAAAGAAAATCCTTGGCATGAGCACTAAGAGAGATAGGAAAAATCATAGGTTGATATTGGCTCAAGAGGATTATGTGGACAAGGTGTTGAAACGGTTCAACATGCAGGATGCTAAACCGATAAGCACACCTTTGGCTGGACATTTTAAGTTGAGTAAAGAACAATGTCCTAATTCACATGATGAGGTAGAGTACATGAGTAAGGTTCCATATTCTTTCATAGTAGGAAGTTTGATGTATGCAATGGTGTGTACTAGACTAGATATTGCCCAAGCAGTGGGAGTTGTAAGTAAGTATATGGCCAATCCAGGTAAGGAACATTGGAAAGCAGTTCAGTGGATCCTTAGATATCTGAGAGGAACCAACAATAGGCACTTGTGCTATGGAGGTTTAGATACTTCTCTACATGGTTATGTAGATTCAGATATGGCAGGTGATTTGGATGGTAGGAGGAGCACTATAGGTTATGTTTTCACTGTAGGTGGAATGGCGGTTAGCTAGATATCTAAGTTGCATAAAGTTGTTGCCTTGTCAACTACAAAAGTAGAGTATATTGCAGCCACAGAAGCTAGCAAAGAGATGATATGGATGACACGGTTCATGGAAGAGCTTGGAAGGGAGCATGGGAGTTGCAGATTGTATAGTGACAGTCAGAGTGCAATCCATTTGGCTAAGAATTTAGATTTTCATTCAAGAACCAAGCACATACAGCTAAGGTACCACTTCATACGGCAGGTATTGGAAGATGGTGATTTGAAGCTGGAGAAGATTCATACAGATAGGAATTGATGATATGTTAACCAAGCTGGTTACAAAGGAGAAGTTGAATCTTCATTCAACTTTTGTTGGTCTTCATGATTGAGTTGAAGATGGAGGAGTTAGAAGATGTTGCTGTACAGGTACTGGTGCAGTTGTTTATCTCCAAGTGGGAGATTGTTAAGGTGTGGAGCCTAAAAGCTTCACATATGAGTGCATTACCAAAGTTGCAGGTTTACACAGTCATCGGCATCAGTCAGGAGTGACCGATGTTGGTCCGGTGCAGTTGAAGAGACGCCAGCGTTGGCAGAGGATCGGCTGACGTCAGTCACAAGCAAGCAGGCAGGAATCGGTGTCGGTCACATGTGCATCTAGAATGCTATTTCCAAGGACAGAAGCAAGTGTTTGCATGATGAGTTTAAGTCTTAGTCTTAAGTTCATGTTTCTATTATTAGTAAGATTGTTTTTAGAGCCCTTGTTCAAGAGGCTTAATTGTTGGTTGTAAGTGCATGCTCAAGTCTCTTAATTCTATATGTAGAATTAGATCTTCTTAGCTTAGTGTGATTATTGTAGTAGTTCATTGTATGCGAATGTTGAAGAATAGTACAGAATTGTATCAATCCAGGTTGTTGGAGTTGATTGTACTTGAGAGAGAGAGCTCTTAAGGGATAGAGATCTTGTGCATCTGAGAGAGGTGTGGAAGAAAGAAATTTTTTCAATTGTATTCCTTTTGTAAAGAGTTTAATACAAGTTTTCAGGGTGGTTTCTTGTATCTCTTATTCTTTGCTATTATCTGATTCTAGTTACTTATCTATCTGATTTAATTCCGTAGTTTATTGCTTTCATAAGTGTAATCATATTTTTGGTTGATCCCCAACAAATATTACAAAGGATAAACATAGCTCAAAGTCTCTCCAATATCCTTTGCAGTAAAACACAAAACACACAACAAACTAAAGATAATTATGGTAGCACAAAGTCTCCCACAGTCAGCTACAGGACACCTAGGTTATTTCCACTAGTTCTGTTTATTTGATTAAATGGATAAGACTATATTTAGAAAAAAGGCATAAGAACAATTTCCTAGATAACACAAGCTATTTCAACATAAATTCTGAAAGGTCACTTACTTTCTCATTCACTTGATAAAATATGAATAACAATCTAAGCTCAAAGTCTCAGGAATGCCTTTCAATTTGAGTAGAGTATTTCTTCTAATAACAAAGAGATCTCATTTTATACAAATTGAGAGATTACAATATATATCAACTAAAGAAAGACTTTGGCACTTGTTTTCACAAAATGGCCCATGCTACATTTAATGCATTGAATGTATTGGAAATTCTATGAAGGGGCCATGCTAGAGCAGGTTATCAGCCTTAACTTTGGCATTTTAAATTATATCAAATATCTCCTTCAAAGTATGGGCCACTTGATCTTCTTTAAAATACTTACACAGCTATCCATTCACCTTTACTCAATGAATAAAAATAGGCTGCACCTTTGAATACTTGCGCTCTCTGATATCTACATGGTAGACTATTCCACCTATTGGAATAACTCTTTTGTAGATATTTTTGGATCTTCTATAACTTTCCCTTTTTCTTTGCTATATTTTATCTCTTCCTAGTGATCTGAGCTCTCAGGATATCTTCTCACTTTATGCTAGCTCCTTCTTTAGCTAATCACTGATTTTGTTCTCAAGTCTATGCCTATTTGAAAATCAATGGTTTCTCTGTTGTCCTAAATTTGACATCTGTGGGGACGTCACTAGTCAATGGTTGCTTGAACCATTTTGAACCTTGAACCTTTGAACCTTTTAGAGTGCACCAGTTCAATGGTTTAATAGTTTAGGCAGTTTAATCAGTTTGGTAGTTCAATATTTCTTGCAAAGAGCCGCATTCACTTAGTCTTTCTTATGAGTTCAATATATCATTGAACCAATTATTTGAACCATTCACTTGAACCTTCCACTTGAATCTTTCACCAAAATCATTTGCTCAAACTTTAAACCCTTTAAACTCTTTGAAGCCTTTGAACTCATTGAACCTTTGAAGTAGGGTTTAATGGTTCATTGGTTTGGTGATTTGTTCCATATTATTGAACTCTTTTGAACTCATTGAACCTTTGAACCACTTTGAACCTTTGAACTCATTGAACCCTTTGAACTCTTTAAAGCTTTTAAGCTCATTGAACCTTTGAAGTGGGGTTCAATGGTTCATTAGTTCAATGATTCATCAGTTCGGTGATTCATTTCATATTATTGAACTCTTTTGAAACCTTTGAAATCATTGAACCCTTTGAACTTGTTGAAGGGAAGTTTAATGGTTAAATGATTCATTTTAACTCTTTGAACCCTATCGATGAACCTTTTGATTAAACCTCGATGTTGAACCATCCTTGTAATTTTTAGGAAATGCCTTAAGTGTTTTGAACTTTTCCTTGCGAAAGCCTGCCTATTGAACCTATGATTTCCTTAGCTGAAAAGGCTTGATTAATTGAAAAACTTGACTGCTCAAAACATTTTTTGAGAAAGGAAGAGATCATTTTAACCTACAAGACCAAAATGGTCGACATGTTATCCACAAAAACAAGTGACAAATTTTGGGATCAACAGTTGGCTCCAGTTGGGGAACTTCCATTGATTGTAAAAATGATCAAAGGGAGTAGAATGTAGACTCTAAGTGCCTTCATCGAGTCATGCCATCTAAAAAGAGAAAGATACCAAAAATGAAACAAACAACACAAAACAAATAAAGACTATACAAATGTACAACTGGACTTATGTGATACTTCAAGGATTGAAGTGCTTCAAATGCTACCCATTGTGAGGCAATGAAAATGGCATTCTATCCTGATATACCAAAAAGAAACCATTTTCACCCTAGAATTGGTGATTGGAGAATAGACCTCTCCACCAAGAATTGAATTTTTTGTGCATTCCTTTTGGTTCTCTCCTCTTGCCTCATAGCAAGACTTGATCTCTAATCTAAAAACCATGAATCCTTGCTCTCTTTCTGAAGAGTTTCTTTACTTGACTTTAATGCACAACAATATGGTCCACTACCATAGTTCATTGCTTTTCTGGTCCAGCGAAGCACATGATTTGATTATTAGCATCAAACACCTACCAATGGTTGGCATTATCAGGTACACTTGGTTAAAAGACCAATTTGATGGTGTAACTATGATCTTCAATGTCTTTGTGAGGAACCATGAGGGTTATAGAGACAACCAATAAATTTGCATGATTATGAAGCTCTCTGGGCACTACATAAATATTGAAAGCATCAAAACTTTCAAGGTAGTCCCATACCTAATTCTGATAATGTCACAATCTTTCATTCTTGGTTTGATACAGGTTCCTCACCTAACAAACCACCAGTTCAGCATCTCCTTGATCATGAAGGAGTTTAACACCTTTAGCTTGAGTAGCTTTCAATCTAAGTAACAAAGATTCATACTCAGTGGTGTTGTTGAACTACAACTTGTATGAATAGAGAAAAATATCTCCTTAAGGAGATATCAAAACAATTTTAGCTCCAAAACTGGTAGAAGAATAGCTGCCATTAAATTCTAGAATCCATACATCATTAGAAACTGATCTCTTTTCAAATTTTTCTTTGTTAGGGAGAGAAGATTCTTTTTTATCTAAACTGTGCTCTACCAATTATTCTGATCTACTATCTAAATTCTTTAGATTGTCACCTATAGGACTATCATATGATGAGATAGAAATGTCTTCAGTGGACAGAAAGTAGTTACCTATTCTTAAAGATTCAAATAAGATTTGAGCTTCAGGGTCTGATGTTTGAGTGACAATGTACTTTGATTCCTTCTCAAGAAGTAGCCTTTACATGATGCCCTTCACAGGTATTCTCACCTTAGATAGGTCCATGCTCAATTCTCTGCCTATATCCTTGCAAAAATTCCATCTAAGTAGAATGCCATAATAAGTTGGAACGTCAACCACCAGGACTGTCATTTTAATCTTTTTTTTTGAGAAGGCCACAAATGCAAATTGGGCATCTTTAATCTAACCTAATAGAGGAACTTGTTTGTTTTCCATGGAGAAACATCTCCCAAAATTTTTAGTCAGAGTGAGGCTGAGAGAGTCTACTACCTTGGTAGGCATGACATTGTCAGAAGCTCCTGAGTCAATTATGTAGTTGCTCAATTTATGTCCATTTATCAAAATGAAAACATAGAAAGGTTCTATTTTTCTAGGGGCAACAGGAGGAGTAATGACAAGATTATTTTGGGTGGATGTGTTCTTTGGGGGATCATGAGCCTCCTTTGGAACATCTTGTCTTATAGAGATGGTTTGGTTCTTTATGCATTCAGCTAACCTATCCAACTACTCAGGGTCAGCTTGTAAATATTCAAACTCAGTCATTTGGATCTTGGTCTTCCTAGTATGGTCAATTATATCAAATGATTGAAAAGAAGTAGATATAGAGGAAGGAATTACATCATTTTGGTTTTTATGGGGTGTGGTACTAGTCTGAGGATTTGAAGCAGAAGGAACAAGAATATTTGAGGTACTTACTTTTTTATTAATCACTTGGTCCTTTGATTGGAAGGGCAGATCAATCCCTTACTTAGCAATTGAAATTGTTGGTCGATATTCTTCCCTTATTTTTCCCTTATCAACTTGTTGAGTTGACTAGTTCTGGGACCTAGTAAATACTATGCATGATCCATCAAACAATTCTCCCTTACTTCGAGCTTCATCCTGGTAATTCAAGAAACTAATGTTGGAGTCACCAGCTAATTATTCTTCTCCTTCTGTGAAGATATTAGCATCATATTCTTGGTTCAACTTAGTTTATAAAGATAAATCAAATTTAGTTTCAAGATAACCAACTACTGAGTTATTTGGTGCTACTTCAATGGTGAGCTTCCCTTATGGGGGAGGAAGATGATTTGGCTGCCCTTGATTCTTGGCAGCGTTGCCTTGATATGATTGATTAGGGAATGTCCTCCTTGGTATATCCTAATAAGAAGGAGGATTAGACATTCCTTGTGCCATTTTATTTTTTAGAGCTAGTAATTCATTTGCTAGCTTTTGCACCATAGGATCAGTGGTGCCTATAGAAATTTTTTCAAAAGATGAAGAAGATTTATTTCTATTAAGATTAGGATCTCTTCTTATCTTTTCTTCCAAGATAAGATCATCTTCAATCTCAGTAGCCAAATCCTAAGCTATAGTAAGGTCTATGTGGCCATCCTGCCTCAATAAGAAAGTCACTTCAAGAAGCTAAGAATTTATGAAGAAGCATTTAAGATTTTCAGGTGTTGGCTGAGCAATTTTAGGAATCTTGTTCCTCAACTTATTGAATTTAGAAATGAATTCTTGCATAGGTTCATGAGGCTCCTTCTTCATTTTTGTAAGCTGAGCCAATAGGGCATGTGCATATTTTACAGGTTTGAATCTAGCTTCAAACTTGGCTTTGAGAGTGTTCCAGTTAGTTATAGTCTGTACTTGCAAATGATAGAACTAGTCTATTACAGCACCTTGTAACATTTTTACAAATAGTCTGACTGCTATGTCTTCATATTCCACACCTATCATGCCATAGGATATATAAAAGGCTAAAATATGTTCATTAGGATGAACTCTCCCATCACCATATAATTTGGAAAAAATCTTCCTTAAACTATGGGGTAGTTCATGTAAAGGTGGGGTTAGATTCATGGGATCAAAAGTGTTACCCCAAGGGCCTTGGGCTGCCATGATATGATAACAGAAAGGAGGGATAAAAAATCTTGGTGCAGTATGTATAGACAAAGCTCTACTAGTCAAGGAAAAAGAAGCTTTGCCTGGTATTTGAGACCTTACGTTGGTAGGAGGAAAACTCTTAGTTCGCTGAAGGTGAGTTTGTGGAGGGGAAAGATCAAAATTATTTTGTTGCACAAACTCAAATATCGGGTCAACAATACGTTGAGCTCTCTGGCTTCATGTATACTGTGAATCTACCAAAGTGTAGAATGGAAATGGAAAATAACTAGAACTGCTTCAATTTGAAGCTTGAGGCTTCAAACTATGTATTCTTCCCCAGCGGAGTCGCCAAAAATTATTGGGTGAATATTTTGTCACTAGCTAACTGATAGAAAAATAGGTATATCAACCTCAGAATAAGGAGATTTAATCAGCAAAATGTGTAGGTTTACCACAACATAATGAGATAAATATCTCCTCTCATCAACGGGAGGTTCCCTATAAACTACTATATACCAATATAAATTTAAAATACACTTAGGGGTGAAATCATACCATCCATCTCTCTTTTTTTAGAGATGATGTTCATAAAGTAAATGAAAGTTCTTGGGTAATTACTGAAGGCATTTCTCTTCTTTCAAAAATGATGTTTAGAAAACTAAAGGAAGACTTCCTAGGTAGTAATTATAACCACAAGAAACCCATGAAAGTGCAAAGTCTTTCATTACTTCTCCTACTGATTCAGGATGAAGTAACATAGTAGAATGAAGTGTAGCACAAAATCTCCACTTCAACTACAATAGAGTAAAAGATTACAAAGGATAAATGTAGCTCAAAGTTTCTCCAATATCCTTCGCAATAAAACACAAAACACACAACAAAATAAAGATAATTATGGTAGTATAAAGTCTCCCATAGTCGGCTTTAGGACACCTTCTAGGTTATTTCCACTAGTTCTACTTATTTGATTAAATGGACAAGACTGTATTTATGAAAATGATTTAAGAACAATTTCTTAGATAACACAAGCTATTTTAACACAAAGTCTGAAAGGTCACTTGATTTCTCATTCACTTGATAAAATATGAGTAACAATCTAAGCTCAAAGTCTCAAGAAGGCCTTTCAATTTGGACAGAGTTTTGCTTTTGATAACAAAGAGATCTCCTTTTCTACAAACTAAGAGATTACAATATATAGCAACCAAAGAAAGACTTTGGTGCTTGTTTTAAAAAAATGGCCCATGCTGCATTCAATGCATTGAATGTATTGGAAATTCTGTGAAGGGGCCATGTTGGAGCATGTTATCAGCCTTAACTTTTGCATTTTAAACTATATCAAATATCTCCTTCAAATTATGGGTTGCCTAATCTTTTTTAAAATACTTACATAGCTATCCATTTGCCTTTACTCAATGAAGAAAAATAGGCTACGCCTTTTAATTCTTGCACTCTCTGATGTCAACTTGGTAGACTATTCCACCTACTAGAATACATCTTCTATAGATATTTCTAGATCCTATGTAACTTTCCCTTTTTCCTTGCTATATTTTGTCTCTTCCTAGTGATCTGAGCTCTCAGACTATCTTCTCACTTTTTGTTGGCTCCTTCAGCTGGTCACTAAGTTTATTCCCGCATATGTGCCTATTTGAAAATCAATAATTATTCCATTGTCCTAAATTTGACATCCATGAGGATGCCACTAGTCACTGGTCACTTGAACCATTTTGAACCTTAAACCTTTGAACGTTTCAGAGTGCACCGGTTCAATGGTTCAATAGTTTGGGTGGTTCAATTGGTTCAGTGGTTTAATATTTCTTACAAAGAGCCATGTTCACTTAGTCTTTTTTATGAGTTCAATATATCATTAAACCAACTATTTGAATCATTCACTTGAACCTTCCACTTGAATCTTTCACTAGAATCATTCACTCAAACTTTGAACTTTGAACCCTTTGAACTCGTTGAACCTTTGAACCACTTTGAACCTTTGAAGTGGGGTTCAATGGTTCATCAGTTTAGTGATTTTTTCCATATTATTTTACTATTTTGAACCTATTAAACCTTTGAACCACTTTGAACCTTTGAACTCGTTGAACCCCTTGAACTCTTTGAAGCCTTTGAACTAGTTGAACCTTTGAAGCGAGGTTCAATGGTTCATTAGTTTGGTGATTCATTCCATATTGTTGAACTCTTTTGAACCCTTTAAACTCATTAAACACTTTGAACTCATTGAAGTATAGTTCAATGGTTCAATGGTTAAATGATTTATTCCAACTCTTTGAACCCTGCCAATGAACCTTTTGATTGAACCTCGGCATTGAACCATCCTTGTAATTTTTAGGAGATGCCTTAAGTGTTTTGAACTTTTCCTTGTGAAAGCCCACCTGTTGAACCTATGATTTCCTTAGCTAAAAAGGCTTGATTAACTAAAAACCTTGACTACTCAGAACATTTTTTGAGAAAAGAAGAGATAATTTTGGCCTGTAAGACCAAAACAGTTGACATGTCTAAAAAAATAAGTGATGGATTTTGGGAACAACACAACAACCACCAATGTCATGCCTCAACAACTGAATGTGATGAATCCTACTCCTCCTCAACAAGTGATGAATAGTTTTCCATAATAGTAGGAACAATCTAGTATACCAACATAATATAGGCTAAATATTTTGCCACCTCAATAAGGGAAAACTAATGTTCCACCTCGTCAGGTAGTGATAAATATACATCTTGAGTCACAAACTAGTGTACCAATCCAAAACCAAATGATGACTAGCTAACAACATGTAAATATTGGTCAGCAACAAATGTCAAATATTCAACATGATTTTTCTTCCCAATAAGGATTCATGCAATAAGGACGCTCCCATGTTTTTCAAGTACCTACTAGATAATAATCAGTTCAAAATGTGCCACAAGTTTAGAGATAGGGTCTTGGTCCACAAGTTCCCACTCAATAATAAAGTTTGATTAGTAAAAAATATGTCCCTTTTAAACCAAAATAGGCATAATATAGTTATATCCCTCCATCCCAACCATAAAATCTTCAAAATCAAACCTTCATATCCAACCCAAACCAAAATATTGCATAACTAAATGTGCAATTTCAAGTATATCCTAATCCACATATGCATATTCTTGGTCCATTTACCAACTAAACCAATATACCCTAACAAATATCTCTATCATATCCTAGTCAAAGTGTCCCACTTGTGACCTCCCAACCATCTACGCAAACTAATATTCTCCCTCAAACCAATGTTTCTTCCAGTTTCCTATCCCAAGAATTGCAATAGATGAATGATACAATTGCTGCCATTTAGGCTGAGAAACAAACTAAATAGTTTAATTTGGATGACATGTGTTCTTATCCATTTAACTTGGAGTACTTTTAGATACCATTTCCTCTAAGATACGAAGCACTAAAATTTGACAAATACAAAGGGAAAGGTGACCCTAAGGCCCATTTAACTGAGTTATTTATCACATGTCAACCAATGGCATATAGTGATATATACCTTTTGTTTTTATTTCAAAGGAGCTTGGATGGACAAGCCTTGGAGTGGTTTTTAAAGTTGCTCAAGAATTTAGTAAAAAAATTTGATGTTCTTTATGATAATTTTGTGTAACACTTTTCTTATAATCTTGAACATGAGATTTCATTGGTTGACTTAACACAGACAAAACAAATGTTGGTGAGAGTTTTTCAAATTATCTATAGTGATGGAGAGCCCTTGCAAGCTAATTCACCCATAGTTACTAGATAAACAATTAGCTACTATGTTTACTAAAAATTTTCATAGTGAGATAGCTTATCATCTGGAACTACAATGTGCACATACTTTCAAGGAGATCATCGACAAAGGATTGTTGATTGAGTGAGCCCTTATTAATAAATAGATCATCAAGCTTATGTTAACTAATTATAATCAAGGTACTAATCAGGGAAGTGGCCAAAACCAACATCCAATCCAAGTGTAAACATCACAACCAACACAAGCCAATAACCAAGATAGACCAAAGCAATTCAACCATAATAGGAATGTTGTGGGTAAAGGAGTAACTGAGTCACATCATGTCCAAACAATGCAAACATCATCTGTACCACCTTTTTATTCTACTCTTACCCAACAACCTCTCCAACCAATGTTGTAAGCACAACAACCAACACCTATGCAACAAATGAAACAAACTTTACCATTATAAACCCCTCCTCCAAGGAGAACTATTCCTATGCATCATGTGTTTAATGACCTAGGAGAGCCTATTGAGTCTATATTTCACAAACTTGTCACTACTAATCTGATTAGTTGGTCTATACCAAAGCATTATCCATAAGGCATTCCTTATCTTGATTGGTACCATGAAAATGAATTCTATGAATATGATTGGGTCAATGGGCATAATCTATGAAAATGTGTGAAAATTAAGCATTTAATTGAGAATATGTTAGAGAATGGGGAGATAACATTGGATAATGGTACTTCCACTTCTAATCAAACTCTTGGGATTTTTCAAAACCCCTTTCCCTAACATAACACACAATAATAGCATAACAGTCAGCAACAACAACAACACCGACCAATGCAACAATAAAATCAATAGTATCAAAATAAAAGGCCAAACTAGTAGAATCAATAATAGAACCCATAACATCAGAATAATGGATAAAACCAAGGTCAAAATGGTAATAACCAACAAACCTACCATGCAGTTGCACTTGACTACAATATGGTTGTAGGTCATATTACAGGGGGAAATGTTAATACCATCTCCATTAATCCTAGATAGAGCACTAATCAATCTATACCATTGCTAAATAATACCAGTCAGCCAAATTACATGGATAATCCTTATTTGCCTTGGGACTGCACATAGGCAAACCAACAAATTAGGACTCCCACTTTTAAACCATATACTGATAACTCACCCTTGCCACATGACCACATACAAGTGTACTAGCAATTAAGACTTGTCTTATCTGGTCCCACACCATTCCCAATATTTGCTAGCAATTATGGTCCAACATCTAATCCCAATTATGCAATCACAACTCAGAGGTCAAAGATTACAATCCTAGATCCACAACCATCTACCACTTTGCTATTATCCAACCAACCATTTAACCTCAAAATAAACCATTCACCATTGACCAAGATAAGAAGTTTGATATTGTGGAACAATTACAGAAGACACTAACACAAATTTCTATTTTAGATTTGATATGAACATAAAAAATCCATAAGAACATTTTGAATGAGTTTTTAACCCAATCCACTATTGCCAATGACATATCCCTTAATAAATTTCAAGCTTTGGTTGGACACCTAGCTCCAGCCCAACAAGTCACATTCAACCAAAGTGATATGTCTTCCCTTGGCCCGCTCCATAATAATCCATTATACATATAAATTTATATAAAGTGACATAAAGTGAAATGTGTCATTATAGACAATAGATCAGGCCTCAACATAGTGTATCTAAAACTCATCAAGCTCATCAAGCTTCTTGGGTACACAATGGCAGATCTCTAGCCAAAAATGATAACTATCAAAGCCTATGATACTTATGAAAGAGAATCACAAGGCATCATTAGCTTACCAGTTATAATTGGGCCTTTAACCCATGATACACTTTGCCATGTGCTTGATCTTGAGTTGTCATATAATATGCTTCTAGGTAGGCCTTGGTTACATGAGATTCATGTAGTCCCATCAACACTGCACCAATGTATCAAGTTCTCCCACTCAGGGTGATTCGAGCAATAATTCAGGTGGTATAACGAGCGCCAAGATGCAGTGTTATAGTGAACTGTGGCTGCCAAAGTAGTTGTTTTAAGGCCCCAAAGTGGGTGACTAGTAGACCAGGTAAGGCTACACATAGCTTTGTATTGTTATAAATCTTGGAAGCCAAATTTTCAAGTGACAGTTAATTCCTCAAATTTTGTATTGTTTTAAATCCTCACCCGTTATGTCCTCAAGCTCTGTATTGTTTTAAATTTTGGAAGTCAAATTGTCAGCAACAATTATTTCCTTGAATGCTCTATTGTCTTAAATCTCCACTCGTTATTACTTGAGCCACTCAATCTCCCATGAGATAATATGTATAAATGAAGAACATCTCAAAATGGGGAGGCAGACATCTCTTCTCAGAGATAAGCATATGTTTTGTATCTGCAATGTTTGATTCAACAAAACATCTCTTTTCAAAGATAGTATTATTTGAATTGGATTGTTCTTATTTCTAAATTATCTTTCAACTAAAGCTTTTGAGTTTTGGATTAGTGGTATCAGAGTGGTTTGTCTTGAGAGTGTATGATCCTGAGGATGAGGTCAGGATATAAGAAACTTGGGTGGGAAGCAACATAGCTTCCAAACTTTCCACTTGTTCTCTCCAAATGACTTCAAATGGTGGATGACACTAAGACATCTGATCCTTTCAAGGAAATGGTGAATGAAGCCCTCCAATGGTAACAAGCACAGATGCTGCAATAATTTGTTCAAATTCTTCAAACACTTCTGATGGGAAATTCTGGCTCCTCATCGAGGGAACTTCCTTTCAGTGCCCCAACACCCTTCAAGGTTCAAGTAAAATTTGATATTCCCATATTTGATGGCAAAATCAATGTTGATGCAGTAGAAAATTGGTTGGATCAACTATCTTCCTACTTCTCTATAAATAAGTTCACCGATGGATAAAATATCACTTTTGCTCTTTTGAAATCATCATTGCCCATGAAAAACTGGTGGGAAGTGTAAAAAAAGAGGTTTAGTACAGATAGCATTGGCCTTAGGGTGGAACCTACCTAGCATGATTTTATGGAAGTAATGAAGGAAGAATATTGTCCCCTCGGAGCATATGATGATCTGTACATAGAGTGGTAACAACTTTGCCAAGGTAAGGAACAATCTATCTAAGATTACACTGACATTTTTCATTCTCTATTTGTGAGACTAGGCATCCAAGAAAGTGAAAAACACAAGGTTCTCAAATATCATGGTAGATTACAATGGTACATACGGGGAGAAATGGAACTCTTCAATTTGGAAACTATCAGTGAGGCATACAAGTTCATAGTAAAGATTGAGTAGAAGCATGGAAGAATGGATATAAAGAATCAGTCTTCAAAATGGAAAAGTGATAAAGAAGGTCAAACACGAGGCCAAAATTGGAAGCAAAAGGAAGGAAAAACTAGGAAGTGGTGTGGTTATCACAAATATAGAACTCACTCCAAATAAGAATGTCAAGCTATCAAATCACTGCTTTTTGAGTCACCATCCTCAACATCTACTGCTCTACCTCATATAGACCCTACAGTCAAAGAGGTTAAAGAAGAAATTATAGATGTTGATCCTAAAGCCATTTTAGCTTCATCACAGACACACAATGAGATGCTAGATGACAAAGAAAGGTTGTTTCACTCAAAGTTATGGGTGAAAGGTAAGCCTCTGCATTTCATTCTTGATAGTGGAAGTCAAAAGATTTTAATCTCTACTAATATTGTGAAAAGCCTAAATCTATCTATGAAGCCTCACCCAAAACCATGCAATATTGTATGGTTGAGTCTAGGGAGAAACCTCCATGTCACCCACCAAAATCTTCTCTCATATGCAATACAACCTTTCCAAGATGAGGTCTTATGTGATGTGGTCAATCCAGATGTTTGTGATGTACTCTTTGGTCAGCCATTCATGTATGATCGACATGGTATATACAAATCAAGAACTAGAAGGATCACTCTCACTCTTGGAACATGGTGCTATAGGGTACTAAAAGTACCACCTTCCACATTTGTCTCTCTGCTTAGCACCATGAAATTTGTTTTCATGGTGGTCAAGCCATAGGAATCCAAAATGGTTGATGTTACATCCCTGACAACACAACAACAGAAGAAAATAGATACCAGGCTAAAGAAGTTCATGGCCTTCCATCCATAGACTGATGGTCAGACAAAAATGGTGAACAATCAGGCCCCACACAATTCCATAAACCACATTCCCTTCCAAGTGTGCATTGGGAATCAAATCAAGACACAACTAACACACCTGATGGGGAATAGTGATGTAATGGGGACCATTGCTTTTCAAGAAGGGAAGAATTATTTGGGTGACAATTTGGGTGGTATAACGAGTGCCAAGATGTGGTGGTACAATGGACCATGGCTACTGAAGTGGTTGTTGTAAGGCCCCAGAGTGAGCGGCTGGTAGACCGGGTAGGGCTGCACATATCTTTGTATTGTTTTAAATCTTGGATGCCAAATTGTAAGGTGATAGTAATTCCTTGAATTCTATATTATTTTGAATCCTCACCCATTATGTCCTCAAATTATGTATTATTTTAAATTTTATAAGTCAAATTGTCAGTGACAGTTATTTCCTTGAATGTTGTATTGTCTTAAATCTCCACCCATTATTCCTTGAGCCACTCAATCTCCCGTGAGATAATATATATAAATGAAGAACTTCCTGAAATGGGGAGGTAGACATCTCTTCTCAGAGATAAGCATATGTTTTGTATTTGCAATTTTTGATTCAACAAAATATCTCTTTTCAAAGATAGCATTATTTGAATTGGATTGTTCTTATTTCTAAATTATCTTTTGACCAAAGCTTTCAAGTTTTGGATCACAGGGATGGATTTGAATATTCTAGGAGATTTACACCTATATCAACACTATAGACATCTTGAGGCTAAGTTTCAAAGCTATAATTACCAATACAACATGAATCCAAGTTCCAAGTAGGATAAAGGAAAGGCCATACTTATTGATCCTCCATAGGATAATTGCATAGATCCTAATACCTTGGATTCCCTTTCCCACATGCCACTTCTTGAATCTTCTAATCATTTCACCATTTCAGATAATAGCCCATGGGAGTATGTGACCCATGGTACCTTCCATATTTCTAATCTTCCTTAGAATCCAAAGACCTTTGGGTGACCTAAAAATACCCTACACATGTAATGGCAACAAAAAAACAAAGATAAGGGACCTATCATGTTTTTACCAGCATCTAGCCTAGAACCAAACCCTCTTGAAGGGGATGGATCATGGTTGTCTAATGACAACCAAGCTGATTTTTATAAAAGTACAAAGTATCCTATTCTTAATAGGATCATGGAGCATCAAGATTATGAAGGAAGAGGCCTCAAACTGAATCATTAAGGAACCATTGAGCCAATTTCCTTGACTAAGTAAAAAAGACCCTATGGACTTAGATTTAAACCACTTGGGGGTGACCCCACATATCTTATTTGAGTTCCATCACTAGTGGCTAGTGACAATGATGTTGATAGTGAAGTGGAGTTTGATCATATCCTCACCTTTGATGACCTAGATAAGACTAACCTGTTCGATAACAATGCTATATGTACTCTTACCCCAATCATTTTCACAACCCATTGCCATTATACTATCCCCAACTGATAGATTGGGACCAACAAGAATCCAATTTTTTGATTGATGAGTTTTAAAACAATGAGGCATTTTGTGACTTTTTAGGCCTCAGAGACAATGTTCTATTGGGAGATCATAAATTAAGATTCTCAATTACATTAGATCTTGAAGCCTATTTTGGAGAGCAGGTGAACACCCTTAGCCAAAAACAAATAAAACATTGAGGTCTCCAAGTGAAAACCTCTTTGAGGCACTTTTTTACTAGGGAAAAAGTAAAGATAAAGGCCAATCTAGTGGTGAAAACCTGTTTTAGGCACCATTAGATAGGGGTGTTCATTCTTTGAATTTATACAAGGAGACCACCAATGATGAACTTGCCTATGGATCTGAGTTTAGTTTTATGCAACAAAAAATATTTGATAAAATTCTTCAATAATTTTTGACTATTTTTATCACATGACTAGATCTCTCATTGGGGGACTCAGATTCATCATGCCTAGGAGATGTTGAAGAATAAGTTTTAACAAAGGACCCTGATATAGTCCAATAGTTCAATTATTTGCCTACTATCTTAGAAGATGGTTTTAACCTTGTAGTTAAAGATATAATAGAAGTAAACATCATGACTCCATTAGACCTGAAATAGATAAAATTAGGTGCATCCCTCACTGAGGAGGAATGTGAAGTCTTTACAACTCTATTGAGAGAATTTGTAGATATCTTTGCATGGGCTTATTTTGCATTGCTAGGTTTGGACCCCACCTTGGTTATACACCACCTTGTGGTCAATCTTGATGCCAAACTAGTGAAACAAAAGCTAAATAAGATGCATCTTCACATTACTATCTTGGTAAAGAAAGAGTTGGAAATACTCTTAGAAGAATGATGTATTCAGTCCATTGACTACTTAGAATGGATATCTAATGTTGTACATATTAGCAAAAAGCCTGAAGGAATCATAATCTATATTGATTTTTGAGACACAAACAAATCTTATCCTAAGGATGAATTTCCATTGCCTAATATTGACATGATCATCAACTCCATGGTAGGTTATGAAATGCTTTCACTCATGGATGGATTTTTAGATTATAACCAGATCAGAATAACACCAGAAGACCAATATAAAATAATATTCACCATTCCACGAATAACATTTTGTTATTAGGTAATGCCATTTTGTCTTAAGAATGCTAGATCTACATATCAAAGGGCCATGACTATCATATTCCATGATATGATGCATGCTATTGTTGAAGACTATGTCGATGACATATTAGGAAAATCCAAAACTAGGGCTGACCATCTAACAGTGCTATGTAGGATATTTAAAATATTATAGGAGTATAAAGTTAGATTTAATCTAAATAAATGTGTGTTTGGAGTAACCTCAACAAATTTACTTGGCTTCATTATGTCTCATAGGGGCATTGAAGTTGATTTAGCCAAAATACATGCCATAATCAAGATGCTACCACTAACCAATTTGAAGCAGCTTTGTAGTTTGTAGGGCAAGATCTAGTCAATATGATTCTTCATATCTTAGTTAATAGATAAGTGTCATCCATTTACACATCTTATGAAGAAATGAGTTGCATTTAACTAGGATGACCATTACCAAATAAATTTTCAACAACTCAAGGACTATCTAATTAATCCACCTATTTTGTTACCTCCTATGTCAGGAAGGTCATTCTTATTATATCTATTACCTACTGACAATGCCTTGGGGACACTTTTGGATCAACATGATAACAATTGAAAATAACATGCAATATACTATCTAAACCATACCTTGGTCACATATGAACATAACTACACACCTATTAAAAAAGCTTGTCTAGCCATGGTCTTCATAGCTCAGAAACTACACCATTACATGTTGAACAATAAGACCATGGTCATTTCAAAAGTAAATCCAGTCAAGTATCTACTATATAAAATATATTTACAAAGTATAATGGCCAAATGGATCATGCTTCTTAGTGAGTTTGACATAGAGTATGCCAATCAGAAGGCAATCAAAGGATAGGGCCTTGTAGATCAACTTGCTAAAGCATCCCTTGCAAACACAAAACCACTCATATTTAATTTTCTTGATGAATCCAAAATGATCATCATTGACACACCTCTTGGGGAGTAGAAATGGAATCTATATTTTGATGGTTTTTTTACTACACATGGATTGGGGGAAGGTCTCTAATTTATTACACCATAGGGGGATCTAATCCTTAAATCATTCAGAATTAGTTTTCCTTGTAAAAAAAACATGGCTAAGTATGAATCAATTATCATATGAATTTTACATGTAGTAAAATAGAATATATCTCATCTAAAGGTTCATGGTGATTCTCAATTAATCATCAATCAGGTCATAGACCATTTTTAAATCAAAGATGATAAGTTGGTTCCATATAAGGCTATGGTCGATACCCTAAAGTAGCAAATTGCAAATATCCAATTTGAGAATATGCTAAGGGCTAGTATTATAACTATATATGCCATGGCTACTATCATCTCTTTAATTCAATAAAAAAATAATGCTAGAGAATATCAGTTCCTTGTTGAGAATTTGTTTGCACCAACTTATGAACCTTCAACTATTACAATGATTTGTGATATTATTGGTCCTAATTCTATCTAGTAATTAGACCTTTAAAAATGCCTTCATGACCAAGTTATGACACCTAACCTATCTCAAAAATAAACCAAAGCCTTTATTCATCATTCCACTTGTTATGCTCTACTTGGATCCACCCTTTATCATTGTAGTTTTAATGGAACTCTGCTTCATTGTTTAACTTTGGTAGAGTCTACACTAGCTTTAAGATAATTTCATAAAGGATTATGTGGAGCTCATTATATTATGGTATTCCTATCCAAAAATCTCTTCTGTATTGGTTATTATTGGCCCACAATAGATGCAGATGTAGCTATATATGTAAAGAAGTGTGACAAATGTCAACATCATACTAATCTAATTCATGCCCCAACACAAACTTTGAAACTAATGTTAACACCATGACCATTTTCTACATGGGGACTTGACCTCATTGGGAAGATCAACCCTACTTCATATGATGGCCATAAACATATCCTTACTGCCACTAAGTATTTCACTAAGTGGGTTGAAGCTATACCCCTCACTTACATGACTGGAAAGTAAATTTTCAAATTTATCTTCAACCATCTCATTTGTCATTATGGTATCCCCTTAGACATTATATTTGATAATAGTGTATCATTCAAGAACAAGGATGTAGACCAACTATGTACTAAATATAACATCACACAACATTTTTATACATCACATTACCCTCTAGGTAATGGCCAGGTTGAAGCATCTAACAAAACCATTTTCAATATTCTCAAAAATATTATCAATGATGTCAGTCATGATTGGAACTTATAGATATTCCCTATATAACATCACACAACATTTTTATACATCACATTACCCTCTAGGTAATGGCCAGGTTGAAGCATCTAACAAAACCATTTTCAATATTCTCAAAAATATTATCAATGATGTCAGTCATGATTGGAACTTATAGATATTCCCTGCTCTTTTGGCATACCATATCAATCACCATAATCCTACATGAGCCACTCCATACTCACTTGTTTATGGTACTGAAGCCATCCTTCGCATTGAGGTTAACTTATCTTCACTATGCATATTTTTTAAACATGTCCTAGATGATCATGAATATCGAGTAGCTCGCCTATAGGAGCTAGAATTGCTTGATGAAAAACACAAAACTATGCTAAAAAATCTTTAGGAATATCAAAACCAACTCAAAGGCCACTACAATTAGTGTGTCAAGTATAGAACATTTGAACTTGGTGATCTTTTTCTTAAGGAAAACCAAAAGAATACCATAATTGAGAAGAAGTATAAAGGTAAATTCAAACCAAACTAGATAGGGCCTTTCATCATGACTATAGAATATGGATCAGGAGCATACAAGCTTACCACACCAAACAGAGATGAACTTCCTAAATTGATGAATATTATTCAACTCAAGCAGTACTATACTTGAGTGTTAAGGTGTATTATTTATAAGGACCATTTCATGTTGTGACATTTTATCACTATTCTTCTTTGTACAAAATTATCATTCTTATTTGTCCTTTTAGCCTAATCCATTTCACCATTCTATTCTATCAACCAAATGTGTTCTAAATCCTAGCCCATTTGACCTTGATTTTTTCCATTTTTTATGCATTTTTAACACTAAGGAATCTAATCAGTTTCATCAATTATTTCAAGTACTTTAGATAAATATTGTATTTTGGAGTAGTATGATAGAAGTTTTAGCAGTTACATCCTTTGTTTATTATTCCTTCTTATCACAAATCTTGCTATTAATTATAACCACCTTCGGGTAAATTAGTACCATTGAACTATGACATTGTGTCCTAGTTATAACCACATATGGGAAAACTAGGAGTAACATTTGTTTATTGAGTCTTGATGTACCAACTTGATACTTCTTATGCCATACTATACCTTTTTACCACTTGTGCCTATTTTGTTTGAATTGACTACTATAATAGTCAAATTCCTCTATTTTAGTGTGAAACTACAGTGACTTGAGGTCTTACTCTGAGACTATGTAGGCAACACTTAATACTTGTTAAAGTTAGCTTAGTCACCTGCTTGCCATGCTCTCACCATTTTGTGAGCAACCTAAGTTTGAACACTCTCACCATTTTGTGAGTAACCTAAGTTTGAATGCTCTCACCATTTTGTGAGCTTGAACCATTTAATGTCTCATCATTCTTGATCAAGTTGAGATACTTCAAAAAATTCCAAAAACAGATATAAAATCATTAGAAAAAATAAAAACATTTGACCACTTCTTTGCCTTAAGGATTCTAGGAACCCTTACTAAGTTGTAAGTGAACTACTTGTCACTTAGTTTCTCCATCCTTTTTGGCCTTTTCTCTCATTTACTTGCCATTTTGTAAGACCATTCCTCTTCTTCTATCACATCCATTCTATTTATTTTTATTAGTTGTCACATTTTTCCCATTCCTTGGGAGAACTACATTTGGCCTAAAGTATTTTATTGTATATTACATCTATGAAACTATGTAGGTAGCATCCACTTGCCTAGTGCATATAAAAACAACTCAGCTACCCCCTTCCTTTTATTTTGTTCCCCTATTTTGTTTGTTTGTTTAGCTGTCACCTATTTTATAAGGGAAATGCTCGTATGATTTCTATTACATTGTTTACTTGTTTATCTCTACTTATTTGTTTGCTTTCAACACTGTTTCCTTTATTTGGTTTATATATGTTCATTGAGTGATTCCTTGCCCACACTTATACTTGAATCCATCCATATTCATATGTTTACATTATCATCATGGTTTCTATCATTGGTGCATTATTTTATATTGAGTATTGGATTATAGGAGTCAGTCCTCATGTATATTTTATCCAAGTCCTCATGATGTTATACCATGATGCCTACTGACACATGCTATAACAAACCTCATCTGTAAAAAGTCATTCAGTAATGGTAGCATCAACATCTCTTCGACACCAACATCCCAATTCAATCTCAATCATATCCCAAATAGAGTAATTAACCATGAAATAATTTCAACCTTTATTAGTTCAAATGAGCATCTCCCTATGAGTAGGTTGTTCTAATTCATCATTACCCTCTATGTTAATTTATCATCGTCCTCAACCAAGTTTATCATGTTTTCCATAATCAAGGTCCAATGATTATAACTACCTATAGGCAAATCATTATACACCATCCCACCTACATTTCTCAATGATTATAACCACCTTTTGGAAAATAATTATGTTCTCATCATATAGGGGCACATTTTTATCTTCTTTGTCTATCCTAACTGGGGTAGCTCCATCTTAATGATTATAACTGCCTTTGGGCAAATTATTGTGTTATCATACCACATTTCCAATATCAGAGTACAATGCTTATAACCACCTTTAGGAAAATCATTGTACACCATCCCACTTGCATTCTCAGTGATTTTGACTATTTTTTCAAAATCATTGTGTTTTCACCCCATCATATTTCCTTTCTTTGGTCACCTCATTTCACTTCATATCAAGGGACCAGTTGTCAACCTACTTGTGCCAACTATTCCCTCGAGGGGGAAAACCATTATACATTTAGTTTATCATCATTATATTTATAGATATATATGACATTTTCATTCTTTGAAAATACGTTACTATACTTATATCTTGCAATGCCTTCCCAAGTAGGGGCAAACTATAGACACCTAAATTTGGCCACCAATGACCTCCAACCAGTCTTTTGAACAATTTCCACCAAAGTGCACAATTTGGCATAAAAACACTAAAACACATTCAATGAGTTGAAATTGACATATTCAAGTGCTAATTTTGGCTAGGGTATCACTAAATTGGGAGATGCAATTTATAGGCTAGCTAATTTTGATCAGATCATTTCAAGTCAAAATACCAATTTTGCACTTGGGTACTCTGGATTGCTCTTTTATATCAAATTTATTATATGAGATGCATGTATTTTTTATTTAGTTTTGGCAACATCCTAAATGGAATAACAGATCCAATGGATCTAACATTGATTTCCAATTCCAATCCAATCAAATTTTGGAACAATAACAAGGCATTCTGATCAATTTGAGTAATTTGTGCACAAAGTGCTTAATCATGCTTAAGAGATAATTAATCCAAATCAAATCATAATTAATAATTCCATGAAAACTTGTTGAAAACTTATTGAAAATTTGTTTTTAGAAATTAATATTGAATATTTTCATCATCAGGTGACCTCATTTCTTGGGAAGACATCCCTAGGCCATAAATGCCACAAATATCAAGATTATGGGTCTCCCATGCCTCGTTAATGTCCCTTATTCCAAATTCACAATGAGGATAGTTATGTATTTTTAATACATAGCTAAATTAATCCATGACCACACATCTCAATCTTGAGATGGATGGTCATGGTTGATTCTGGTCATTCTTGAAAATATATAAATAGAGAGGCCATGAACAACATTTTAAAGCTTAATTTGTGAAAATTTACCATGTCAAATTGATTCCAAGAGATCTCACATGCCAAAGTTATGATTGCAAAATATTTATCCAAGCCAAGGCAAAGCCATAAGGTGCCAAGGAGAAGAGATATCCAAGCCTCCTTTGATTAAGACTTCATAAGCACAAGCTGAGCAAACCACTACAACAAGCATTTGGAGCATTCGAGGAAGGTGAAGGATTATTATTTTTATTTAATTTCTATTTTTGATTTTTTTTTTTTTGGTTATTAAGCTCATCCTAGTAACTAGGCCTAGAGATGTATGCTAATTTTATTTGCATTTTTGGACTAACACAATACTAATCACCTCTCTTGAATCAAATTCTTAGTTCACAAGGACAAACAAATGAAGGAAATAACATGAGAGTGTTAAGTCAAGATTATGATAATATGAAAGAGAACATGTAGTGTTTATGTATGCATGAGGAAAAGGATAGATATGAAGATGATATGTAAGAGTAAACCAAACACTTGTTCAAATAGATGACATATAAGGACCAAAAAGTTGATATGTATGAGGTGAAGTCTATAAAACAAGGAGAATGGGTGAATGATAGAAAAGACAAATTTTTAGTAGTAGTGTATTATGGAATAATTATTGTAATGGATCTATTTAAAGGAGTGGAAGCATGGTTTGCACACCTAAATCAAGAAATAAAAGACATCAACTATGATTTCCTTAATAAGTTTGTTGCATGTGCAAGTACACCATTGAAGAGAAAGAACTAGAGGAGGCCTAATTGTGGGGTATAGAAACATATTCACCTCTATGAGAGGTTAATTATGTCCTAATTATGTCTTAGGTGTGATCTAGGTTAGCAAAAGTTGCATAAAATTTGAATTATGGAATTTCCTTCCAAAATGCCACTATTTGAAAACTTGAATTTTTAAGCCTTATGGAAATATTTTCATGCATTGTTTGAAGGTGGAAACGGGTAGGACCATGTCCAAGATTTTTATAAGAGGTATTAAGACTATTAAAACTTCCTAAATATATTCTTTAGTCTATATGCATGGTCATAAAGTGCATATCTTGAAAAAAACATGAAAATTGGTAATGTAGTTCAATGACCCCCAATATAGAAAACAATCCAAGATTCAGTTATGCTTCTTGGTTGAAGCTGGTAGAGTTAGTTTTGGTATTGATATAGTGTATTAAATTTTATTGAGAGAGAGAATGGACATGTAAATAGTGAATGTTGGTGAATAAAGGACTGTGATATGATAATTCGGTGTGCTTTTGACATTACATGGTTGAGAACAAAGATTATGATGTGTATTTAAATCCTCCAGTGGTAAGTAGTTTGGTAAAGTGATTGATTTTGGTTATTATCTTATTATATTCACTAAATTTATTCAAGGAACACAAGTGTGAAGTTGAAATAGTCACTTTTATAGTGACAGACAAGACCGTTAAACATGAAATTACCCTTACATAGGTCTGTAAAGGGAAACAAGTGAGTATTTGATCTTTCTCCATATTCCAATTCTATGGAGAACTAGACATTGAATGTGTTTGAGAGTATAAAACCCTATCATGGGTTACATTTGATTAAAAAATTTGTAAGTTCTTATGTGGTATAGACATTAACCCTTGAAGGATTGCAATCTACCAATTTTGAACCCTGTTTACTAAGTTAATATTTTTTATTAGTATGGTAACATGTATGTGGAATCAAAAGAGTCTATGAAAGGTATACATAAGTTTTATAAGGTGTGGAAAAATTTAATAATATTTTTGGAGTCTATTAGTGACTAAAGGATAGTTAAAACCCTATGCTTACAAGGTTTTATATCATAGAACACAGTCAAAAAAGATTGAGATTTTGATATTATAGATTCATTGTGTCTTATGGTGACTTGCTCATCAAATGAAAAAGGTGTGTTACCATCAGACATACCCAGTCTAATAGCTTTTTTGGATTGAAATTTTTTTGGGACAAAGATATTTAATTATAACCACCCTCAGCCTATGACAGGGTTTGGTAAGTCCTAGACTAAGGTTTTTTCATTTGGGGAAGATTTTGTTGGAAATATTGTCATTGATGTCAAAGGTCTAGCATTGGTGATAAAGGCCCTATAACATATTTTGGCTAAAATGTGTTGATATTTGTTTAATATTAATGAATATATTTTTGGTTGCATAAAATTCAAAAAAGGGCTCATGCATAAGTCAAAGAGTCATGGGATAAAGATAAAAGAGAAATGGGATGCATTTTCCCATGAAGAGTCATCTTGAGGAACTTTAAGAGTCACTAAGTGAAGACAAAAGAGGAAGGGCATAATTTCTCATTAAGGGAAAATTTGAAGAATTTGAAAGGTCACCAAGATAAAGACAAAACGGGAAAGGATGCATTTGCTCATGAAGGGTCACCATGTGACTTTTCAAATGTAAGGAGTCAAAGTGTCATGCTATTTTGGTGCCATTTATCATGAAGAGTGAAGGGTCACAAAGGGTGAATGCCAAAGGTCATTTGGAAAGCTATAAATAAAGGCTTGAGAAGCCATTTGTAATATACAAGAGAGTGCATGGTTTTTAATTATTTTATATAATAAAAAAAGAGAGAATAGAAAGAGATATTGTAGAGTTATATCATTTGTTGAACAAGCAACATTGAGAGATAATTTTGTTTTATACACAAGAGGGGTTGGTGCTCCTGTGGGTTTGTGCTCACAAATCTTAGCAAGGGGTTAATGAACGTATGGGTTGGTGATCACAAATAGTTGCTATGTTGGTGCTTGAAAAAGGGGTTGGTGCTCCTACAAGTTGGTGTTTGCACACTTTGTATTTTGAGTTGGTGCTCATTCATATACTTGAGATTGTTCTCCATGGTTTTTCCCACATTGGGTTTCCATGTAAAAATATGGTGTCTCTCTCTCTTTCTTATGTGGTGTTTATTGTTTTAGCTATATTACATTGGATTTTGATTAAGAAAAATATTTATAAGATATATTATATACTGATTCACCCCCCTTCTTAGTATATCCTATGCTTAACAATTGGTATCAGAGCAGGTTCCTTTAGAAAGAGTTTAACAGCTTGAAGGTAGATCAAGGAAAGCACGATGGTTAGATCACATGAATGTTTTTTTAAAAATAAGGCACCTTTGTTTGATGGGATAGATTATGATTTTTAGAGCATAAAGATGAGGACTTATTTGATGTCTCTTGAATTTGACATTTGGCAAGCAGTTGTGGAAGAATATGAAGAGCTACAGACACTTGTGACCACTCTGACAGAAAAGAAGGCAAATGAAAATAATACTAAAGCTTTAAATGATATTTTATGTGGTTTATATGAATCAAAATTTGTTAAAGTTATGCAATGAAAATATAATTATGAAACTTGGGTAAAGCTTAGACATATTTACAAAGGTGATGGAAAGGTTTAGTAAGCTAAGCTCCAGACTTTCAAAAGATAGTTTGAGAGTTTGAAAATGGAAGAGGAAGAAAATATAGTAAGTTATCTTTTGTGGGTTGATCAAATAGTTAATCATATTCAAGGCCTTGGAATTTTTTTAGAATAATCAATGCTGGTACAAAAGGTTTTGAGATATCTACCAATGAGATATGGTGCAAAGGTTTTGGCAATCAAGGAGATGAAGGATCTAGCCAAGCTAAAGATAGATGAAATGCATGGTATTTTTATGACATATGAGATGCGAATAAAAAAAGAGAAACCCTTAAAGAGGGAAGCTAATTTCAAAACATCAAAGAAATATAAGGCTAAGATTCAAGAATCAAGTGACAACTCTAGTGATGATGAAGATGATAATGAAGCTTTATTCATCTACAAGCCGAAAAAGGGCATATGTAAATATCAAATAATATTACCTTTTAAATGTTTTAATTATGGAAAGATCAAACATTGTATAGCTAAGTTCCTAGATAAGAGTAATGGTGATAATGAAGAAGGAAGATATACATACAAAAATAATTTCAAAGGAAAATTCAAGAAGGGATTTGAGAAGAATATTTTATACTCTAAAAATCCTAACTCAGTTGAAGATAGTGGATTTAGTGATTCAAATGTAGAAGAGATTATATTCATGACCATACATGAAGATGCCTCTATAAGCAAAGGAATAGATGATCAATGAGAAAAATAAGATGAAGTTAAAGTGAATCTAGAAGGAGAACTCATTTGTGCCTTAGAAGAATTGCAAGCTCTTGAGAAGAAAAATCAAAGATTGAAGCTCAAAATTGATAAAAATCAAAAGGAGTCAAAAGAAATAATTGAAGATATACAAGCACACATTAAAGAAGCCATAAATACTGAATAATATCTAATAGCTCAGTTACAAAAATTAAGTGACGAATGTGAAAGGTATGTTGTTGAAATTATCTCTTTAAAAGCATATCTTGAGAAAACAAATAAAGTAGTCAATGATAGATCATCCAATGACTCAAAATTTGAGAATAACACTAATATGTTGAATAAGATATTAGAAATTCAAAGATCAATGTCAGATAAGATAGGTATCAAATTTGAAAAGAAGAAAGGGGAGGCCACTACTTTCACAGACAAGGTTAACATAAAAAAAAGGAAAGAGCTATGTTGAAGCTCTTACAAAAGAGGAAATGAAAAAGGAAGAAGTTAAGAATATAGAGGGAATCTCAAATAAAGAAGGCTAAAAGGAATAGAGATAAAAAAGGAAACTAGGTCAGAGATACAAAAACAAGTTCTATTTTTGTGGTTACTATTGTTATTATAATGGATATGATCACAAGAAAATAGAATATTGAAAAAGGGCTAACAATTTTAGAAACAAGGAGAAAGAAACTCATGTAGAGTCAAGTAGAAGCCACAACTCTTTTTCTGCTCTATCAAGCTTTAATAAAGAGTCCATAATATGTTACAAGTGTAATAACTTTGGACATATAGCCTAGTCTATAGAAGTGTGTTTGAGTCAGTCAAGAAGGACCAGAGTTTCAAGGATCCATTCATCAAGAAGAAAGTTTAGATAGGTTCATGGTAGAAGAAACAACCTAAAAAGTCTATGTTGGTCCAGACAAATTTACATGAAAGAAATGAAGAAAATCCATGGTTCATTAATATCAGATGTTTGAGGTACATGATAAGAGATAAGAGCAATTTCATAACCCTAAAGAAGATCAATGGTAGCACAGTGAAATTTAGAGATAATACTACTGTTATAATTGTCAAAAAAGGTACACTAAGTTTAGATAATGGTAGAACTAAGACTGAAAATGTTCTATATGTAGAAGGTCTCAAGCATAATCTTTTGAGTGTACATCAAATTTGTGATTAGGGACATACACTAAAGTTTTATGCATAAGGTTGTGAAATTAGGAGAAAATATTAAAATGTTTTAATTGTAGATACTTAGAGAACAAGAAACAATTTATATATGTTATCAGATATCAAATGTCAAAGATGTTTTTTGATCTAGACTGAGGAAATTTGGCTATGGTACAAGATAATGGGACGCATAAATTTTGACAATCTTTTCAACATCATCAAGAAGTAAGCAGCCAAAAATCTTCCAAAGATTACAAAGCCCTCCAACACACTTTATGAACCATGTCACCATGGGAAGCAGGTCAGAAGACTGTTCAAGATAAAACAATACTTGACCACTTAGATGTTAGAGCTTATTCACACTGATTTGTGTGGATCTATGAGAACTCAAAGTACTTAAGGTGAGAAATATTTCATGTTGATTATTGATGATTTTACACGAATGACTTGGGTGATGTTTTTGAAGAAAAAATTAGAAGCTTTCAACCACTTCAAAGCATTCAAAAATTTTGTTGAGAATGAAATTGATTTAAATATTAAGTGCCTTAGATTAGATCAAGGAAGAAAATTCACGTCAGATGAGTTTATTGAATATTGTGAAGACTATGGGATAAAGAGACATTATTCAACAGCCAAAACTCCACAACAAAATGGAGTAGTTGAGCAAAAAATAGAACAATTTAGGAGATGGTGAGGACAATGTTAAATGAATCCAAGATAATAGATAAATATTGGAAAGAGGTAGTTGGTACAATAGTGCATATTTATAATAGAGCATTATTGAGAGTCAGTGACAAGACTCCCTATGAGCTATGGAAAAACAAACTAGCTACAATTAATTACTTCAAAGTTTTTGGTAGCAGATGCTTCATAAAGAGAACTGATAAAAAATTGAGTAAATTTGAATCTAGAATAGATGAAGGTATATTTCTTGGATATTCTAGAAAAATTAAATATTATAAATGTTATAACAAAAGAATTAAGAAGATTGTTAAAATTGCAAGTGTCAAGATAGATGAAGATGTAGCACAAAGAGCCAATGATCCAATGGACACTCCTAAAATAATTGAAGAATAAGATTTTGAAGAGTTAGATGAAGAAGAGAAGGAGAAGAAAAAGGACACCAAGACCCCATCCAAATATGTTCATAGAAATCATAACAAGAGTGACATCATCAGGATCATAAATGAAGGAGTTCGCACTAGAAGGATGATGGTAAGTGAATCTGAGCAAGTAAATTTTTCTTTGTTATCCAAGATTTAGATTATAATTTTTTAGAAGCTAGACATGATGAGCATTAGGTTAAGGAAATGGATGAAGAATTAAATTAGATAGAAAATAATGATACTTGGGAATTAGTGCCTAGACCGAAACATCAAAATGTGATAGGAACAAAATGGGTATATAGAAGTAAGTTTAATGAAGATGGTGAAGTTACCAGGAATAAATCAAGGTTAGTATGTAAAGGATATGCTCATATTGAGGGTATAGATTTTGAAAAAAACTTTTGCACTAGTGGAAAGTCTAGAGGATATTAGAATATTTCTTGCATATGTAGTGTTTAAAATTTTCAAAGTGTTTCAAATGGATGTCAAGTTTGCCTTCCTAAATGGGAATCTAGGAGAGGAGGTCTACATTGAGTATCCTAAAAGATTTATCCTCTCAAATGATAGCAACCATGTATAAAATTTTAAGAAAGCACTATATGGATTGAAACAAGCTCCCAGAGCTTGGTATGCAAGACTTGATAAGTACTTCTAAGATCAAGGTTTCAAGAGAGGTTTTGTTGACAGTAACCTCTACATCAAAATAGAAGGTGAGCATCAATTTATTATTGTAGTATATGTTGATGACATAATTTTTGGAGGAAACTTAAAAAATATGACAATTTTTTTTGATAATATGAAAAAAAAATTGAGATGTCTATGCTTGGAGAATTGTCATTTTTATTAGGGTTGCAAATATTTTACTCAAATAAAGGAATTTTCATATCTCAAAGTCAATATGCCAAGGAAATGTTGAAATAATTGGTTTTGAGTATTGTGCATCAATTGGCACACTAATGGGTACATGGAACAAGGTGAGTAAGGATGAAGATTCACCTATTATAGATCAATATTTGTAGAGATCTATGATTGGTAGTCTTTCATATTTGACAATAATGAGGCCAAACATTATGCATGAAGTAGGTATGATTGTGATATATCAAGCAACCTTGAAGGAGAGTCATGTTCAGTTGGTGAAGAGAATATTTAAATATGTCAAGGGGACATTGGATTATGGATTATGGTATCCCACAGGCAGAGATTTCACTTTGGTTGCTTATACAGATTCAGATTGGGTAGGTTGCTTGGATGATAAAAAGAGTACAATTGGATGATATTTCTTCCTTGGTGATAGCTTAGTATCATGGCTAAGAAAAAATCAAAAATTAGTATCACTTTCTATAGCTGAAGCAAAATATATTGCATTGGTATTGTTTTGTACTCAAGTGCTTTGGATGAATAAAAATTTGGAAGATATCAAGGTAAAATATGATGAACCTATTTATATTTGTTTGTGACAACACAAGTGCTATTAATATTTCTATTAATCTAGTGATGCATTCAAGAACAAAACATATTCCTATCAGATATCACTTCTTGAGAGAGTAAGTTACATATCAACAGGTTAAGATGGAATATATCAATACTACAAAATAGACTGTAGATATTTTCATAAAATAACTACCAAAAGACACATTCAAGTACAATGAGAGAAGTTTGGAGTAATTCATTTTACTTCTTGCCATTGAGGATCAGTATCAGTTGAGGGGGAGCTAAGTGTTAGGTCCAAGATAGGCCATTTGCCATTGATGTCAAAGGGGGAGAAGAACAAAAATAGGTACAAGAATAGTTACATGGAATAGGTGGAAAAAAAAGTATAGGTACATAATGTTACTTTAAGGGGGAGTTACTATATGTATAGGTTGGCATGTGAAATACATGTTTTAGGATGTGGTAGTTTTAGTTTGAGGTTGCCATTAATGACAAAGGGGGATATTGTTGTAAATATTATCACTAATGTCAAAGGTCTAGCATTGGTGATAAAGGCCCCATAACATATTTTGGCTAAAATGTGTTCATATTTATTTAATATTAACACATATATATTTGGTTGCATAAAAGTCAAAAAGGGCTCATGGAGAAGTCAAAAAGTCATGGAGTAAAGACAAAAGAGAAATGAGATGCATTTTCCCATGAAGATTCATCTTGAGGAACTCAAAGAGTCACCAAGTGAAGACAAAATAGGAAGGGTGTAGTTTCTATAGTTTCTCATGAAGGAGCACTTTGAGGAATTTGAAAGGTCACCAAGATAAATACAAAAGGGGAAAAGATGCATTTTCTCATGAAGGGTCACTATGTGACTTTTCAAATGTAAGGAGTTGAAGGGTCATGCTATTTTGGCACCATTTTCCATGAGAAGTGAAAGGTCACAAAAGGTGAATGCCAAAGTTCATTTAGAAAGCTATAAATAAAGGATTGAGAAGCCATTTGTAATATGCAAGAGAGTGCATGGTTTATAACTATTTTATATAATAAAAGAGGAGAGAATAGAAAGAGATATTTTAGAGTTCTATCATTTGTTGAGAAAGCAACATTGAGAGATAGTTGCATTTTATACACAAGAAGGGTTGGTGTTCAAAATTAGTTATTATGTTGGTGCTCAGCAAAGGGGTTGGTGCTCCTACAAGTTGGTGCTTGCAAAATTTGTAGTTTGAGTTGGTGTCCATTCATATACTTGAGATTGTTCTCTATGGTTTTTCCCACATTGGGTTTCCACATAAAAATTTGGTGTGTGTATCTCTCTTGTGTGGTGTTTATTATTTCAATTTTATTGCATATCTTGAATGTATGGTTAAGTGGAGTTTGATTAAGAAAAAGATATATGATATACTGATTCACCCCTCTCAGTATACCCTGTGCTTAATAGATTTGACCAACCAAAATTCACCAAATATTTTGGTCTAGTATATTTTTTCATGTTCTAACTAAATCACTCACTTCTAAGACTATACAATACCTATAGTATGGACTTATATCAAGTGGTATTGGGAAAGGGATAAAGAAGGCCTAATTAGGAAGGCTACAAGGGAGAAAGTGGACCTAGAGATTGAGATAAGTCTTGAAATTTGACCCACAAGTGTGTTTCAAAAAGATAAAGGAGATTATAATATTGGCAAGTCATAATTATTGGTACTTTTTTGTACTCACCTATTTACAGGCAAAAAGGGATACAAGGAAGGATTTTTTGGAAGGTAGAGTTGCATGAGTGTGAAAGGAAGTATTGGAAACAATGAAAGGAGTTTATATTGAGTTCTTAGGGAATTTTATGATCAAGGTGAATTTATTGAAATATATAAACTATATATTAACCCATTTCTATTGCATGGTGAATGGTTTCCTTGTTTATGACTTGATAAGTATTACATTGATCAAGAACTAGTGTGAGTTACTTGTGCAAGATCTACATCACATGTTCATATTCAATTCTATCACCTAAATTACCTTTTAAATTTGTCTTTTATGATTTATCTTTATATTAAGGTGCACTTGTAATTCAACTCTTTATGTCCAAATGGGATGCACACTCCATTCTCAGGTCTTGATATGTTTGACGGCCAAATGGGTTATCACACTTAAGGTCAAACCTTGCCCTACTAGGTACATAGTCAATTTGTCTTCTATTCCTTAGGTTACTACCATGTGCCTATTTTTTTCCTTTCTATTACTTAGAATGAGGATTTATATAGGCTAACTAGGTTTTGTTGCAATGAGACAAGATTTCACCACATGGCATCATCTTTCTCACCCTCTTACATGGGGATTGATGACATCATGATGGGGTTTCACATAAACCTATAGGCTAAAAAATAACTGGTATGATGCCACATGTTAGTATCCCATTAATCTATTTTCCTAGAGGCTCTACCTCTATATGTACTACTCTAGGGTAGTGGACCATTGGGATCGTGCCACATGGCATAATCTTGTTAACTTGCTTGATTAGAGGTTATCGACATCACTATACTTTTACATATCATTTAAGGATAATAGATCACTTAGATGATGCCACATGGAAACATCCCACTAACCTACTTTCTTAGAACCTTTACCTTATAAGGAATTAACTGGGATAGTTGGGTCATTAGGATATTTACAGTTGTCAACATCCTGCTAATCTATTCACCTAGAGCTTTGCTGACTATATTGAAGAGGAGTGCCTTGTGGCCTAGGTGAGAAAGTGAAAATTAACTAAGGTAAAACTATTTTAATGGATTGTAGATTCTAGGAGTCATGAGAGAATGTCACATGGCATTGGGGCTGAGATAGGAACTTACAGGCATAAAATGGAAGGCACAATCAACATTTTAAAATCTAATGGATAATAAAATTAAAATTTAAATGCACAATTAATTCAAATTAAAAAAAACTAAGTCATTTATATTAAACCAATTAATGCACAAACATAGCAAATAAAAGCCAATTTGAATGAAAATAAAATCATTCTAAGTAGATTTTTGACATTTGAACAAAATCAACTAAGGAAAAAAGTGAACATGAGTAATCCTTCCTCATTTTACATTAGATTTGAATAATAAATGGATTAAAAAATATAAGGTTTAATTAGGTAAGACATCCTTTTTAAAGGAACCTTAATAAAATTTGACCCATTTTAAAGAAAGTGACTAAGTTTGAATAAAAGCAGTCATGAACACATAGTCAATATTACTGAATCAGAGTAGAAATGAACAAGATTTCTAAGGGGGAAAATTCAAAAGGATACATAGAATCTAGATAAACCACATAAGTCAAATTAGATTTTAAAAGGGGAAAAGCCTTTGGAATTAGGCAAAACTCACCATAAAGACTCTAGATGCAAAGCTTGATTTGAGTTTTTGACATGAACAATCTCTTAAAAAAAAACTCTTTTAGTCACTTAAAATTTATCATATTAGTAAATGTTTAATATGAGAATGTTCAAACATGCATACCATTAAACTCTCAAGGAAGGATCAACTAAAAAAGAGGGTCTCCATTTTTAGTGAAAATGGGGTATGTTATATGAGCAACAACAAATGGTAACTCCTGCTAGGAGATACTCCTAAGTATATCAAGAATATAAAATATTAAGATATTAACCAAATAAAAACATTAGCTACAATAAATCTCCCAAAATAAAATCAAAACATGAAGGCACAAAATTCTACTTCAACACATGACATACTAAACTATAATTTTGCCTAAATGTCATTAATGTGTGAATTTTTACGATTGAATTGGTTATTTTGAAAGCATAAGGAATAAATCAATTTTGCCTAACTAATGGGCACTACTAAAATGGAGGAGGGATTCTAAAATTTTGGCTAAAGGGGGAAATGACATGGGCATTTCTCTATTGCTAGCCACACTTCATAGCCCTAACAAAGATACCTTTGGTCCCTTCCTAAAGCCTTGATCCATTTCCAACCAAGATGGAAAGCCTATGGTGGAGGTTTCCAAGACCACCCTTTTGAAGGGAAAGTTTATATTTCAAAATTTATCTTGAATTTTATGAAAGGATATTTTAATTTACCTTCATTCATTGAGGGTTGGGGACCAAACAATGGGTTGAGTGATAACCAACAAGTACATAGTCAATTGAAATAAAAATGAAAATTTGATAGCTGTATTGAGCTTAATATTTTATATTATGTGAATTTTATGATCTTTAGGATAATAAATGTATCCTTTATAAATATATTTATTCCATTATAAATCATAGGCCTCCAATGTTTTAACCATATCAGGAAAATGTAACAATTATTGAAAGCAATTAAACAAGAATTTGAAATTTTCATGCATAGAAATGCCATTGAAGTTATTCACAAACAAGCCACCATTCTCATTCCATAATCAAGTGGGGAAACCTTCAAGTCTAAAAAATAGGTTCAACTCAAAAAGAGACACAAAAAATCTGCACCAAGTGAGAAAAAATAATAAAATAGGAAGTAACTAAATCAAACCTAGACTAAAATAAAGAATAGGAAGGAAAAATAGAAAACAAAATAGAAATTATTTACAAGGGCCCCAGGACACTCAAGCCTCAAATTAGTTCTTGAGGAATTATCCATTGATAGGTAATGGAACATCCTCACCAGTAAGACACCTTAGGCAAAAAGAATTCTCACCTAAGATTTAAGATATTTGGTAGTAGGGATTGAGTCATAAAGCATCAAAGTTTCCATGCAGTCCCTTCTTTTCATGAGCTTGTCCCCTAAGAGGACTAGATCATATATCCTAAAGGCCTTCACTTTTGTTCTTTTTTCAATCTAATGTTTTACAACCTCTTGATACTTATTAAAATTCAACAAAGCTGCATCCATTTTTTTTAATAATTGCATGAGGTTAAAGAGGTAGGATTTTATTCAATCATTCATTTCCAGGTAATATTTTGTGAATAACAAGGTATCGAATTTAAAATTGGTTAGGAAGATAAGATATTGGCCATATACTAGATGATAGGGGAAGTCTATAATATGGATTTGATCTTAATTTTATTATACCCTAAATCAAATTTAACCATGTTATGATAATCCCTTGGGTTTCTTTCTTAGATCTTCTTAATTATATTCAACAAATTCTTGTTTATTGATTTGGCTAATCCATTGCCTTGTAGATAATAATTCAAATAAAATTTAAGAGTTACCTAATGATCATAATCCCATTCAAATAATTTTAGGGAGGATAAATTAGGGTGATTATCACATACTATCATGGCGGGCATACCAAACCTTGTGTAAATGTGTTCCTCCATGAATTGAATGACTAAATTGGTGGTGCAATTCTAAAATGGTTGGGCTTCAGCCTAATGAGTACAATAATATATCATTATAAGGATTAAATTGTGGTATATGAAATAATTAACGTTGATGGATCCCACAAAGTCCAACCCATTTAACAAATAGACAATCCTTAATGACCAACCATAATGGCATAGTTGGGGTGCATTCTCAATGTGCAATGATTTGGCATGGTGACAAATTTGAACATATAGATGTGCATCCTTGTAAATATGTGGCTAATATTATCTTTCCCATAATATTTGATGAGTTATATTACTTATTGAACTATTCCCAATTCTATATTTCCCATGGAAGTATCTAAGTACTTTAGTTTCTTCTTCTTTGCTCAGGCATCTCAAATATATGCCTTCATGGTTTATTCTATAGAGAGAACTAGATTTGATCATGAAATGGTTTATCCTCATGCCTAATGCTATTTTTATGTGGAATTTAGGTGTCTAGGACACCAGTTATTTAGTAGATAGCTAACTATGTCTGAGTAGCAATCATCAATCATGATGTCCTACACTGATTACTATTGACAAATTATTTGGGGATCCACTTCAGCTATGGCTTGGTAGAGTCCTTGAACCATAACTATTTTTATTTATTGTAGCTCTATCTCAAACACCTAGATTATATTAATCCATTTTCCATGTCTCCCCCCAATTAATTTTTCATTATCAAAGCCTTCAAAGCTAGAACAGGTATGACAACAAACACTTTGTTATAAAGGATATAATGCCTAAATTTTTTAACATCTTTGATAAAATTAATGGATTACTTATCAATACTAGAATATCTAAGTTCAATGTTTCTACATGGGTTGATTATGAAGGACACTAACTTTTCATCTCCCATTTATTTATTTTATGTTATCATAATAATAGTATAATGTTCTGAGGTGAATGAATAAAGGTAGAAGAGCTATGTGTAATCTGGACTAGTGAGAACTAACATGTCCATAATGGTAGCTTTATCTAATTAAATTTTGTTTACACCTCAATGGTCCAACTAATATTGGAAACCTTATTCAACATGCTATTTAGTGGCCTAATTATCTCATTAAAACTAGAGTTAATTTTCCTCACAAAGTTGATCTTACTAAATAATGGCTTTAGCTCTTTCTTAGTGTTAGGTAATGAGATTTTAAATATTTCCTCCACTCTATCTAGGTTTGTGGATATGCCATTTGTAATAAATTTTTTTGTTGTCACTTAGATTTACACCCCTTGAGGTGATGTCTCAACTCTCATCATCCAAGTGGCACAATTAAAACACCTCTAGGCTTGGGTAGCCTAAGAATGAGGTGAATCTCTAGATAGGGCTAGACCCCTTGATGTATCACTTTTAAATCATTAATACACCTATGATTTCAAGGAAAATAGAGAGAAAGTTAAAAATAAACTATATTAAAGGTGGTGATACACCAAATTAATTAATAACTACCAACCAACTACATTTCACACATGAGACCAAGAGACTAACTAGGCATATGCTTCTCTAATCTAAATCTTCTCACATCAATATTTCATTATGGGGTTGTGATGATTGTTTAGGATAGGAGGACTACATAAGAGGCCTATAATGGAACTATTTAATAGACTAACTCACTCAACCTTGAAACTTCATAGAACACTTCACATGACCTACAAGAAGAAGCTTTCAAGGTGCAAATAGGTGAGAGAATGAGACAACGATGCTAAGGAAACAATAGTCATCAGTAATCAAGGTCAATTATTAAAGTGAACACAATATGAATAGTCATATAAAAGGTAAAATTAATAATCTTTATTGATCCATGATATGCAAATGAGTAGGGCTTCACCATACTTAGGTGGAACATGCTTACAATAACCAAAATGAATAGTTCTTATAGAACTTGAGATAAATAAGAGAAGAAAGAAGTCCAAAGGTCACAAGGATAAGTTTCAAGATGAGAAAAGTAATTACATATGCATTAAAAGATAATGTTAAATTGATCATGCAAATTTAGAAGAGACAAGTAGCACCCCAAGTCATGAAACTCTTGAATTGTGTCATGAAGTCTCTTCTATTGATCTAAGAAACTATCTTCATCATTTAGCTCTGTTGTAACTTCCCAAAACTAACTAGGGATAGAACTCATGATTGTATTAAAAGGGAGGGGTTGTAGACATGCTCCTCTATGCATTGGCTACATTCTTAATCATCTAGATTCCTCTAAAAATGAGCCATCACTACCTATAGTCAAATAAACTCCTCTTCACACACATTGCACACTTGGATTACAAAATGGTTTTAGAGTCTCATGAAAATACATACAATGGGGGAATGATAATTTGTCAAGACCATCCATGGACTTAGATTGTTGAGGTACACCTTAAATAGGTTCCCACTTGAAGTTTTCACCCTTCTCACTATCATGTTCACTATGCTAATTTAATTGGCTGAGGTGATAGATATTATTAAGGCACTTAGGAGTTGTTTAAAATAATGAAATTGACATGGAGATTTAGGTTAAGTCTCAATCTTTCCTCCCATGTGATTATCATCTTCAAATTATTTTTGGAAACATAAAAAACACATAAAACTATCAAAAATACCCTATTTTGTACTCCATCCATACAATTACATACAATAAAAAAGGATGGGGAGGATCCTGAGAGAGTTCCCTAAAATATCCAATCATCATTGTAGATAAAATATGCCATTTAGGTACACTAACTGCTCCATCTTCTCAAACTAGTCACTAACAAGGGTTTTTTAATATTTGACATTAAAATCTCAACTAAATACCACAAAAAGGTTTTTTATGACCCTATCTAAATTTTCCTTTCCTTGTGAGTCACCATGCAAAGTGTTAAAGTAGATATGAGCTTCCAACTTTGACTATTCGAGCTCTTTTCTTTATTTATGCAGGCCATGATGTGGTCCAAAGCCAAAAGTGACTATCCTTATGGTTTATTTGCATTAAAAAAGATTTAACACATCTATAATTACCCTAAAAACATGTAAAAATTAATTATAATTCCTTATTATATTTGAAAGTGAAAGTGACTTCTCATTTGGGCTTTAGGCCAAAACCTTTCTTAAACAGACCTAACTGTAACCTTGAGGGTCTAAAACACCCTATTGATATTCATCCTTTTGTGTAAGTTATATAATTTTTGTTTAGGATTTTTAAAAATTTATAAACCTTATTTAAATTTTCACTTATCTCCTGGTCCATTCCTTTTATCCCCCTTTCTTCAAGACTATAGGGTTTGCTCACAAGGGGAGTGCCCTCTATTTGAGACAAAAAAGAGGGCACTTCCCCTAGTTTATCATAAAAATTGAAATTTGGAGGATATCATCCAAGAATGGAGACCTTATTCACAATTTTCCCCCTTTATTAGATCAATATACCACCTAACTCCTTCAATATCTAATACAAACTCCTAGAAAAGGGACTGTGTGCAGGGTTTAAAGATGTGGACTGTGTGATGCATCCTTAGGGTCCTCTCTTTGATTTATATCTACCATGAGAATATATTGAAGTATATTACATAATTTTTTATGTATTTAAAACATATTTATCATCTCAATCCTTTCTAACACTTCTCATTGTATACCCCTCCATTTTACTATCTTAGATTGTAGACTGTATTCTTATTTGAGAAGGGCCCCAATAGGTGATCTTGCATAGTTAGACCTTAAACATGGTGTTAAAATAGATAATTTAAACCTTAAAATATTATTTATAATTTAATTGGATCAATTTTCCTCATATTCATGTTATTTACACATTGAGAGCACTACTTTCTTGTTCATTGTCTACAATAGTCAACTATAGTTGACTTTGTTTGAGGCAAAAGGCCTGTAAACAAACATTATCCTTTGAAAGTTATGACACATATTACTTGGGAGTCTTATGATATATTTTAGAGTCACTTTATATCAAAAAAAATTGTATCTTCATTCTTAATCCCTTATTATGGATGATTTAGGAGTTTGTACCTAGCTGTAGGTGAATATTTTCAAGAAGCAGGCACCTGTAGGTGTCTATGGAATCAAAACTCTATATATCAACCTATTTGAATTATATATAGATAATAAATGTTATTGAAAACAATATATAACCACTCAAATATAAATTCATGGTATAATATTTACAACTTGAGTGAAGAGTCTTTATAACTCAAGGCCTGTAGGTTTCACTAATGAACTTTAGTGAACAAATGACATGTTAGAGCCTCTCTAAAACTAGTTTCTACTAACCATTTGTCCTCAATTTTTTTGAAAAGTTTATATCCTATGTCTAGGATACAATTCATGCTAATTTATATGAACCAAAATTCTTGACAACTTTGTTGTATGATATCAACCAAATGGAAAAGCACTATATTTTCATCTTTTAGGGATTTGATCCCTGAACATAGTCATCCCATGTTAGAAGGTGATCATAAACCTTGCCTAGTAATATAGAACTTAAAATAGGTATATCATGATATTTTAAACATATTAGGACTTAAAGGAAAGTTTCAAAACATTCTTCAATACTCTTATATGACACTTTAGCTCTCTATTAGCACCACCTGTAGGTGGAAATTTTGATGTATAGGCAAACAATGTAAATATCTTTCAAAAAATACATAATATATGGTCATTTGATCACTCCTAGTTCTTTATAATCACTTAAAATTAATGTTTTAAACCTTGAGGAATTATAAACCACTCAGGTATGTTGTTTTTAGTATGTCATCTTCCTGTAGGGCACCCAAAGGTGAATGCAATACCAAACAAGAGATTGGGAAGGATGTATGGACTATGAGAATGTGGAATGACCCTAACACCATTTCAAGGTCTCATATGGATTAATTAATATTATGTAAACATCAAAAAATACAAAATTAGTATTTACAATGTGAATATAACTCTTGAGATCACTTGTAAGAGTGTTTCCATGGCTGACTGTGTATATATGTTGCACATGACTGCAACAATACCTTATTTATTGCACCATATGGAAGGGATAATTTTATTATTAATGTTTAAATGAGAGGATAAACCTCTTAAAACCCTTTATGAATCCATGAGCATGATAAATTCCTTATCTCAATTCATTTAGTTGCCTGCACATGACAGTCATGGAGCAAACTAACTGCATCTCACTTGTGACTGCAACTTTATGAAAGATTACTTTGGAGGATGAAATTTAAAGTAAAGGGGACCAAGATAACATTTAAAACATGGAAATAAAACTATTTTAAGCCTATTAAACCAATACTAAAGCATGAATATTCTAAAGATGGTGGAAACCTACCTGTAACATAAAAAAGTGCATTTTTTTGTAACTTGAGATATTTGACTTATCCAAACACCTTGAAACTTGAAACCAATAATGGGGAAAATTATATGAAATATTAAAAACCATATTAAAACAATTTCACCAACTAGATTGTATGGACCTATCCAAACAAGAGCAAAACCTATGAGGAATGGTAAATAGTGAGCAAAAAAACACAATCAACTTGTTAGAGATCATTCATAAAGCACAATTGACTAATACTTGAAATATTTATATGTAAATGGATCAATATAAGTTTAATTTCACATACCAAAATAATTTGACCTAGAACTTCTCCAATTGGCTATAGCAAGCATAAACCTGTTGATTGGTTCTACATGTCTAAAAAGGAGATGGAGCCAAATGGTTTTAGCTCAAATTTGGAACTTCAAAAGTATGTTAATCATGGAAATGATTTTTAGGAAGATGAATAGTCATATAAAAACCTTATCCTACATGTCACACTCCCTTGTGGGCCGTACAAGTGCCAAACTCTTTTTTTTCCTAAGAAAAGGGCTCTTTCTTCTGAAGAACCTACCAAATTTTAGTTATAAATAGTTGATTAACGCATAATAGGATACATGAAAAATTAAATAACATTTTTACATCTTAAATTTACCCAAGGAGGCCATAAAAGTCATTAAATGCTCCTTTTATGACCTTTAAATGGCTCAAAAAGATATAAGGATTAAAATGACTAAGACTAAGGCTAATATGACATGAAATGACATAAAAAGACTTATAATAAAACCTATGACATAATAATATACCCATAAAAACACCTAAAGATCAAGTTTCTACCTAAAATGGTCCCAATTTGACCTATAGGGTCAAATTTGGTCAATAAAATGATGACTCATAGGGGTAGTATACCTGTTATACTAAAGATCAATGGCCTTATCCTATCTATGGTCTTAGGGAGTCATCTAAATTATGAAACAAAATAATAAAACCTGACACTTGACAATAAGGATTTGATCAATAAAATACAATTAATTACCTCAACCACACAAAATAAAGGACACTCACAAAGCAAAGCAAAAATACTAACAATACACACACGTGTGCTCAAAACACTTAGGGAAAATAGAAAACAAACAACCATGCACAACTATAAATTAAACATACTTCCTTTATAGGATCAAAAGGAAATTTTCTTGAATCTTATTCTTCATGAGATGAATCATAGTGCCAAGCATGTTGCTCTTTGGATTGTATGCTTGGTAGATCAAACCTATTTCTTGACATTTCACTTGATCTACTCTCACATAGATCATCCTTAAATTTTTCTCCAATGTAAACTTATTCCTCTTGAATTTTTACACATACCTCATACTGATTCCCACTCTTCATCTCATGATCAACTTGTATCTTCTTGGTAGGCATGGCTTCAAGAGGAGTAGTTTCTTGTTTCTTGGAAGATTAGGACCAATAGAAGCTTGATATATCCTTCAAAAGATTATGTGTTTCTCCCAAATAGTTGAGAGGATGATAACCCATTTTTATTATTTCAAACATGTCATCATGGAATGCATATTCCTCTTGAGAGGACAAATTTGAAAATTTGCTTCTTCTTTGCATACCCACTTGAGTGTCAAGGTTATCTTCTCCACTTTTGACTAGATCATAGCCTCCTTAAAGAGGAGTATGACCTGCTCCAATTATTACGAAAAAGTCATACCAAGGCTAATTAAAGACTTTTTATTTCCCATCTATGATATCTTAGATAGTGATGGAAGAACTAATGATTATTTCTTCTTCTTTGACACAAGGAAGACATTCTTCAATATCAACACAATCAAAAAATTCAACACAAGAAATCACCTATTCTTCAACATTTAGAACCTCTTGAGGGCTCTCAACTTGTATCTCAACTATTATATCCTAAATTTTCTTCTCAAGGACTGTAAGATCCTCAATTTATTTCTCCTTTTTGGTGATTTTAATGCTAGACATCTTGTAATCAGGTGACTTAGCCTATTGAGGCTGCCTAGGAGCTATGTTTTCTTCAAGAAAGAGTTATAAATTATTATCAACCAAATTTTCCTCTTTAGGTTACCACACCATAGGTCCATCAGGGAAAAGGGTGATAGGGTGAGGACAAGATGAATTAGTTGGTGGAGGTAGAACATATAACTCATCATCAAATTAAGAATGAATTGTAGGGGATCCTTTTGGGAGTTTGTGAGGAAGAGGAGGCAAACCTTGGGCTAAATTAGCTTGGGTTTCTTCCTTCCATTTGAAAATCACTTCATTAAAATTTGATTCATCATGAGCACTCTCTTGAGGAAGGTTAGATGGGGTGTGTTTAGGCATAGGATCTTCTTTTGGCTCTAAACCTTCCATCACACCTTGACTCAACAATTTCATTCTTGACTCTAACTCTTCAATTTACTTGGATAGGTTCTATTGGAAAATTATCTCTTAAATTTGATAGGCATATTCATGAGGATAATGAGTTCAAGAGGGATTATATGGAAAATATGAGGTCTCTTGAGGAAGGGTGGGAGGGGATTGCATGGGATCAAGCTCTTTCTCAACTTCACACTCTTTATCTAGGTTTTTATCCCCTTTATTTTCTCATGATTCCACTACCGTATTCTAGATTAGGATGTTAGTATTATGAGTCTCTTCTTGAGGTAGTAATTTAATTTGAGGTGTGGATGAAGTGTTCAAAAAAATTGGGATCTCCTTAGGCTTGGATTCTCCACCTTGTCTCCAACTTGGTATTTCATATCTAGAAATATCATCTTAAGTTGGGGATGTAATGGGAGAGGGGAATGAGGGCTTGTATTCCACTTACTTTGATGATATTATAGACTAATTAATTTTACTATTGGCTAACCCAATCTTCCTATTAAGGTTTGCTTCAAAAACAAAGCTTGTCTTTTTAACTCTCTCTTCCAACTAATTAGGAAAAAGATGACTTTGATATAAGCACAATTGGGTTCATGAGTAGGGGTCAAGTATAACTGATAGCAATACTGGGGAAATGGATATGAGGGCTAATAAATTTGGTGAGTTTTTTCCTCATGAATTATTAGCTTATCTTCTAAGGATAAAACTAGGCCACTCACATCTAACATCTCACTTGTGAGCCTTTGCCAATTTTCTATCTCAACAGGTGACCACTCTATTTTAACCAACTATAATGCATCTCTCACATTATGAATGAGATGACTAGGAACATCTTGACCATGTCCTCTTTATATGTCAAGATCCACATTATACCTCTCATATCCCATGAGAGTTTGCTTGAAAGTTGCAATGGACTGATTTGAGAAGTGATTAGGTTGACTAGGAGGAGCAAGATATTGAGAAGGTTGGTTATAAGACTAATATAATTCATGACAAGGTTGATAAGATTCATATTAGAGATGGTAAGGATCATGACAAGGCTGATAAGAATCATAAAAAAGATGATAGAGAATGTCATAAGCTTGAGATATCTCATCAACTTGTGTAAAACAATACTCAACATCAAAACCAGCCATGGAACTTCATTGCGAAGCAAGAACACAAAGAAAAATTAGCAACAATCTTCAAAAGGAAAACCTAGGTTGTTTGAATAGCTAATGTAACTTTGGAGTTGACATTGATGCTTAGATAGATGCCTCCAAAGGCTAATGTGTTAAAATAAAACACCAAAAATATTTCAACTTCTTGGATAATGTATCCCATCAAGCATCCAAAAAACTATTGTCACTTAGATTTTCACCCCTTCAGGAAATTCCTTAGCTCTCCTCATCCAAGTGGCATAATTGAAACACCTCTAGGTTATGGGTAGCCTATGAATGAGATGAATCTATAGATAGGGCTAGCACCCTTGATGTACAACTTTTAAATCACTACTACACCTATGATTTCAAGGAAAAGGGAGAGAAAACTAAAACTAAACTATCTAAAAGGTGGTAATACACTAAATTAATTGATAACTACCAACCAACTACATGTCACACATGAGACTAAGAGACTAACTAGGCATACACTTCTCTAATTTGAATCTTCTTGCAATAGTATTTAATTATGGGGTTATGATGAATGTTTAGGTTAGGATGACTAGACAAAATGCCTAGAATGACACTATTAAATATATTAACTCATGCAACCTTGACACTTCATATAACACTTCACATAACATACAAGAAGAAGCTTTCAAGCTGTAAATAGGTGAGAGAATGAGACAACAATACTAAGAAAATAATATTCATCACTAAGAAAGGTCAATCATTCAAGTTAACACACTATGAATAGTCATATAATATTTAAACTAAGTATTCTTTATTGATCCATGGCATGCAAAAGAGCAAGGCTTCACCATACTCAGGTGGAGCATGCTTACAATAACCAAAATGGCTAATTATTATAGAACTTGAGAGAGAGAGAAGAGAATAAAGAATTCCAAAGGTCACACAGATAAATGTCAAGATGATAAAATGAGTTACATGTGCATGAGAAGATAATGTGAAACTAAAAATGCAAAATTAGAAGAGATAAGTAGCACCCCAAGTCATACAAATCTTAAAATGTGTCATGAAGTCTCTTAAATTGGTCTAAGAAACTTCCATTATCATTTAAATCTATTGGAACATCCCAAAACTAAATATGTATATACCTCATGATTAGAATAAGTGGGAGGGGTTGTAAACATGCTCCTCCATGCATTGGTTACATTCTTAATCATCTAGATTCCTCTAAAAATGAGACATCACTCCTTACAATCAAAGAAACTCATCTTTCACACACCTTGCACACTTGGATTCCAAAATGGATTCAATTTCTCATGAAATTTTTAAAAATGGGGGAATGACATGTTTTAAGACATTTCATGGCCTTATATTGCTTAGTTACACATTAAATAGGCTCTCACTTGAAGTTTTCACCCTTCTCACTATCATGTTCACTATGCTAGTGTTGAATAGCTAAGGTGAGATATATTTTTGAGTAAATTACTAGTTTTTTAGAAGAATAAAAAGGAAATATGGAGTTATCTTAAGTATTAATCTTTCCTCCCATGTTATTGGAATCTTTAGACTCTTCCTAGAACCTGTAAAACACATAAAACTATCAAAAATACCTTATTTTATACACTATCCATATAATTAAATAAATTATAAAAGTATGGGGAGGAGGATGAGAGAGTCCCATACAACATATAATCATCATTTTTGAAAAAATATGCCATTTGGGTGCACTAACTTATCCATCTTTTCAAACTAGTCACTAGTAAGGGTTTTGGTGAATTTAGGCATGTTTTACCCTCTTAGCCATTGTTCATAAATATTTGACATTAAAATATAAAATAAATGACTCAAAAAGGTTTTTTAGGACACTATATAACTCCTCCTATACCTATAAGTCTCCATGTAAAGTGTCAAAGTAGATATGAGCTTCCAACTTTGACTATTCGAGCTCTTTTCTCCATTTACGTAGGCAATGATGTGGTCCAAAGCCAAAAGTGTCTCTCCTTGTGGTTTATCTACATTAAAAATGATTTAAAACATATTTAATGACCCTAAAAACATTTCCAAATTAATTATAATTCCTTTCTATAGCTGGAAGTGAAAGTGACTTCTCATTTGGGCTTTAGGTCAAATCTCTGCTTAATAGACCTGACTATAACCTTGAGGGTTTAGATCACCCTATTGAGATTCATAATTTTTTTTAAGGTATATAATGGTTTTTTAGGTGTTTTATAAATTTATAAACCCTTTATCAAGGTTCACTTAGATCCTCGTTCATTATTTTATCCCCCTTTCTTCAAGATTGTAGGGTTTACTCACAAGGGAGTACCCTTTATCTGAGAAAAAATAGAGGGCACTTACCCTATTTTATCATAAAAAATAAAAGTTTTAGGATATTATATAAGTGATGGATACCATATGAAAAAAAATTCCCTTTATTACATCAATATACCCCCTAACTCCTTCAAGATCCAAGATAGACTCCTAGAAAAGGGACTGTGTGGAGGGTTTTAAGATGTGGACTGTGTGATGCATCCCTAGGGTCCTCTCTTTGATTTTTATATACCATGAGAATATATTTAAGTGTATTCCATAATTTTTTGTGTCTTTAAATCATATTTATCATCTTGATCCCTGGTAATACTTCTCATTGCACACCCCTCCATTTTACTATCTTCGACTATAAAATGTATTCTTATTTGGAAAGGTCCCCTATAGGTGATCCTACATAGTTATACCTTGAACATGGTGTTAAAATACCCCATTAAAATATTCAAAGACTATTTAGAAATTATTTGGATAAATTTGACTCATATTCATGCTATTTCCACACCAAAAACACTACTTTCCTATTCACTGTCTATAATAGTCAACTATAGTTGACTTTTTTGAGGCAAAAGGCCTTTAGATAGACATTATCCTTTGAAATTTATGCCACATATTATTTGGGAGTATTATGAGATATTTATGAGTCAATTTATATCAATAAATTTTTCATCTTCATTTTTAATCCCTTGGTATGGATGATTTATGAGTTTGTACCTAGCTATAGGTGAATATTTTCAAGAAGCAAGCACTTGTAGGTGTATATGGAATCAAAAATCTATATATCAAAATATTTGAATGAAATATAGATCACAAATTTTATTTTCAACCATATATAACCATTTAAAAATAAATTCATGGTCTAATATTTCCAACTTGAGTGAAGAGTCTCTTTATAGCTCAAGGCCTATAGGTTTCACTAATGAATTTTAGTAAACAAATGTCATGTTAGAGCCTCTCCAAAACTAGTTTCTACTAATCATTTGTCCTCAATTTTTTTTCAAAGTTTTTCTCTTATGTGGAGGATATAAGGCATATTCATTTATATGCACTAAAATTATTAACAACCTTGTTGTATGATATCAACCAAATGGCAAAGCACTCTATTTTCATCTTTTAAGGATTTGATCCCTAAACACAGTCATCTCATGTTAGAAGGTGATCCTCAAACTTGGATAGAAATATATAACTTAAAATAGTTCTACCATGATATTTTAAAAATATTAGGACTCTAAGGAAGGTTTCACCACATGCTTCAATACTCCTATATGATAGTTCAACTCTCTGTTAGCACCACTTATAGGTGGACATTCTGATGTATAGGAAAAATGTAAATATCTTTCAAAAAATACATAATTTATGGTCATTTTATCACTCTTAGTCCCTTATAATATCTTCAAATTCATGTTTTTAGCCTTGAGGAACTAGAAACTACTCAAGTATGTTGTTTCCAATATGTCATCTTCCTATAGGGTACCCAAAGGTGAATGTAATAATAGACAAGGGAATTAGGAAGGATGTATGGAATATGAGCATGTAGCATGACCATATCATAATTTTAATGTCTCATATGGATTCCTTAATATTATGGAAAAATCAAACAAGTCCAAAATTACTATTTATAATGTAAATATAACTCTTAAGAGCACCTGTAGGTGCATGTCCATGGCTAACTATGTCTATATGTTACATAATATTGTAACAATACCTTATTTTTTTCACCATATAGAGAGGATAATTTTATTATTCATGTTTAAATGAGAGGCTCAACCTCTTCAAACCCTTTATGAATCCATAAGTGTGATAAATTCCCTATCTTAGTTCACTCAGTTGCCTACACATGATAGTCATGGAGTAAACTGGCTGCATCTCACTTGTGACTGTAAATTTATGGAAGATTGATTTTTAGGATGAGCTTGAAAGTAAAGGGGAAAAAGATAAAATTTAAAACCACTACCAAATCATGAATATTTTGTAGATAGTGGAAACCTACCTATAACATAGAAAAGTGCCTTTTTTTACAACTTGAGATATTTGGCTTATATAAACACCTTGAAAATTAAAACCGAGCATGGATAACATGATGGGAAATATAAAAAACCATATAGAATCAATATCACCAACCGAATTGTATGGACCTATCCAAACAAGAGCAAAACCTATATGGTATGGTAAATAATGAGCAAAAAACCAAAGTCAACTTGTTAGAAATGATTCATAAAGCACAATTGACCAATCCTTGAAATATTTTTATGGAAATGGATATATATGAGTGTAATTTCACTTTACATAGGAGTTTGACCTATAACTTATCCAACTAGATGTACCAAACATAAACCTATTGACTGGTTCTACATGTCTAGAAAGGAGATGAAGGATTAGAATGGCTTTAGCTCAAATTTTGAACTTAAAAAATATGTCAATCATGTAAATGAGTTTTAGGAAGATGAATAATCATCTCACAACTTTCTCCCACATGGAACACTCCCTTATGTGCCATATAAGTGCCAAACTCTTCCTTATTCTAAGAAAATTACTATTTCTTTTGAAGAACCTGCCACTTTTCAGTTATAAATAGTTGATTAAGGCATAATAGGACACATGGAAGATGATATAACCTTTTTACATATTTAATTTACCCAAGGAGGTTGTACAATTCTTTAAATGCTCCTTTTATGAATTTTAAATGGCTCAAAAAGACAAGGATTAAAATAACTAAGACCAAGGCTAATATGACATGAAATGCCATAAAAATACTTATAATACACCTTATGACACAATAATAGACCCATAAAAACACCTAAATATCAAATTTTTACCTATAGGGGCCCCAATTTGACTTACATGGTCAAATTTGGTCAATAATATGGCCTAATATTTTTCATTAAAATGCCCTGAATATACATTTTTTAGGATTTAATGAAATCCCATGGTCTCTACATCTTTTCAATACTTTTCTCAAGTCATATAAATGATATTCCAATATTTTAGAGTATACTATTATATCTCCATGCACATAACTATGCACTTTCCCATCAGACATTTAAGTGCAACATCCATTACTCTTTGAAAGGTGGCACCTATGTTGATCAAGAAAAAAAGAATTCTCGTGTATGCAAAGGTGCCCCATTTGGTAGTGAAAGTTGTCTTAATTATGTCTTCATAATTAACTACCACTTGATTGTAACCTAAATACCCATTAAGTAATGACATCATTTGGCATCATTCATAATCTAGAACACTTCATCCAATGAAGGCAAGGGGTAGTTATCTTTATTAGAATCTTTATTTAGATTGTGTAAATCAACACATAATCTGATCTCCCCATTATTTTTCCATAGTGGCACCAAGGTTGAAACCCATGTATATTGTCTCACTGAGAAGATGATCCTTGTTGTAAGTGGTTTCTAGACTTATTTGAAAATTAGTGGATCTAGCAGTGGATTGACAAAATTTTATATTTGCCTAAATGTCTTGACTTGAGGTTTGAGGGGGATAGTGTGTGTCAATATAGAAGTATTGAATACCTTGAGATATTCACAACTCTCTGCAATCACATCCTTGAATTTCTTGAGATTTTATGAAAAATTATATTTCTCTTTTCGGGTGTAGGTGGTGCCTAGAAGCAAGTTTTTCACATCATTTACCTTACCCAAGTTATATTGTTCATGTTTCATACCTTTGATAGGGGTAGGACTACCTTTATCCCTATAATAATCCATGTTGAATAGACTCTCAAGTGAGACCATATCCTTGGGTATGCTATTCATTTTCAAATTTATAGTCCTATCTTAATCCAGCTCAAAGTATTCTCAACCATCTTCATTGATTATTTGATCTATAAATACTTTAGTATTGGTGATGAAGTCTAATAATCTGTGTTGTTCATCATTGAAGACTTGGAAATTATTGACATTATCTAGTACTAATAGAGTAGAGACTAGATCTACTGATAATCTTCTCATTCTTGAATGGGCAATGGGCTCCAAAGTGCTTGTAGTAGTGGCTAATGCATCTGGTATATAATTTTTCTACCTAGGTAATGTTTGAAGGCCAAAGGAATCAAAGTATTCAATCAAGCTCTTGACTCTACTATGATATCTATATAAGTGTTTGTATTTAAAATAATAGTGACTCCTCACTTGTTTAACCCTTAGTTTAGGATCACCCAACACTTTAATATTCTTTGTTTTCTTGCCTAGAGAGAAAATGAGTCCATGAACTAGTGCTTTGTATTCAAACACATTGTTTGTGCATGTAAAATGTAAGTGGTAGGCATCCATATAATATTTTCCCCTTGGGTTCATCAATTCAATGCTCATGATGCATCCACTTTTAGACTTGGAACTATCAAAATTTAGGGTCCATAAGTTAAACTTTATTATGTGCATTGGTGCTTTGTACTCAACCACATTGTTTATGCATACAAACTGTAGGTGGTAGGTAACCATATAAGACTTACCCCTTGGGTTCATCAATTCAATGCCAGTGCCACATCCACTTTTAGACTTGGAACCATAGAAATGTTAGGTCCACAAGTTAGACTTTATTGCATGCACTATATGTATAATAATAATGACTCCTCACTTATTTAACCATTATTTCAGAATCACCCAACACTTTAATACTCTTTACTTTCTTGCTGAGGGAGAACATGAGTCCATAAAATAGTTCTTTTTACTCAACCACATTATTTTTGCATGCAAACTATAGATGGTAGAAACTAGATAAGACTTTCCCCTTAGGTTCATCAATTCAATGTCAGTGCCACATCCACTTTTACACTTGGAAACATCAAAATTTAGAGTCCATAAGTTATAATTCATTATGTGCACTATTGATTTAGGTAAGGGAAACACTATTGTGATGTTCAATTCTCAATGCATGTTTCCATCATTAATTGTGCACTTACTCTATTTCATAGGTTGTGAGAATCTTTCAGTTAGAAAAAAGGGTGTGTATAATTATTGTTGACCAAATTTGACTTCTAGTCAAATGAGTTCAATCCCTACTATTTTTAACTTTTCAAGAAGGTTCCCATGTATCCTATAAGGTTTCATGCTAGTCTATCATCTCACTTAGCCTTTACCTAGTCTTGGTTGAAGCTCATCTTCATTGAAATGGCCTAGTAAACCAAAGTCAAACATGGTCAAGCATTGGTAAAAATTGGTCAAAGGATAATTTTGTGTCAAATTGTCCTAATATGGTATTTAATATGTTTCAATGTGTTTACAAGTCACAAATTGGTCATTTATTATGTCTCATGTGTAAAAAAGGTCTTTTGGCCACTTTCTAGCCCATTTATTGACTTGTACAGACTTCTAAGAGGGAAAATTTGTCACCAAGGTGAGTTTTAACATGAATAGGTAAAAATCATGTTAGGTACAGTCAGATGTCAGCCAAGAGTTAGTTATGTTCATAAAATGGGAGTTTCTTCTTGTTTGAGGCCCTTTTGGGCACTTGTATGGTTTCCATGATCTGATCTTTAGCTAAAAACATGGTGGTGTGACTATTCACCTTCCCATAGATCATATCCATCTTTGTATTGAACATATTGCATAAAAATTTTCATCTGCAACTCATTTTTCTTCTTTTTCCATTAGCAAGCTAAAGAAGGTCAAGTTCAAACACTAACTATGGGCCGTACAAGTGGAATCATGATGAATGATTCTACATGTGGATAATAATCTTATTATAATTCACTTTCATGGAAATAATTATCATATTGGTGTCTTATCCTTTATGAACAAATGCTAACACTCCAGACAATCTTTTATGAAATTGCATTGAAGAGGGGTATGGTTGTGCATTTTTTTCTTATTTTTAGGAATCCATGGAGTTGTGTGAGTTTGATAAAGTGTTTATAGGTTAAAATAGATCCTCTCCATGGTGTTATAATCATCAAACACTTTCTCTCTCTTTTCCCTTGAAGGAGATTTACAGGTTTGCTTGTTTCTCAAGTTAGCTACTTCAAGTGTGTAATCTAGGTTTTCCCAACATGAAAAGGGCTCCATGGCAATGTTAGTATTCTTTATTTCATGTTTTCTAAGTTATTCCATTGAATTACCTTGTGAGAGATCAAATTGGCACACTCCTTCAAGGCAAATTGCCTAATTTCCTTGTTCACTGTCTACTCAGTTCACAATCACCTTACTTGACCTCCAGGACATTTATATGGAGGTGTGAAGAGTAAAATCATGGTGGAATTTAGTTTGAGGATTTTTCATGCTCAAAGGATCTTAGATTTCATGCCATGAAGGTGAAAATACTATGCAAGTTGGAGTTTCCCTTCAAGAGGATGAGTTTACTATATTGGGCTCATAGTCCCTGAAAGTTGCAAACATTGGCCTAAAATGGTTCATGAATACCATCTCTAAATCATCCCAAGAATTGATTAACACATGGGGTAACCAAATATACCAAGTATAATCTATTTATCCTAAGGAATAGGGAAATAATCTATAGATTGCATCCTCATATTGGACCTACATCCTAATGAACACATCTTTAAAGGAATGAATATGTTCCTTAGCTATCTAGATTCCTCCTAATATGAACTTAGGACATGTGTAATTTATCTAGGTTCTTAGGTAGGTCATGGCCTATGACCAAAATTTTCAAAAGATAATAACCTCCTTGTCCAAGCCAAGACATGGGGATGACCATTGGTAAAGGTTGGGGGACAACAAATGGATTAATAAAAGGAGTAGTCATAGCTGTTGGTGAGTTACCAGTTGACTGAATGGGATTAGCCTTGTCTTTCCCTTTGTTAGTTCTTTACTTTGGTATCCTATAATCAGTAATTTTGAAGAGATCTAAGCTATTCCTAGTAGATTTTGATAAGCTATTTATATTTATATTTTCCATCTTAAGAGAAAATCTATCTTAGTGGAATAAATACCTTAGTTCAAGCTTTGGTTGTGAACATAACTCATGATTCACTAGCCCTCCTTCTAGTACCAAAACATGTTGATGCATCACTTGACACAAGCCAACAACTAGGTAAAACTGTTATTAAGCCTTGCCTCTCTTTAGAGGGATATCCCATGAGGAAAATACCTCCCCAAGGTTTAAATGTATGAGGTCTTGGTATGTTGATCTTCACTAAGTTGGATGATGTATACTATTCCATGTAAGAGGCCTATTTTAACAAGTTGAAGTATAATTAGCTTTGGCTAAAGATTCATTAAGAGGTTATATACTTATTGAGAGACTACACACTCATTGAAATACTATGCACTCATTGAGATACTACACACTTTATTGAATACTTCAAGGTTCAGCCTCTATTAGAAATCAAACTCCTTAAGATTTTCTTAGAATAAAAAATTAGTTAATTTCTTCACTAGTTTTCCACACTTATAAATGCAATAATGTTATAATAGTAATAAAAAAAATGAAAGTGTCAATCAAGATAAATAATTAAATTCAGATTGCTTAGAAAGTGCAAAGAGTAAGGCTAAAGAGATAAAAGCCTACTACCAAGATAGATTATTATGAAACCATCTGATTGAGTGAATCCAATAAAACCAATCTTTAGTTGATCTAGACCTAACACAACTGCAAATAAACATGGTGCAAGAGTCTAGGGAGGTTGACTATGAGAAGGAAAGGCATAATTACCATAAAATTTGTGTAATAAATGACTACATAGTCTCAACATCCTTCAAAGTATCTAGATTTTCCTTTTGATTAATAATGCCTTGGACTCATATAATCATCTAAGTTTAGAAAATACCTATAAAGCAACAAAACTAAAATAGGAGTAGGGAAAAATTATCCTATAAGTAATAAAATACATAAGGAAAATGTCTAATTATCTATGTCTATTACAATTCATAAAGAGATAAATAGGCATAAAACACTCTAATTCTAATAATGCAAGCCTTTAACAAGTCTTTCAATGTCCTATAAATAAGAACAAGAGAGGGCCAAAATCAAAAATTCAAGAAGAGAGGGAAAACATGTTCACACTTGGAAGTAGCTAAGAATTTAATGTGGAATCAAGAATTCAATTGAAACTTTCAGCTAGGACATTCCATGGAAAACCATGGAAGTAAAATCTATCCGCTAAATATGATTGGAAGTGGTTAGAGATGCATGGGATTTAAATTTAATTTTTTCATATTTGATCTCATAAAGAAGATGCTTCTTTCCAATGCTTGGATTTTTTCCTTAGTGTCATTCTATGTACATTATAAAATGTGTACACTATGCTCATATTTAATGTTTCCATCCAAATTGACTTTTAAATTTGTCTTCTATGATTTATTTTATGATTAAAGTGTACCTAAAATTCAACTCTTTATGTCTAGATGGGATGCATGGCCCATTCTCGAGCCTTGATGGGTTTGATGGTCAAAATGGCTATCAAATTTAAGATCAAACCTTGCCTTGCTGGCTGCATAGTTAGCTTGTCCTTTGTACCTTGAGTCACTACCACGTGCCTATTTTTTACCCTTTTGCTATTTAAAATGAGGCTTTATTTAAGCTAACAGGGTTTTATTGTGGTGAGGTGAGATTTCACCACATGGCATCATCCATCTCACCCTCTTACCTGGGGCTTAATGATGTCATAGCTAGGCTACATGGATACCTCCAAGATAGAAAATATTATGATGATGTCACATAGAAGCATCCCACTAAGCTACTTGCCCAAAGGCTCTACCTCTGTATAAACCACTTTAGGGTAGTATATTATCAGGATCATGCCATGTTTGCATGATCCTACTAACTTGATTACCCATAGGTTGTTAACATAACTACTACTTGTATGGATCCTTACAGGATAATAAATCATTGGGATGATGCCATGTGGTATCATCCCACTAACTCTTTTATCTGAAACCTTTACCTTATATAGAATCTACTAGGATAGTGGGTCATTAAGATCTTGACACTTGTAAACATCCCATCAATATGCTTACCTAGATATTTGCTGACTAGATTAAAGGAGAGTTCCATGTGGATCTAGGAAAGAAAACAAAAATAGATAAAGGAAAAAGTCTTTGAATGGGTCATAGTCATTGGGAGTTATGAGAGAATGCCATGTAGTACCGAGGCTAAGATAGGAACTTGTGGGCATAAAATAAAAGCCACACTCAACATTTGGAAAGCCAATGGATAATAAAATTTAAATAAAAATAGCTAATTCATTTAAATTAAACCAATGATTGCAAAAATTTAGTAAATAAAATTCAATTCGAATGAAAATAAAAGAACTTTAAAGCAAATTTTAGACATTTAAATGAAATTGACTAAGGCAAAAATGAACATGAGTAAACCTTAGTCATTTTAAATCAAATTTGAAGAAGAAATGAATTGAAAAGGATAATATTTAATGATATAATATATCCCTTTTAAAGGAACCTTATCAAAATCTGACCCATTTTACATAAAGTGACTAAGTTCAAATATAAGCAATCAAGAGCACATAGTCAATTTATGAATGAGATTGCTAAGGGAAAAATGTAAAAGAATCCATAGAATCTAGATAAACTACATATGTTAAATCATATTTTAAAAGGGGCAAGGCTTTTGGTCTAAGGCAAACTCACCATAAAGGCTCTAGATGCAAAGTTTGAACTGATTTTTTGGCATGAACAATCTCTAAAAATAAACTCCTTTGGTCACTTTAAACTTATCATATAAAAGATGGTTAATATCACTCACTTTGTTCTCATTTACATAAAATAATTTTAGGAATAGAAGATCTTAGATAAAAATTAAAAACCCAAAATTCACCCACAAAATACTCGATTCATACATATATACTACATATATGAAGTATTTTATATATCAATAGGGAAGATGCATCAGTGCTAGACATATTATTCATGTGCTTTGAGAAGTCCATTCCATCCAAAACTATCACAACAAACCATGAGCTCTCCTTTAAAAAATGCTCTAAAATGTGGTCTCATTAATGTGGTCAATTTGTGGCCATTGCTGGCTTCTTAAACAAACCAACCTATGGTAAATGGTAGCCATAGGGTCTATTTATGCTAAAATGGTAACCATTGTTATCTGCTTAAACAAATCATTGTGTAGAGGAAAAGATCCTTAAGTGTTTGATTTTATAGATTAATATGTTATATTATTCTAACTAAATAATGTTATAGAGAGTTTTTTAAATATGAATATATTTTCCACCCAACTATGAATGGGGTTTTTAATGTCAAGTATTGGTACTCCAATAATCAAGTTTTGTTCAGACATTAAAAAATTGTATATAATGACCTCTTGATAAAATTGATTATATCATAAAATATATAATGAATCAAACCTTAAATAATTAGTTATAATTAGATAAGATGCCATATTTACATAAATAAAAATATTAAGGTTTAATGTGACACCATGTAAACTCTATATGGTCACAAAGTTAGGGTACATGGTCATGAATTTATGGTGTTTAGCTTTTAGGGGCTTTCCCCTATTTGAATATTCTTGTCTCACATTATAGGATTTTATAGCTTAGTGAGGTACTTTTAGTGGTAGGTTCAATCTTATAACCCATGACATCATCCTTGTCAAAAAAATTATCTATTTGTTATATGTTATGCAATAAAATTTCAAAACCTTTAATGATGTGCTTACATCAAGGGGATTTTTTTTAATGTTTACAATTACACATTATGTCCATGGAGTCCTTAGATAGACCCCCAATAACCATATCTCTCTCCATTTTTGAGGTTAATTACTCTAAATGTTTGTTGGTCATGTCTTTGAGAGATATAGGCCTTTATTTTGGGAGGAGTTTATATTTTACATTTCTAGATGCATTTTAAGTTGTGTTAATTTTTAAATATTTAGACATAAACATTTCAGTTGTTTTAGCTTTGAAATCTTTATGATGTACTATTATTGCCCATCATTAGGTTAATAGTTTGTTCAATCCTTAATTGTTGATTTTGTCCTCCAAATAAATAGGGATATTAATTTTTTTGGGGTTATCTTCCACCTTTTTTGTATATATTTAGGGTTTTTTGAATTCATACAAAGTAACATGAGAATAATTTCCTCAAAAATCATGCATCTTGAAATCCATAAATATTCAATGTATTTTTTTAGTTGTTTTCATTTTTCAATACATTTGGATAGTTTGTCCTAATTGAATAAAAACATTAGTATAGTCCTCATTTTGATAAATTTGGACATTGCATTGAAGGTTTTTTTACCATTTTGTGTATGCGATCATTTACATTCAAAGCTTTATCTTTCTTTTCTTGGGTCATTTATTTTGGGAATTTATATTTTTCCTCTTGGTTGAATTTTATATTACAAGTTTCTTTTTTGTTTTTGTGCAATATTAAACGAACATTTTTGGGACTACAAAATAGATATGACTAAATAAACTAAAGTGTGAAGAAGTAGATATTTTTACTAAGTCATTGTATTCAAATTCATATTTGAATTCATTGTCATTAAAATCAAATCAAATAAATATATACATATAATATATAATTAAATAAATATGTATCTACTCCTTAATATGTGGTACCATTGAGCCTTAGTACTAATACGTCTACCTATTCTTCATATTTTTTAGCTTAGGCTAGAGTCCTCTCCCTAGGTGAATTTAGTAAAAAAAATGTATTTAAAAAATTATGTATACTGAATTCAAAAATATTAAACATATAATGTAATATTTTATAAACTATATAATAAAATATAACTTATGATTTATAAATATATTATATATCTATAATTATACTATATATTATACTATAATTTATCACTATATTATATAACTATTGAAACTTATATTATATTAAATCTCAAAACATTAATTAAATTTAATAATAAGGTACACCCACATTATTGAACAAGTTAAAATGAGAAATATAACAACATTCAAATTTAACATCAATGACACCAAGAAATTTACCAACAGCTATTGATTTGAGTGGCAAGAGTGATCCATGGACAAGTGACATTTTTTAGATAGTTTTAAATCACTAGAAAACTTAATAGTACCACACATGAATTAATAATTAAGAGATTTGTAATCTACACCACTTTTATTAATTACATGTGTTTCTCCTTAGAGGTTGTAATAGTTTAGGGATTACGAATGAATATCACTAATGTTAGACATGAGGCCTATTAAATAAAATGTGTTTGATAAAGCATTGATATATGAATTGTTGAGTCATTCAAGACCCTAATGAAATGCTTGTGAATTAAGTCATAAATGTTAACCTTTTTTTGGGTTGTTTTTTATTTGATGAATTTCATATTTTTTACATTAAATCTACCGAATACAATGACATAAGTTTTGACTACACTTTTTTGTCTCAAAATTATTTATAATCATCTGAATACTCCTTGTAGAAATTAATTATGTCATGTAGAATTTTATTAAAAAATAACCAACCATATATGTTATAATATATTAAGATACAATTAGTGTAGATAGTTTTATGCTTCTAATTTTTGTTTGAATATCTAAATTTGTTTCTTTGATAAATATGCATTCATTTTTCATATCATTGACATTTTAGGTTTCCTCTAATTTGTTATCCATTGCTCAATTATTTTTCAAAAAAAAATTCACATCATGGCGTGGGCTCCCTTTTCTGAAGGATTAATCTTTATTTCAATGTTATCGAGAAATAAAGTGAATCATTTTTTTGGAGGCCTTATTTTTCTAATGATATTGTTATTAAACAAAGCTATAATGGAACATGTTTTTTGGGTAGGTGAGGACATTGTGGTTTCCGGACGTGGTTTTTCTTTAATGGATATTAAGTATGCAAGGGTTTTTGTTATGAAATAAATTTGATCTTAATAATATGCATTTTTTTGGTTTTACCTCAACAATTAGATTCTACTAAAATAAATGTATTTTATTGTATTGTGATCATAAAATACTTTGAATGTCTTGATATTAATATCTTGAGACTTTACAATGCCCATGTTGTCACTAACGTATACATTTTATTTTGATTGCTAATCTTTATTTTTCATGTTTATAAAACCTCAATTTTAACATTTTATGATGTTTTTAGAGATTTTTGAGCTTTGGAGCTTGGTTTTATGAGTTCATCACATTTAACATTTAATTTTTGATTGATGATTTGTTATTTTTGTGTGTATTATAAAATATTAATTTTTTAATGAGTTGAAGAGTTCCATTTAAATATTAATTATGAATTGTTGATTTGTTTTGTTTTTGTGTATTATAAAAAGTGAATTTATTGATGAGTGAAAGAGCTCCATTTAACTATTAATTATAGGTGTTGTTCTTTCTTTTATTAATTTTTTGGGAGAGTTTGTATTTTTTAAAATATTTTTACTCTTTGTAGAGTCTAGTTTATTTATTTATGATATTTGAAGATTTAATTCATAACAATGTTGTAAACTATTCATTCATATTTTGATACGCTTCCATTTTAATATTTAAAGGGCATCCATAACATGTACTTTTTCTTTAAATATACTAGTGACATTTTTAAAAATACCTTATTTAACATTTATTAAACCAAATTTATGTAATCTTTACAAACATGACATATAATTGATGCATTTCATGTAAAATTTATTATAGTGTTTATCTCACACTATATTATAATTTAGAATTCTAGTTCATGCATTATAATACCTATTGTGAATGCTCAAATAGATATGTACGGGAAATATGTAAATATATAGAGGACACTTAAGTGTTTGACAAGATTCCTAAATGAAATGTTTTTGCATGGAGTGAGATAATTATAGGAAATTCACAAAACTAGTTTTTTATTATATGATGCATTTTCATTATGTGGCTATCACATATTTCATTCTTGATATGTGATGTGTTGACTTTAATAATGATAATAGGATGGTAATATAGCTTCAAATCTATGTATGTGGAAAACTTATTTGACAAAATGTTCTAGACATTTTTTCAAGCAATCAAACACTTTTTAGTATTCAATAAAATATAGTCCATGTGTGTTATGTATGATTTTAGCTTTTCATTATATATGTATTAATTATAGATACTTAAATTTAGTTAAATACCATCTTTAATATTATTTATTGTAACTTTACACTATAAATTATTGATAAAGAATAAGGTATCTATTGACATATTTAACTTCAGTCTTTCTTTATTTTAGTTCATGAGTCTATCTATTTGTCATTCATCATGCCATTTTGTCAAGGAGATCCCAAATTTTGGTCCTTTTCCCTTCAAGATAAGTCTACATTTTTCAAATAGGACCAGCCTATGACCTTGTCCATGAAGCACAAACTTATCTAGGTACATTTTATTGAACTTCTTTCAAGTCATGTTTCATTTAATTCTTATTTCTGTTTTTTTGGGTCTTATCTCAAATCAGATTTTGTGCACTAATATGTCCTAAATTCAAAATAAAAACATATATAAATAAAAGGTTATTATAAATTATTAAAGATAAATATCCTCAATCTCAAATTGTATTCAAATATTTTCATGTTCTATCTAAAGAATTATTGAAGCTAGATTCAAGGGTGAATTCACATTTGCATGCTTGCACCAAGGGTAAATTAGGAGAAAGATAATCTAAACTTACATTAAAAATTTCACACATATACATAAGAGGAAGAACTAAATTTGAGTTTGAGACCATTTTAGAGTATTGATAATGTAGTTTAGTGCTTGGTCATTCAACAGGTATTGACCAAAGTCAGTCTAGCTCAATCCCTTTCACATAATACCCCATATTTGCTTCCAATTTGGTTTGTGTTTAGGAAAATAGGGTCTATAATTTAAAATAATTTGTGATATTTCATATCTTAAAACATGTCCATGACCCTAACTAATGCATAGCAAGTGGTGAAATAATCAATTTTTCATCACATTTAACTAGAACAAGTTCGCAGTCAACAGACTCAAGCAACTTAAGCTATTTTACACTTACATATATCACATATAAGAATTTTATAACATTTTTTATTTGATATATCATCACCATAATTATATTTTATTTCTTTGTCTCTATCAGTGAGTTGTCACAATCAATTGGGATAAGTCTGTAGTCAATAGACATGAATGGGTGGGTGTTGTCATGTACTTAAATTGGACCTATCTAATAGTAGTTATATATTTTAATCTTGATAATTAACATGCATAGTCACACATTTATATTTATTTACACTATCTCACATTAATAATAGTCAACACAAATCTTGTTTTAATCTAAATTATTTTCTTCCAATGTTTTTTTGAAAGTAACAATTTTCCATATTTAATGTACATCTTTAGAATTTTGATATAATATATTTTTACACCTATTAGCATAAATAAATTTTATTTTTTCATTAAAAATAAGGTAAAACACCAATGCCAATTGTTGTCTTATTATTGTGATTTCATTTTGGCAAATACTTTCATATCTAGTATTTATGAATTTGTGTTTTAACTTGTTTTTCTCTTGTATCTTATTCTATTTTTAAATATAATATTATATATGTATAATTAAGTTATTAATGATCCTATTTCCATCTAACAGACTAATATTGTACACATAAACTACATGACAAATCATCTTCAATAGAATAATTTCCACAATTGAAAATATTACCATTGCTTGATAAGGACTACCTACTTTGTGGCACTTGTTAATATAAACCCTATCATAATGGCTCAATTTTTTTTAATGGATATTAAATTTTTATTAAATCTCTTATTTATAATATTATATTTTCCATAAGGGGTTATGAATTGTGGAATCAATGCAACAAAATTATATAATCACATTTTAGTTTTTTAATCTCTTCATTATAATAATAATGACTTTATTGTCTAACAAAGGTAAAAATTAGCCCATGGGACTAAAAATTTTACAATGTAAATGATTTAATATTTTAGAGTTGTAGAAACAATTCTAAGATGAACTAAAAAGGCACATTTAATTTGGGGTACCAAGGCATGGAAAGTAATGATTAAGGAGAAAGAAAGAATAGTTATAGAAAACCCAAAAGAGAACATAAATAAATGTGTGAACCCAAGGGGAAATATGTGAAAATAAATCATATATTTTGATTCCTTTTATATTATATCATATATACTAACATCTCATGAAGTTGCTTCCTAATAAACCATGAAGAATAAATAAGGTGAATGAAAGAATCAATTATCTAATTACATATAATTGTGGAATAAATGTCTCTAGAAAGACATTTATGAAGATCTAACATCTATTGTAGGAAAAGGGAAATATAAGCATATACTTAATGTCAACATCCATGTGAAGAGTAGTGAATCTAGTGCATATGGGATATTCTAAATTTATTAAATTTTAATCCATTCTTTGATACATACATTATTTGAAATACTTAGTCTTTGAATTGAGTTTTTATAATACTTAATGGACTATTTCTATTATAATATTCAATAATAAATAATAACAATAGACCTAATTATAGTAAAGGAAGCTTCTAGAGAAATTGAAATTGAAACAAAAGGAGTTTTGATAAAAATATTTAATTATAGAAAATTTATAGATTGTTTGAGACTAACAAGTGCAAACAAAGGCAAATAAATCCTAAAAAATCTAAAGAAATCTATAACTTTGAAATTTTGACTAGGAGTGGAATGTTATACCCCAAGTATGACTAGGTGTAGATTGGTATGTTCATGTAAACTATGTCATTTATGGATATAAAATTGATAAAATTGATCCTTTGCTTCTTGGGTATGAAAACCTCACTCATTTTTTAGAATTCACTACACATTCCTAGAATTACTTCTCCCTCCTTGAAACCCTAATAAGTTCACAAAACCTTATTAGACCTTAAAAATGGGTATTTAATTGAGAGACCTACCTCATTTAGATCTTTGTCCTTAGAAAATTTGGAAACCATTCAATGCAGTTCAATAAGCATTTGTGGTAATAAAAGCCCTAATCTTTATATGATCCTTCACTATATAAATAATTATAAATGATATAATGTGAAGAATTGGAATAAATATATACCCTAAGCACTTTAATTTTGATCTTAGACTTATATTCATTTATATAAATAATTATAAATGATATAATGTGAAGAATTGGAATAAATATATACCCTAAGCACTTTAATTTTGATCTTAGACTTCTATTTATTAATCTTAAAACTCTATTGCTTTCTATTTCCATCCTATATGTATTAATGCATATATGTATTTATAAACTTTTAAATTCAAATTATGACTCTCTTGGTAGATAAACCAAAAAAAATGAAAAAGGGGCACAAACAATAAATAAAACAAAGGGAAGGATCAGAGGGACCCACATTGAATTAGGACATTAAGCACACCATTATGATCTTAGTGATATATTAAAATTTAGTGTTTATTATATGATGTTTTAATCCTCATTGAAATTAATTTATGAATTTGTATATAATACACCTTATTTTTAGGCAACCATTTTAATAATTTTTTGGGTTCACGTTTAGAAATTTATTTAGCCTTAGGTTTCACTATTGAAAATTCTATATCCCTTTCAATTATAATTACTTGACCTTGATGTTCAAATTTTACATTTTGATACATAATATAATGTACTACTTTCACTTGATATATCCATGGATGACCAAACAAAGCATTGCATGATCCAATAGTAGGTAACATATTAAATATATTTTAAATTATTTTTGATCCCACTCTAATAGGTAAAAAAAACTAATTACCTTCTATCAATTAAATCTCGAATATTTTGTAGAGTGATACAACTAATTTGTAGATTTCCATTATAGTCTTTGAAAAACATAATATGCATTAGACTCAAAATATTTAGGCAATGGATTTGAAGTATCATATTTTATTATTGGAGGCAAAATAATTATGTTATTATAACAAATTGTTCCCCATGCTAGGGTTTAGGTCACTTGTAGATGATTAATGTAGAAATTACTTCATTTTGGAGATTTTTTTAAATGGTGAAAGAGTCAAAGCTCAAGTGTGCATAACATGATTTTGGGATAGTCAATTTCATTCTTTTATTCAAATGTAAAAATTGTATATATAGTGTGAATATCTCCTATAAATAAGGAGTCAACACTATTCTTTTATCCCTTACAAATCTATCTCCTATAAATTATCACACATATCTCTCCTACAAACTCTCATAATCCTATCTACGTGACTTGCATTATCAACTCACTTTATGAGATTATTATTTATTAATTCACACACACTCACTTTCAAAAATATAATGTGAGCACTAAATATTCCTAACATTCCTCCCCTTATTGTGAACATAGGGAGAGGAACTATAAACCATATGGACTTAACATCTATATTGTCCCCCCAAGATGAACGACGATTTCTTCTAAGAATGGGTGAAATAAAAATATGTGATTACTATATTAGAGAGTATATTATTAAATTGTAGACATTGTCCATATTTTATTGAAAATTTTACCTTTGAAAAGTTATTTGATATGATTGAGTAGAGAAAATGACACAAGATTAAAAAACTATCGACTCGCTATAAACACATAATTAAAAGCTATGATGACTATAAATGACAAAAGATTAAATAACACCATAAAAATAAAAACTTTATATATATATATATATATATATATATATATATATATATATATATATAAGTATTAATCAAAACTTTAAAATTAAAAAAAAAAAAAAAAAAAATTAAAATCCTAAACTCAAACACAACAAATAAAAATAATTTAATCGCGGAAAAAAAACCCAAATTTAATCAAAAACTCATTATACTATATGATACAAAAGATTAATAAACAATTAAACATTAAAAAATGAACATAACTATAAATTTATTAAAAACAAACTTAAAACAAAATATAAAAACGTAATACATAATACCAAATAACATAAACTAAATAAACATAATAAATTTTTTTAAAAAATAAAACAAATTCTATTTAGAAATAGACATAAAACGTAATAAATCCAAAACCACAAATGTATTAACAAGAAAACAAATAAAACTTAAAAAAAAACTTAAAAAAAAATTAAAACCATGAATTTCCAAAAAACCTTCACATACCTCATTTTATGTGTAGAACAATTTTCTGAATTTACATAATTTCTTCAAACAGTTTATGGGTTTTATTCTTTTACTATTCATATTTACAAATCAATTATAATCATCAAATTTTACTAATAAATGAAAAAATTATGTTAATTTTTGTGAGGTTGTTTCAACTATTTTTTTAAAAAAAATCTCCTTGAATTCCATATCTTAAAATTTCTTCCACCCTGAAATAAAAAATTATAGAATGCTCCACTATATATATATATATATAGATAGAGGTGAATAGGATGCAAGAGAAAAGATGGAAGTGGACAGTGAATGACAAGAATTTGGATGTGATCTACACTGTAAGTGATTGTCAATATGCAAGCAAGGGTGGATGGACAAACATGAATTTTACAAGTAGAATATAATGCATAGCCATTTAGTTATAGTGGTATAAAAAACAATGGATGGAAGACAAAATAGAGGTTCAAGGGAGAACCTACTCTTATACCAGATGTATAAATTACTCCATTTTAGATAATTTCTTAAATGTTAAAGAGTCAAAGCTCAGGTATGTACATCATGATTTGGGGTCAATCAATTTCATTATTCTATTCAAATACAAACATTACATATATAGTTTAATTATCTCTTACAAATAAAGAGTCAACACTATTATTTTATCCCTTACATTTCTCCTTACAAATCTATCTCCTACAAATTCTCACAGATATCTCTCCTACAAACTCTCACAATCCTATTTATGTGAGTTGCATTATAGACTCACTTTATTACATTATTATTTATTAATTCACACACACTCACTTTATAACATTTAATGTGAGCATTAAAAATTATATTCTTAAAAATTAACACCATAAAACATAATTAATAATGATTGGTATCTATGCAAATTTAGAATTGAATTGGTTCATATGATTTTAATTTAGGAAAATGATGTTTATATGCTTATTATGAAATTAGGTTGAATAAATATTAGTATTATTCTTTTGCTATTTCATATCATGTGATTTTGATATCATGACTTGGATAACTATCATTTATTCCTTTGTATGTGATGCAGGTACAACCCTTGGTGTGAGGGAGAACATTATCGAAGAGGAGGATCTAAATAAAAACTATGGGTAGTAGATAGAATCATATGGATTGATTTATGATCATTCTAGCTACATGTTAGACATGCCCTTTCACCTATTTGGAATGGGTCATGACCATTGAATTTTGGGTGTTTGACTGTATGCTTAGAATGCTTTGTGTTTACAATATGAATGAATGTTTGGGTGTGTGTTTTTGGTTGACAAGCCTTCTCAATGTGCATCGTTAGATTTAACATTTCAAGTTTGCATTATGTCATAAATTCTAGTAAGTGGATGTTATTTCATAATCATAACAAGATGAAATTTTAAGGACCACATACTGAGGTTTGTTTATGACCAATTAGTCGTCTTTGGAATCATAATGCTTTATGGCATGTTGGATGGGTGACCTCCTTGTACTCACTTTTAATACTATTAATTAATTTATTCTATTAGCAGGATAAAAATGTTAGATTTAATAAAAATGAATTTAAAAGGTTATAAATTTCTTGGCATGAATAAAAGCTTGAGATGGGTGGAGTATGGAGTGGCATTTCCTTTTATTAAAGCATTAGAATCTTGGTTGTTATTTAATCTAATTCTCCAAAAATAAATTAAATCCAACCTATTTTATTTGACTAAGAATTGTTCTAGTTTGAAAAGACTAAAATCAGATTTAAAGGCCATATGGGTTGTGTATACACATAATATTATTCACTCTATCATTTATTGATGCTTTCTCTTACAACAACTTATCGAATGTCAATCTCCCTGAGTGCACTGCTTAAATTGTGCACTGAGAAATAGGTGGGTAGGACTTTGGTGCTTTGCAAAATATTTTTTTATCTATGTAATGATCATATCACTCTTAGTTTTATTTCAACTTATATATTTGCCTTCCTACCTACCTGCTTCCATTCTACCTCATTCAACTATGTCACTTTATTTAATTCCTATTGCATCAACTTAGGTCAATGTTGCTTATTTCACACCTTTTTCCTTACCCTATAGTATCGACCTAGTTGATTCCATTTTGATATTTTCTTCTAGAATTTTTATTGTTTCACCTTGGCTGACATAGTTTAATGTTAATTGAATCCTCATGTTGATTTTATTTCATTTTACTTTTAGCCTTTATTTCTCTTGTAGATATTACCTAACACCTTTAGGTTTTTCACATTTATGTCATTTTTCCTTAGTATTTTATGAATCTTTTGCCCCTATTTACATTCCCCCTCTTTTGGGATGACTATTTATTTTTATTAGTGCTTGTGTTATACCCATTGTAGGTTAGTACAACTTCCATAGTGACATGACTATCATATCCATTTTGAAGCATTATTTCCCCTCTTTGTGATTAGCTATGAGCATATTCACCATTGTATCACCTTTATTACATGGATGGACCTTCTGTGATCCTAATATTTTGCTTATTTCCTTTTCTTCGAGGCACACATAAGTCAGTTTTGAGGTTACACACTTGTGAGGACGTCTAGGAGTCTTTAGACACCATGGTATTTAGGTTATCCCTTCTATCATCCAAGCATAAGTTATCTTATGTTATTTACCTATTTCACTCATGTTTGTTTTTTTAAAATATGATTAGAGGAGGAATATAAAAATCCAAAAGAATTAAAGCCATATCATAAGAAAAGGCAAATATCAAAAGATAATTATATTGCAAAATTCACATCACACCAAAAGATGTGATCTTTACTAGGCACATATCCTATCTTAGTCAAGTCTCAAACTCCACAGTTGGTCTTATGATATATCCAAGGTCCATTGGGGTACGGTAGGCTAGTAGACTAGGGTAGAAGGTCTCATGTCATCACATCATAATATCTTCCTACATTTTAGTACCACCTACTTTTTTACACAAGTACCTAGTCTTTAAAATAGACCAACAACTCTTTAATGGGTCCTAAGGAGCAAGGAACACATTGTGGGAAGGTCTGATCATTTTAATTTCATGCATATAGCCTTCATGGGATGACATGTGTACTTCACTTATTATCCCAAGTTTTGTTCACTAGTTAGAGTGTCCTAGGTCCATGATGTTGATAGTTCTTAAAATTTTCCACTTGTTAAGTGTGTCTATATTATACTAAGTATTCCCACATCACCCATGTAGCACCTCGCATTCCCTCTTGTTGGATATTGATTTTAGATGATCACATCTATACACTTACACCACTTGGCATAGTTTGTGAGATACATTGTAAGATCTTGGATAGGACCAAACCTTCCTGAAAAACACTCTTTCTCCATCCCCTTATTTTCCACAACATCTCACTATCATCCTAGTCATGTCATTAGGTGGTTATGCTTTCTGTTTCTATGCAAAATTGCTTTCTACATTCAAAGAAGAAATAAGAAACTGAAAGAAAATGGTCAAGGCTAGAAGTACCTGATAAAGTTGAGCGCACCGAAATCAGACGTTGGAAGATTCTCCTCTTTGGCTGTGGAGGAATGACACCTGCAAAAAAGAGACTAAAACACGGAAAGATGTTAGTCAAAGATATGGTGGGTTGTCAGGCGAACGCCCGATCCCGAAAGTACGAAGACTCCCTAAAAGGATATCAACCCACTAATAAAAAGCGTAATGTTGGATGAAAGTAGATAAAAAGATGAAATGACAGAAATAAATAACAGAAAATAAAATGCGTACCTGATAAGCGGCGCTGTTCTGCACAGTCACCGGTGTCGATCTCTGTGGTGCCGGCATCGGTCAAGGATAGTGCCGATGTCGGTTGAGGTGCCGTCGTCGATCGGGGAAGTGACCGGCGTCGGTCGGGGCAGGTTCTGAACAGAGGTCTGGGAGAGTTGCAGAAGGTCTTGACAGGGTCGGGACAAGATTTTAGACAGAGTCGGGACGGGGTTTTTGGTCGAGTCTGGGGGTTTGAAGCTTCAGGATGGCAGAAATAGGGAATAAATAATCAGAAAGAAAATGAAAATAAACACAGAAGATACTTACCTGTGAGAAGCCGTGATGAAAGCCATAGTCGAAGTTCCTGTGCAGTGTCGGAAGAACGAACGCTGGAGTTGGTGGATGCTGGAGTTGATGGATGCTGGAGTTCGAACGCTGGAGAGCCTGTAGATGTCAGAAAATGGGAGCCTGATTGACTGATCGGGGAGGGGAGATTAAGGCCTGGGGACGGTTTTGAGAGACGGTTCGATAACCATTTCGAAAAACTGATCGGGAACCGAATGGTAACTGATAACGGATAACGGGATAGTGACCGACGTCGGCAGGATTGCCGACGTCGGCTGATAAGTGACCGACGTCGGTGACATCGGCCGGGTAAAGACCGTCGTCGGCAGATGCGCAATGAGGACAGAGTCTAGCTTTTAGTTCTCTGCTCATTGTTACATGCTGCCAGGGTCAAGGTTGGTGGAACAAGTGATCGACAAGGGTTAAATAAGCGAAGAAGAATAAGACGGAGAATGACCAGGGGAGTCGACACGATTTCGGTGTCTACATTTGCCCCTTTTTGTCTTGTTGGTTGTTCTGACGAACTGCAAGACAAAAATAGGAGTGAGTGCCCCAGGTGAGGGATAAGGTTGATTTCGTCTTGTTGGTTGTTCGAATGAACTGCAAGACAAGAATAGGAAGTGGAAAGGTTGCCCCGATTAAGGATAAGGTATTCCCCCTCAAAGCAGGAGTCGAGGGAAGGGAACCGAGAATCGGGTGCTGATTTGACAAAGAGTGGATGAAAAAGGGGTGAGGGTGAACGCTGCAAAAGTCGTGATTGCGCGCATACCACTGCACGAGATGGTCAGGCCAAAGTGTCGCAGGTCAAGGGTCGAGGAGTGCCAAAATTGAAGTAATCGGGCCCCAGCATTTAGTCGTCTGCTGATCGGGTCACTCAATCTAAGCTGAAGCTCCAAATGGGTCGTCGTGTTCCAGGTATCCCGGGCTCAGGAAGTGCTCCTAGAAACACGAAAAAGCCACAAGTAGTGCGGATCAACCAGTTTGCGATCCTATACTTGTGAGGGGTCAAAAAGGTCTGCGCACAATTCTGCTAACCAGTCATGAGGTAGCATACATGCAAAAACAACCAAGGCAACAATGTCTTGGAAGTAGTCGAGGTCAGCGGAGATAGGCATGATCTCCAATGGTTGGTGGTCGAGGGGAGGAATGGACGAAAGGATGTGGCCGAGCTAACCCCAGAAGACCCCATGTCAACTGAGTGCTGCCTACATAGCCCTGGTGATAGGGCCTCAGGCCAATGTAGTTCTCCCTAGAAGGGAGGGAGGGTCAAAAGGATAAAATGGTTCATGGTCAAGGATAAGATTATGGTTAAAAGAAGGAAAGAAGTTTTGTCCATCAGAGAGACGAACAAACGAGAATGGTCGAGCTAACCTCAGAAGACCCCATGTCAACTGAGTGCTGCCTACATAGCCCTGGTGATAGGGCCTCAGACCAATGTAGTTCAGACCAAGCGTCCGAGTGGTAGACAGGTGGTTAAAATGGTTGATAGATTGGTTGATGATTGGATGAAATGATGAGGAAAAAAAAGATGTTGCAGCCTTTTCCAAATGGTGTATTCTGCAACATTGGTTGAGGGGTTTTTCATCCCTAGCAATATTCCATATTCGTGATGGATGTATGCTAAAAATGAATTGAGGTTTATTTATGCTTCAGCAAGTATTGGTTTATGCTGAACATAAATTGTGGCGGGTCGATAGTTTCCATGTGTATTGGTGTCCATAGAAACTGGGGTGAATAGGCTAGGTCAGGTTGATGGTTTGAAAAGAGAGTTGAGTTGAGTCGATTGACAAGTGATGAAGGTGAATGTGACCAAAGTGTAGAAGAAGTGAAAAGCATATTGCTCTTTCATTGACAAGGACCAAAAAGATAGCATAAATAGGGGTTATGAGAACCAAGAGCCCCATTCATGAGTGACGTCGTTGACCGTGGATATGTTAGAGCGGTAATCGAATCACTTAGACATTAAAGTGAGCTCGAAGTCCCTTGAGCGGGTGATAGGAGGAGGAAGAAGGGTAACCCGTTTTAAGAGCAAAGATAACGATGCCCCTTTTTATAGGAGACCCTGAGACAACTACAAGCCAAGTCTGTGACTCGTTTTTTTTTTTTTTTTTTTTTTTTTTTTTTTTGCGCAGGCTGATCAATGCGGGAAGCCTGCATAGAGATGTCTTTTGATGTAGTGGTCATGTTGTGAAGCTGATCAATGCGGGAAGCTTCTAAAATAGTGCTGTTTGTAGCGAGATTTAGTCATAGCCATCCTTCGAGGGAGTGGTCTATATTTTTGCTTAATAAAAAGGCTTTTGAATAGCTGTCCTTCGAGGGAGCAGTCTATTTATTACAGTAATGATAGTACAGTTGTCCTTCGAGGGAGCAGTCTGTTTGTTTGATTTTGATATTGATATAGTGACCATGGATATGTTTTGACATCTTAATTTGTTTTGATAGAAATGTGAGTCATGGACAAGATTATAGAAGGTCAAGGACTCCCTTTTATGAGGACAAAGCATCCATACCGCATAAAAGGGTTATAGGAATTGTTAAGAGGAATAGGGTTGAAAGGAGGTAGGATGAAGAGGACGGGGATTGCTCAAGGGACGAGCTCAAGTTAAGTGTCAAGTGGATGAGTACTCGACTAGCAATAGAACGGTCGCAGATGCAGCGCATTAAGAGGCTCAGGTTCTGGGCGTCCATCAAGAGAAGACAGACGATAAGTCCCTGATCCATACTTGTGCGTGATAATAAAAGGTCCGAGCCAATTAGGAGCAAACTTGCCTCGTTTACTTCGCTCCATATTGGTCACGTGTTGATTCTCTTTGAGGACGAGGTCTCCGATGTTGAAATCTCGTTCTCGCAAATTTTTGTCATAGGTGTGTTTGATGCAACGTTGATAGACATGGAGATGATTAAGGGCAGCAAGACGGCGTTCGTCAAGTAACTCAAGTTGAGCTAAGCGATCTTGACGAAAGTCATTGTTGGAAAGGATATCATGTAGAGAAATGCGGAGAGATGGGATCTGTACTTCGAGAGGTAAGACAGCCTCTGTTCCGTACACGAGAGAAAAAGGAGTAGCACCCGTAGAGGTTCGGATGCTAGTGCGGTAAGCTCACAAAGCGAAGGGAATGTGAATGTGCCAATCCCTGCCTGTGTCACTGACTACTTTCATGAGAATTTTGGTGAGAATTTTTTTGGAAGCCTCGGCCTGCCCATTTGCTTGTGGGTAGTAAGGCGAAGAGAAACTGAGTTTGATGCCGAAGGAGTCGCATAGCTTTTGGACAGTTTTGTTTTTAAAGGACTTGCCGTTATCGATGATGATTTTATGAGGGACACCGAAATGACAGATGATGTGGGTGTTGATGAAGTTGACGATCTTGTCGGCTTTTGTAGAGATGAGAGGAATGGCTTCCACCCACTTGGTGAAATATTCAGTGGCTGTGATGATGGATTGATGACGAAGAGACGAATGAGGATTAATCTCACCGATGAGATCTAAACCCCATTGAGAAAAAGGCCAAAAATCTTGAGCAATTTGTAAGGCGTGACTGGAGAGATGAAGCAAGTTAGAGTGCTGCTGACACTTGATGCAACGCCAAACATAATCGCTACAGTCTTGATGAAGGGTAGGCCAATAATAGCCCAAACGAAGGATGTGCTTGGCAACCAAATTCCCACTGAAATGTCTGCCACAAATCCCGTCGTGGACTTGTTGAATGGCGTGAGATGCTTCAGTGGAGGTGAGACAACGAAGAAGGAGGCCGTCGAAGCCTCGCTTATAGAGAAGACCCCCTAGCATGGTATAGCGAGCAGTACGCTTGATAAAATCTCATCGTGCATTACTAGAGAGGTTGGGAGGAATGATAGAGAGAGATAAGAAGTCTACAAGTTGCTTATACCAAGCATCTTGTGGGCTTGGGTCTATAGTGTTGACATGATGAATGTGAGGAGAGATATATGAAGGCAACGGCACACGACGCACCGTGACAAAAAGTCTGGATGCAGATGAGGAAGATGGGATATGGGAAGCGAGAGAAGCCATAGTGTCAGCAAACTTATTCGTGGATCGAGGAACAGTCTGCAGGAGGAAATGATCGAAAGATGCCAGGAGAATGTCAGCACAATTTTTGTACCTTTGCAAAATTTCATTTTTACAGAGGTATGAACCGTTGACCTGATTGACGACGAGCTGCGAGTCGCCGAAGATATTGATGGACTTGATGCTGAGAGAGAGGGCGGTCTGAAGTCCCAAAATTAAGGCCTCGTATTCGGCCATATTATTGGTACAATCAAAGTCGAGCTTAAAAGACAGAGGCATGGGCTCCCCTTCGAATGGAATGAGAATAACCCCAGCACCTCCACCTAGTTGGCATTTGGAACCGTCAAAGAACATAGTCATCTGATAGGTGGTGTCATCAGAGGAAAGCGCAGCAATAGACTCATCAGGGAATTCACACTGCGAAGGTTGATTGTCAGGAAGAGGGGCATGTGCTAGTTGATCAGTGATGGTTTGCCCCTTGATAGATTTTTGCTGGATGAATTCGAGATCGAACTCAGCAAGCAGCATGAGCCACCGAGCCATATGTTGATTCTGATATGGCTTGGAGTGCATATACTTGAGAGGGTCGGTGTGGGTGATGACAAAGGTTTTGTGACTGAGAAGATAATGGCGAAGCTTAGTAGCAGCAAAGACTAATGCCAAACAGAGTTTCTTGATATGGGTATACCAAGTTTCATAGTCGACCAGTGTTTGGCTGATGTAATAAACGGCTTGCTCACGGTGATGCTCGTCTCGGTGCGCGATCATGGCACCTAACGAATGGTGAGTGGCTGAGATATAAAGGTAGAAGGGTTGGTTGTCTTTAGGTGGAATGAGGACTGGTGGAGAGACCAGATAGCGTTTTAAGGCTTCAAAAGCCTCTTGACAGTCCTTATCCCATGTAAAAATGACGTCCTTCTTAAGGAGATGATGAAAAGGTTGACAGCGGTCAGAAAGCTGCGAGATGAAGCGACGAATGGACTGGAGCTTTCCTTGCAAACTACGAAGCTGCTTGAGATTAGTCGGGGGAGGCATTTTGAGAATAGCGCGAATCTTTGCAGGATCTATCTCGATGCCACAAAAGGAAACGATGAAGCCGAGAAGCTTGCCAGAGAGGACCCCAAAGACACATTTCTTGGGGTTAAGACGAACATGGTACTAAAGAAGATGAGAAAAGATGATGTTGAGAACGGTCAGATGGTCACGGCGAAGCTTGGATTTACCGAGAAGGTCATCCACATAGTCCTCCATGATTTTGTGGAGGAGATTGTGGAAAATGTAGGTCATGGCGGGCTGATAAGTGGCGCTGCGTTCTTCAAGCCAAAAGGCATGACTCGATAGCAGAAAGTCCCCCATGGGGTGATGAAAGTAGTCTTGTGCTGATCTTTCGGAGCGATCAGGATTTGATTATATCTTGAAAACCCGTCCATAAGAGACAACATCTCATGGCCGGCCGTAAGATCAACAAGCTAGTCGATGTTAGGAAGAGGAAAGTCATCTTTGGGACAGGCTAGGTTGAGGTCGCGATAGTCTATGCAGATCCGAATCCCCCCAGTTGCCTTGGTGACTGGGATGATGTTAGAGACCCACTGTGGATAGTCGATGGGCTGGATGAAGGAGACAGAAAGGAGGCGCTGAAGCTCCTCTTTAACAAGGAGGGCAACGCGAGGATGCATCTTTCTAAGCTTTTGCCTGACAAGCTTAGCCTCTGGTTTGGTGACAATGTTATGGGTAACGATGGTGGGGTCGATGCCAGGCATATCACTATAAGTCCAGGCAAAGGCCTTGCTATGGTCGGAGAGGAAATGGGTATAGTCAAGCTGCTCCTGAACGTCTAAAGATTGGCCAATCTTTAAGACATGAGGAATATCAGAAGAAGGAAGGTTGATGTCAATGGTTGATTCATTTAACATAACCTGGGTCTCAGAGGGGAGGGAGTGCTGAATAAAAGAATCGTCAGCACCCATGTAAGAAAGAATGGCGTCATCGTCAATGCAATGAACAGTGTGGATGGTTGCCGACTCATCTTCGATCATGCTGGGAAGAATGAGAGGGAGAGATTTGGACACCCCATTGAGCTGATAAGTCAAGGGGTCTAGGCGGATGGTGTTTATGGAAAAAAAAACTAGGAGGAATGGAAACCACTGACTCCGTAGGTGAAGGTGGCAAAATAGGCGAGTGTGGAGGAGATTGGTTAAGGATTGGTTCAGGATAAAGGTCTACAGGGTCTTGAGTGGGGTCATGATATCCCAGACCATACCGTTTCTTAGCGTCGTCATCATTGAGCGGTTGGATAGGCTGATGGGAGCCCTGCTCATAGCGTCCGAAACTGAAACCCTTCCATGCACACCTGTAAAGGTAAGTGTGTGCAAAGGCGGGGTTGCCAAGAAACAAAAAATCTGATGTGAAAGGTTGAGGTGAAGAAAGAGGATTACCGTCAGTAGGAGCTTGATTAAGCCCTCCATAGACGAGGTTGGTACGGAGGTGAGGGGGACCATAAGGTATGATCATCCCGATCCGATGGTCGTAGGTGGAGCTGTGATGAAGGCATCCATACTCTTGTGGAGTTTGGAACATGTCTAAAGCCAGCAAGCGATATTCTCCCAATGAAAGTCTTTGGAAGACGTCTTCCATGGGGTCTGTAGTTGTCGCTTGAAGGGGAGGTGTAAGGGCGACCGCCTGTTGCGAACTGGTCGAAGCTTCCGCAGATGGAGGTAGTGCCAGGGTTAACGGCTTGATAGGAATGAGGACATCGTTTGGACGGTAGGTGGTGTTGCATGTTTTAAAGGGCGAAGGGTCAGCAGGAATGGTGTGGACTTGTCCGTCATGCTCAAACTTCACACAACGGTGCAGGGTGGAGGGGACACAGGACATGGCGCGGATCCAGGGTCGGCTCAACAAGATGTTGTATTGGAACTCTCCTTCGATGATGTAGAAGAGCTCCGGGACTGTGCGTGGACCAACGCGGATATGAAGGATGACTGTGCCAATGGTCATGGCAGTAGTGTCATTAAAAGAGCGCAAGATCGCGTCAGTTTTGGAGACGCAATTCTTAGGAAGAGCCAACTGATCAAAGGCATGGGTGGAGATGATGTTGATGCTAGCACCCCCGTCGATCATAACGCGTTTAATGCGTGTCTGATCGATGTAGGCAGTGATGAAGAGGGCGGCGTCCTGATCTTCTGTGTTGGATGTAGGAATCTCAGAATCGCTGAATGTAATGGAGGCGATAGGGGCTAAGGAGTGGACAAGGGCAGCAAGTGGTTGGGGATCCTCGGGTTGGACCTCCGCTGCCTGTAGGGCTTGGATGAGGGCCTGACGATGTTGGGGCGAGGTTTGGATAAGATCGTAGAGGGACATCTTCACAGGCGTCTGGTGAAGCTGTTTCAACATGGAGTCGTGGATTGGTCCAGAAGAAGAAGAAGAAGAGGAGGGTTGAGGCGCGCCAAGGATAGAAATCTTAGGCTTAGGCGGTTGAGGTGGATTGACAAAAGGGTAGGTCCAAGGAATGGTGGCTTTTTCTTTTGCCTTGTCCTTCTGTGACCTAGTGGTGATGTGAATGGCATTGATTTCAAAGATGGGAGGTGAAGATGATGAAGGGGTTGTAACTGGTTGATGAGATGTGGATGGATTTGAAGAGGTGGAAGGTTTATGAGAAGGAGTCGGAGGGCGGTCGAAAGTGTCCTCGAAGAGAAGAGTGTCTTTCTCCAGATAACGACGAATGACAGCCTTGAGGGCACAGCAAGTCTCAGTGTCATGTCCTGGTGTACGATGATATAAACAAATCTTCGTGTCGTCGAACCAGGAGGGTTTAGACCCGAGAGGTTGAAAGGGCTTGATGGGTGGAAGAGTTATGCTAAAATTTTGCAAAAGTCGTTGCAAGATTAAAGAGTATGAACCCACTAAAGGATCCGTGCTCATTGATGTATGCGATGTCGGTGACTTTTGCTTGGGTGAAATGGGAGGGGGTTTTCGTACCACCTTCTGGGTTGATGGTGCGATGACAGGTTGAGATGGTACACTCTTCATGAGAGGTATCGCCCTTTTGGGAGAAGGTAAGCTAGTGGTCGGTAAAGGAAGCAAAGGAGGCAATCGGTTTTGATTAAAGGTTGGAGTGGGAAGGACTCTGGTTAGGGTTGAAGGATGCGGGCCCAAAATGGAGGGTAATGGTGACGGAAGAGGAGGCGTTCGCCTCTGTGGTTTGGCAGTCTTTTGAGATTTAGGTTGAAGATTACTATTAGTTGAAGTTTGGGTTAAGTCCACCTTCACTTGTGGATGAGTGAGGTTGGAGACGGGGCGAACGCCAAGCGATTTGATAGGTTTAGGCGGAGTAGATGAGAGTTTTGGTTTTGATGAAGTTGATGAAGATGTAGACGGTTTGGAAGTGGAGATCTAATTTTTGTTAATAGTCTTAGGAGGTTCCACCATGGGAGGATTAGCAGTATGAGATGAGAGGGCCCGGGCTTGTTGAAGAGCTGTGAGACGGTCCCACAATCCCTGATGTTTCACTTTCCTAGAAGGGAGGAGTTCGAGTCTCTCTACTAGTCAGGAAAATGGCTGAGAAGATGCGAGATGAAGTTTGGGCTCTTGAGAAGATGTCGATGGTTGTGGGACTGAAGGTAAGACGGATGTAGTAGTCTTGGGCCTAAAGCATGGTGAAGTCGTAACAGGTTCATGTTTGGTTGGAGACGAAGGAGAGATAGGTTCTTCCCTGGGTGGAGAAGAAACTGGAGAATGAAGCTCCTCAAGCGGGTAAAGGGCAGGGATGATAGTGCCCTCCACTTGTGGTCGAGGAGTAGGAAAGGTTGGGTCCTCCATGGGCAGCAAGAAGGAAGATGGTGAAACTGGCGGTGCTGGTAAGGTCGAGGTGTCCTCCAAAATGAGAGAAGTTGAGGGAGAACTAGCCGGAGAAAGAGGTTCGTCCACATGTGATGGACTGATGGATGAACTCACCTCTTGGGGTTGGTTAGAAATGAGGGGCGAGACCGTATTGACTGTTCGAATATTATGTTCATGGGTATTGTCAGTCAAGGTCTGGATGTTGTTTTGGGTTGGTGGATGATTAGGGAATGGTTGTTTGAAGATATCGATACCCTGATTAGGAGGGGCATTAGGATTGTCGAGGATGAGGTCACCCTTTTCCAACATGTCTTGGACTATGTTTTTAAGGGTTTTACAGTTACCCGTGTCATGACCTTTAACACGGTGGTAGTTACAGAAGTCATTTTCCCTATACCACGCAGGGATGGCGCGTGAGGGATCAAATTGTGGTGGAGGTCGGATCTGAGGGAGATTGATGGCCCCTTGTTTGACGAGTTTTTCCAGCACAGACGCGTATGATTCTCCAAGTGGAGTAAACTGTCGCTGTATGTATCTCTGCTGAAATTGACGAGTGGCGCTCATAGACGTGGATGGTTCAGATTGATTAGATGAAGGTGAAGAGGAAGAAGATCTAACAACCACAGCATTTGCTGAAGCTTTAGATTTAGGATTGGACGAGGAAGGCTTAGAAGAGGGGTCATTGGTTTTGGAGTTGGGATTCTTACTCCGCAACTTGACTTTATTCTCCTCAACGGCACGTAACTCAAGTTTACGAGCCATCGTGAAGGCTTCGTCAAAAGTGCGGAAGGTTTGAACCCTCAAGGTAGAAGAAATATGTTTAGCACAGGCTTGAGAGAAAAGTTCAATAAGCTCAGGCTGGGGTAAGGAAAATGAAAGTTGATTGATAAGGCCCCTCCATCGAGCGACGAAATCAGCAATGGATTCATCCTCAAACTGGCGGATAGAATAGAGGTCTGTGATGGAGACCTTCTTGGTGATATTGATGGAGAAATGATCGAGGAAGAGCTGGGCCAGCTGAGTGAACATGAGGATGGAATGGCTGGGAAGAGAGCTGTACCAGTCAAGTGCAGCACCTGAGAGAGACATAGGAAACGTGCGTAAGAGCAACGCATCGTCGTGGGCGATGAGGTAGCAGGCATGTCTGAATGCTCGTAAATGTTGTTGCAGGTCTTCCTTGCTCTGGAAATGAGAAAACTTAGGAAGTTCCCACTGGCTGGGATATGGTCTGATGGGGACGGAAGGATGGATGGGCTCGTTGCAGATTTGTTCGTACGAGAGAGTGTTGTGCGAGCCGATAACGGAGGTCTCTAGGTTGGACATTTTATCCATCAGCATCTTGATAATATCTACTGACGGATTGGCGGGTGGAGTGCCTCCTAGATTGTAAGGCGCTTGAAAGAGGCTGGAAGAGGTATACGACGTAGTCGGTTGTACCAATAAGGGCGCAACGTACGGATGACTAGTCGTAGGGACAGAAGAAGTTACTAAGGATGGTTGGATAGAAGACATGGCTAGGTTTGATGTGGTCATGGGAGGTTGATTAGAGGTAACATGGGCCAATGGATGGGTAGCCACCCTAGTGTTGATAGGAGTAAGCGTAGGCGGAATGGAGACGACCAGGTTTTGAAAGGGGGTAGAAAGTGGTTAAGTGGGTTGAGATTGATTGGGGGCCAAAACCCCGGTGAAAGTGGGCCCAACGATGGAAGGAGAGGCCACGCTTGGATGGTTGGTAAAAGGTTGGTCATTGTTTGAGGTAACAGCCTGGGTATCTAAGGGTTGGACTACGGACGCCGTTGATACGACTGCAGTTTCGAGGAGAGAAGTTGGCATTCCATAGATTGGATTGCCCGAGGAGTCTCGCGTTCGGCTATTCGCGAGATAGTATTGTAAGGCTGCGGTATTGAGGTCCAAGAATCGTGTGAAATCTTGGTCCCCTTCTGGGATAATAGGCGTTTGGGTCGGAGATGGTCTGGTAGGAGTTCTTTCAGTTTCCGAGTTGAACTCCATTATAGGGTTGGTTGTAGGCGGGGTAGACGGAAGAGGATGATGCCTCGCGTGATCGACTAGAGCCTTGGCTTGGCTACGAGTCAGAACCATTCAAGGAAAGGAAGAACGTCCTCACAAGCTCAAACAAGCAGATAAGAACCAAAAAGATGAAGACACAAGCAGATCCTAAAACCCTAGAAGTAAATTATTAGGATTATAGTGGCTTATGCCTTAGAATATGTGTAGAGGAAGATTGGTTTTGTGAGTCGGGTCCTAGAAGAAGCAGTCTATGGAAGGTTTTGGGTTTTGTTATGGTGTTCAAGAAGTCTGTGTTAGGGTCTGGTACGTGGCCTGGTGCTAAGGAGAAAGCTCCCCTCACTTCACGATTCTAGTGGTTAGCTGGTTTCGCTTAGCCAAGATATACCTCGCCTAGAGATTATACTCCACCAGAGAACGGAGTGGGCTTCCCCCTTGGTGATGAAATCCAAGTAGGGTCACCGGGACGGGTAAGGTATCCGCTGGGGGATGAAATCCCAGTCGGGCCTTGTCTCAGGTAAGTTAAAATGTTTGTTTTGTGCAGGTGGTTTGGTCGTGTAACATGAAGTGATCTAGATTAATTCAATATGCGGTTTAATTACTATGTGTGGTCTAAGAGATGCAGGCAAACAGAAATGAATGCAAAGTGTTTTAATGTCCAAGTCAAAATGTTTGTTCGTATGAAGACGAATAGAGAAAGAGTTGAAGAATATGAGTTTAGCTAGTCTAGAAGTGCAAGAAAGAAATGTTCATTTTAGTTTTGCTTATGATGTCGTTTAAGAAGAGACGAAAGGAGGCGAAAAGGAAGAAACCTAATGCGCCTAAATGAATGAAAGAAAGAGAGAAAGAACCCAAGGAGGACCTAGGGTCCCACCGGGCGTGCCAGAATGTTTCTATGCAAAATTGCTTTCTACATTCAAAGAAGAAATAAGAAACTGAAAGAAAATGGTCAAGGCTAGAAGTACCTGATAAAGTTGAGCGCACCGAAATCAGACGTTGGAAGATTCTCCTCTTTGGCTGTGGAGGAATGACACCTGCGAAAAAGAGACTAAAACACGGAAAGATGTTAGTCAAAGATATGGTGGGTTGTCAGGCGAACGCCCGATCCCAGAAGTACGAAGACTCCCTAAAAGGATATCAACCCACTAATAAAAAGCGTAATGTTGGATGAAAGTAGATAAAAAGATGAAATGACAGAAATAAATAACAAAAAATAAAATGCGTACCTGATAAGCGGCACTATTCTACACAGTCGCTGGTGTCGGTCTCTGTGGTGCCGGCGTCGGTCAAGGATAGTGCCGACGTCGGTTGAGGTGCCATCGTCGGTCGGGGAAGTGACCGGCGTCGGTCGGGGCAGGTTCTGAACAGAGGTCTGGGAGAGTTGCAGAAGGTCTTGACAGGGTCGGGACAAGATTTTAGACAGAGTCAGGACGGGGTTTTTGGTCGAGTCTGGGGGTTTGAAGCTTCAGGATGGCAGAAATAGGGAATAAATAATCAGAAAGAAAATGAAAATAAACACAGAAGATACTTACCTGTGAGAAGCCATGATGAAAGCCATAGTCGAAGTTCCTGTGCAGTGCCGGAAGAACGAACGCTGGAGTTGGTGGATGCTGGAGTTGATGGATGCTGGAGTTCAAACGCTGGAGAGCCTGTAGATGTCAGAAAATGGGAACCTGATTGACTGATCGGGGAGGGGAGATTAAGGCCCAGGGATGGTTTTGAGAGACGGTTCGATAACCGTTTCGAAAAACCGATCGAGAACCGAATGGTAACTGATAACGGATAACGGGATGGTGACCGACGTCGGCAGGATTGCCGACGTCGGCCGATAAGTGACCGACGTCGGCGACATCGGCTGGGTAAAGACCGTCGTCGGCAGATGCGCAATGAGGACAGAGTCTAGCTTTTAGTTCTCTGCTCATTGTTACATGCTGCCAGGGTCAAGGTTGGTGGAACAAGTGATCGACAAGGGTTAAATAAGCGAAGAAGAATAAGACGGAGAATGACCAGGGGAGTCGACACGATTTCGGTGTCTACACTTTCCTACATCATATTTTAGTGTAAGCACCAAATTTTTAGTCATCATTTTTTAGATATTTCCTATTTGCATTCATGTTATTATTTGATTTTTTGTGGACTTTATTTATTTTCTATTAGACATTTTTCATTTTCAGCATGCTTACATGATTTTATTATGTTTGACTTGACATGCTAGTCTTACATTTTGAATTAAATTTGATTTTCTCAATTATTTATGTTCTCTTTATGTTTGTTTCACATGAGATGCCATTTCATTTACTTATATATCTCTATTTACATTTTTCATTCATTAATATTTCATTTAATTACATATCTTTGTTTGATTTGTTATTACATTGATATTTCATTTACTTACAAAATTTTACATGCTTTTTCACTTGATTTAGTGTGTTATACATCCATTTTGAATCATTTTTCATTACCTGCTTGGTCTTTTGGCTTTAACCTAGCCTTTATGATCTTGACTTGTCAATTTTCCAATTAATTTAATTAGTTTTGAGAGTTATTCATTGTTAATTTGAAGATCATGTGTACATACACATTGCTTCTATTTTTAGCCTTATATCCGTAGGGTTTCTCAAATACATGTATTTCACCCTTCACAACGAAACTATGATATTTTCAAGTAGTCATTCAGGGGAATGGTAAGTCAAGGTATGTATTTAGTATTTTTAGTTACTCATTTTATTTACTTTTAGCATTTATTTCTACATTTCAATTATCTTAGTTGTTATGTTGATATGTTCTTTCCCAACGCACCATCACATTTTACATTATTATGACATGTGATAAGCTTTAGGTGAGACATATGTATACACATTATATTTTTCACTTTATCATTTATTGATGTTTTCTCTTGTAGTATCATGTTGATATTTGATCTTTTTAAGTGCATGCCCTAAAGGGCGCATTAGTAAATGGGTGTGTCGGCATTTGGTGATTTGTGAGATATTTTTTATCTATGTAATAATCATATCATTCCTATTTCTAGTTCAACTTCCTCATATTTACCTTCTTAATTACCTCATTCCATCTTACTTCACTTAGCTATGTCAATTTACTCATTTCCTATTGCATTGGCCTAGGCTAATGCCTAATGTTTTGCACCTTTTCCCTTACTGTATTATATCAACTTGGTCAATGCCATTTTGAATTTTTTTTGGCATTTGTGTTGTTTTAGCTTGGATAATATATTTTAATTTAAATTGACTCAACTGAACTACATAAAATCTAGTCAATATCATTGGCTTAGCATTTACGTGGGTTTAGGTATTTGATCACTATATATACAAGTCATGTTTCATTCCAATCATCTCATATCACACTCATCTACTATAAAATTTCCCACACTTATATCCTAAATCATATTTGGAAGAGTTATAGGTTGAACCTTGTGATGAAAGAAGCTTGTCTTGTAGAAGTCTTAGAGATTCACTAGGAGTCCTTTTAGCCTAGAGCTTGATTTAATATTTGAGGTATTCATAACTACAACAATCTCTTACAAATCAGTATTGGCCAAGGGGGAGATTGAGGCTTGATAGGTCCAATCTAAGGTAAGTATTTCTAATCTTATGCTCTTTACTTTATTTCATTTAGTAGATAGATGTTTATTATTGTTTAGTGAATGAATGTGTGTGTATCCTTGTATAAGTTATCTCTACACTTATACTTAGTGTGGATATATGATTTATTAGCCTTTTCATTTATTCATTTTAGGTTGCCTAGACCCCTATTTATCAACCATGACATCTTACCCATTTTGATCATTCTAACCCTTACCCTTTAGTTTAATTTACTTTGTTTTCCAAACAACTTACATTACTTGTTTTCAATATATATTACTTACATAGAGGTCTAGTAGGACTTATTTTATTGTGTCACAAGCCTAAAGGCTTTATAACCCTCTCTTTTGATATTAATGATACAAGTACCCCTATTTCTAAGTATACATATCCATTAGTCACTACTAAAACATTAGGTATCATGGGATCTATTTGATTTACCTTTATTGAGTCTAGAACCTTAGAGATACGGTAGTTTTAGGTTAATCCTAGCCAATTGCATACAAGTTTTACCTCTAAATGAGTTTTTTTCTAATAAAACTCTTAAAATTATTGTTTTCAACCAAAAACATTTATTTCTAAACTTATTTTGACCCTTCATTATGCAACAAGAAACTAGTTAAAGTATTATATAAGTTAAAAAAAATACACCTTGGGGAGAGAAAGGTGATTAGTAGGACACCATGAAGGATTATTTGGCATTGGAATAATATAAATGGGAATATATGGAGAGGTATAGAATACTTATTAAAGATATAGAATTCCATATAGAATAAATTAGAATTTGAAGTTGATCCACCAACTATAGAACTTGAGCTAATATGTTCAAACTACATTTAGTTTCACTCTCTCTATATCTCCCCTTGTTTAAACTAAAGTTTAATTTATTTGATTGTGATTTAGCTTTCTAATTGAGTTAAGACTTTATTAGGCCCATGGTAAATGTGTTACACTATCAAAATATATTGATAACCTTGACTAATGGCATAATAATGCCTATTTTATTTTGATGGATTATACCAATAGATTACAATTACAAGAGAGGTTAGTTCATTATTACCTCATTAAAAACAAAAAAATTAACAAAAATGACACCTCAAGCATAATCCCTTAGATTGGGAAAGGTCTAGGAGAATATAAAAAATTATAAATACATAAGCACACAAGCTATACAATTCCCTTGGATTCATTATCTAACCCTGATTCAATTTTGTTTGTACATAGATTGTAGGGTTAGGAGTATTTATCAATGCCACTTATTCATTTCAACAACATCTCCCCTTGTATACAAGTGGTTTTATTGAAGGTAGAAGGAATATTTAAGCTTTTAAAAATATGTCTACAAAGTTTCTTTACACTAAAAAGCTTTTTGAAGGCATGACGTGAGCTTTCTATTTATAGATTGTTTAGACTGATTATAGTCATTAGATCAAGATAAGGATGTGTTGTCATAATTTAGCTTAATTTGGGTAATAATTATCATTAATATTTGTGTTTTGGGTTTGAATTTTATTAGGAATGTGTTCTAAAATCTTGACATTTATTGATTTATGTTAATGCTTGCCAACATTCCAAGTGGTGTCATGATGATGTCATAATTTAGATATTTATTGAATATTGCATAATTCAAAATTAGCCAATTTATATGAATTTTATATTTAACTATTTTATTGGGTTTGAGAGGGTAATTAATATAGATTATCTTCCATGTTATTTTATGTAATATCAAAATTTAACTCTTTATTCTAGTTAATTGCCCTAGAATATCACTTACAAAACACCAATTTAGATTAGAGTGAATTAAACAAATATAATAGTTAGTTTATATGCATTTCCCTAGTCAAGTATGACCCAATGAATTTTATAATATTTACATTAGGTATGTGAATGAATTTTAGTGTTTTGGTGATTTGTGTGATATTACAAGAAATTGATTCTAATTAATATTTTGACATGAAATTGAAGAGAATTGTGTGCCTACATTTTGCCTTTGTTTGAAGGGGTATTATGAGACACCAAATAAACCAATATATGTTTAAATAATAATAAAGAGTAATTAAAATTATTTAATAAATATTTAAGAATGATGTGTTCACATTTTTACTGATTTTCATTCAATTTACTAAGAATGAGTTCACATTGATGCCCTTAACATTATTTGAAAAACCTAAGATACCTCCTTGAGGGATAGGTTAAAAAATATTTTTACATATGTGACTTAAAAATAAGGATATGGGACACTCCATGTCCAAAGAGGCAAAGAAATAAAGTAATTAGAAGAAATCGGGACAAAAAATGGACCAAGGAGCCAAAAACAAGCCTCTAGGGAAGAAGAATGGGGTAATGGAAGAATATGGGTAAAAAATTGAAATTGAATCTATATATTTACCCATGGGGGGGGTGAAAATGGTTCATTTTAAATCTCTCTTATTGATAATTTACTTTGGATTTTGATGTGATACCCTCGATTGAAATAGTGCACATTCCACAATAGAGACACCTTAGTGAGCAAGTCTAGAAGTAATAATGACCAATGGGGAGTGGGCCATCATTAAGTACGTTCATTTAAAAAAATGAATATCTAATGAATTTAATATATACTATAATTATTAATTTTAGTGATATCATCTTTTTTGAAATGTTGATATCGCACCCACAAATGGTGATATAACCAATAAAATGGTAATATTGATATTATAAATGGTAGTATCACGATAAGTTTGAAAATATCACTGAAAAAGGATGGAAATGTCAAATAAGTGATAAAGACTATTTGAAGAGGAAATATTGAAATGGTGGGAATATAATAAAAATATTGAGGTCACCTTGTCAAGTGATGATATCACCTTGATAAATAGTAAGATCACTAAACAAGCTAAAGAGGCTAGAAATAATGATAATGCCCTGTGAAATACTAGAATCACCATTGGAAACAATGACATCACCTTAAAAATGGTGATATTGTAAAAATTATAGAAATATTGAGGAATGATGATGATGCCTTATCACATGATAGGATCACCCTAATAAACAATGATATTGCCTTGCTAAATGATGATATCACAAAATTGGTAAAATATTTTTAAGGGGCAAAAATGGATTGAAGGTATAAGAAGCATTTTGTATGACATGAATAATGAATTTTTGGTGTTAATAGGCATAATTATTAATTATTATATGAGAATGTGAGTAGGTTGTCTAGATATATTTATTTGACATAGTGTGTTGACATGTTCATGATTGGTAGTAGCGAGTTTCTATGTTGATCACTCATGAGAAACAATTGTGAATGTTATGATGACCTAGAATATGGATAGAGGAGATATTTTCATTTCTTTAGGTAGTAATATTAATGCATATCTCACATATGCCAATGATTCAAATGGATAATCATTTTTGATAAAACTAATTGAGCATTGGCACTTAGAGACTAACACATTTCACCTACCTACTAGAGAGGTGACTGTGACTTTGGAGGAATTATGGCATATGTTATACATTCCTATTATTAGTTATATGATCCATTAGATGTAAATGGGTTTATTGGCTATGCAAACAAAATTTATTGGCATCACTGATGTCACCACTATGGATGCAGTAGACATTGATGCCTTGGAGGACCTATCCTTCCCAATAGATTGAGCACAACCACTGATTGATTAAGAAGTAGTGATTTTAATTACCATTTTCAATGGAATATTTATACCTAACAAGAGCATCCAATATTTTCATATTATATTGATAGGTGTGATATGAGATATGATGGACTTGACCACACATGTTACCTAGGGCCTAGTAGTATTGACCCAATTGTAAAAAGATATTCACATGATGGTATATTAATTGGGATAATTATTGGACCTTACACACTAATTTAGATCTAGGCCTAGGAGAACATTATTATAGAGTGACCATTAGGTGATTGTTGATAGTGACAACTAGAGGATTTAGTGGTATATGGCTAGTATGTGACATGAGAAGGTTAATGGGGCTATTAGGGAGACATAAATTTCTACAAGTGAGTCATTGATGAGATGGTGGATGAATATTTCATCTGGTGACCCTATATGCACATTTAATTTATATGGTGAGAGGATGTCATTATGACACAGTATATGACCACACCCTGTTATGTCATTGGGCATCATAATTTTAAAGTTGATTAATATATGACTGATCATGTGTAGAGGTAATTTGGGTGGTAGTAGGACATGCCTGATGGCCCCCATTATTTTTCCCATATGACATGAGATATTAGTGAGTTGGGGCCTCCCATTATATGAATGGTAGTAGTAGGTATATTTTTAATAGTTTAGCAAGTGGCCTAAATATATGAGGGAGGAGTGGAAAAAAAAGGAGTCGTCAGGACCTATGTAGCGTGTTGGGCACAATTTAGGCTAATATGACTAACCAGACCTAGAAATCCAAGGGGTGAGTAGTCGAGGACACATTAAAGATAGGTGAGGATAATGCTTCAATAGGTACAAGGGAAGGGAGTGATGCCAACTCAAGCAACTATTCATATATAAAGGTACCATTACAACATATGTCATTAAAATAGGTTGTGTTTATGGTTATATATTTTGGCTTAGAGAGCACTGGTAATAGAAACTGGCTATAGTAGTAATAATGACAATAGTAACAACAATAGTGGTAGTGGGACATACTAAAAGTAGGATGTGGATATGGGAGAGGGCCATAATATAGATATATATGAGGTCCATATATATGCTTAGGATACACATGTGACCCTTACTATTTTAGGAGGTTCAAGATAGACATCAGTCCAAGTAAGGCCATCTCAACTATGGATTTTAGATGATGCTCAAGAGACTATAAATAGGTTTGAGAGGGAGATTGTTTCTAGGGTAACATAGATATTTGGACTAGAGGGGGATGTGTTGAGATACTAAGGTAATCGATAATATCCTAGGGTGAGACCACAAGGTTATAAGGCCTGATTTTAGAGAGAGAGACATAGATTGATACTTTAGGGAGTAAGTGTCCTAGATGACCACCACAAAAGGGAAAATAACTTTGAAAGATGCATAGCTATCCATGGACATTAGTGAGAGAGATGTAGCTCAAATAGAGAAAGGATTAAAGAGATGCATAGAGGCATTAGGTAAATGTGCACAAGTTTCATAGAGAGAAATATATAATGAGACAACTAGTCATCAAGTAGGGATTATATAGGGCATTTGTAGATATGGCTTATGCCAAAGATGATGTAATATGGGCCAAGGATGAGGTTGTCTATTATCATAGCCTATATGAGATTGTATTACTAGTAGGGGTCAAAGCACCAAGCTTTAAGGAGCATCCCAAAGTCAGAGGTCTATTTTTACCTCTAGGTCATGACACACTTCAAGATTAGAGAGCTTAGCAACACAACCTTACACAAAATAGAGATTCATAGGGCCACCAAAAATATCAAGCATAGGACATATTTATGATCATACCTATCTTAGAGATGATCAAATACAAAGCTGATGTTTTGATTGTAGCTCTACATTTATATTTTGTGATATAATATGTGTGTGTGTGTGTATAAACATATATTTTTTAAATATATGTGTGTGTGTGTGTGTGTGTGTGTGTGTGTGTGTGTGTGTGTGTGTGTGTGTGTGTGTGTGTGTGTGTGTGTGTGTGTGTGTGTGTGTGTGTGTGTATGTATATGTATATGTGTGTGTGTGTGTGTGTGTGTGTGTATATATATATATATATTGTGTGTGTGTATATGTATATGTATAAACATATATTTTAAAATATATATACACATATATTCATTTTTTATCAAATGATGTATATATGATGCTATTTTTTATTCATATATGTTGGCATATGTTATTGATTATATCATTGATATTAATGTAGATGTACATTTATTTACCATGATTTTATTGTATTTAATTTACATGATGATGTTGTATGTGATCTAAATATAAAATTTAATTGAGGTTGAGATTTTTTTGTATCATTCGATCATGATGTTATACATGTTTATGACTAGTTTTATATTCTTATTTAGAGATGCATGTCTTGATTAACATAGATCTAGCCATGTTGTTTAGTTTGTTTTGATTTCTTTGATGATGAAAGATGTAATGATGTTTGAATTTTGATTTGGTACATGAATGGATATTAACCATCTCATGAGGAGATGATTTCTCTTTGCATGACGTTTATATATAAGTCTCCCAAGCAATTAATTATTAATTTTTTAAATAACAGTATGCATCATAATTAGAAAGAATCATGATAGCATTGTTTGTCACTTGTATAAGGACTAGTTTAGATGCAAATACTAAAAAATTGAGATCAATATATGAAAAATCTAGACCTAAGGTTGAAATCATAATACACAGACCAATAAATAAATAGATATAAATGTTAACAACTTGAGACCAAGATATGGATAATCAAGACCTAATCCAAAAAAACACAATGTACTAAACAAGATTAAATTAAAGAACTAAAATGTGAGTATAAATAAATAAACAAGAAATAAAAATATATATAAGATAGAAAACATAACACAAATCAATAAATAAAGAAATAATTAGTGTGAATGTGAATGTGGAAATAAGACATTACTCTTTGTCATATGCCCCAAGTCTAGGGAATGCCAGATAGGATAGTGTGACAAATTAAATAAAGATGGGGAAAAAAATAGTAAAGAACGGATGGCCAAGCTGACTTCAAATGCTCCATGTAATTGAACACTGATACATAATCCATGTGGACTGTCATGCCAAATGTAGTTATCCTAAGAATCAATAAAGAAGAAAAGTGTCAACAAAGATTAGGATGAAATAGATTAAAGAGGAAAATAAGAATGAATTGCAAAAAAATGAGAGCATAATATAATAAATCTCAAAATAGTGAGAGAATAATAAAATAACTCACAAAATTTTGAGAATGTAAATGAGAATAAAGGGAGGAAATAAAAATGGGAATGATAGTGTTTTAGCTATCTCCAGCTACCCCATATAGCCAAGTGTTGCCTACATAGTCCGTGTGGACCTCAAGTTGATGTAGTTATCCCATAAATTGGTTTGTAATGAATGGAAATAATTGGTTATTAAAGTGATCATTTGATAAATAATAATAATTACCCAAGTCATAGGCTAACACCTAAGGGAATGGGATAATCCAAAGAATGATTACATTTGATTGAAGGTAATGGAGATATCGTGATTTAGATAAAATGTTTCCCACTTATGAGATGGTAAAATAAAAAAATAAAGGCTTAAAAACATGATATTCAAATAGTTTCATGTAGAATAGAATCCATAGGGAAATTCACTATCCAATAGGATGAATAACTATGCAAAGGGTTTTGTGGTTTTACATCTCTTTTTTGGGACTTTATATTTTTTTAATGTTTAGGATTTATGGAAGTTATGAATGTTTTTGAGATTTTATTGAATAATATATACACAAGAGTATCCTTCAATTAAAATATATATGGGAATATAAACAAATATATAAGGAACTTTCTAGAAAAAGAAAAACAACCTTAATAGGGGCTCAAACAACAACTAAACTAGTTATAACAGGGAAATCTTGTAAAATGGTGAAAGTATGGGCTTAGAATAACTCATAAAATGGAAAGAGTGTGGGATTATAATAACTCCCAAAATAATGAGAGTGTGGAATATGAAAGGACTACCATTCCACAGTAGACCAAGGCACAAAAGGAACTATCCTTCAATAATAAATTAGGATGCGAACTAAATAGGATGGAATGGGAAATAAGATCATGAAGGAGTGAAAATCAGTTATTTCAAGGATTACCAAATAGGGAAACCATATAAAATCATTCTCATATTTTAAAATTATTTTGATAATGAGGTGTTGATGATTACCAAATCTAAACTATTTGTTGACCTATCCATTGAATTTATTTTTAGTACCTATAGGGTATAATCAAGGTCAAGATGGTAATAGGAGACAGCAAAAAGATAATACTTGAATCTAAAATTAAAAATAAAGGAAGGGGAATAGGAAAGGATGTGATGGGAATGCCCCTAAGTAGGAGCCCTCATAGACAATGTTTGATCACTTAAAACATATAAATATTTGAGATGCATAGTGTTCATGGGTTCATCGAGATCATATGCTTATGACGTAGCCAACATATACACCTCAAAATCATAATTTGAAATGATAATTAAAGGACCTATCTAATTTGTATCAAATTTTCCTTTATTCTCTTATTTTGCATTGGTTTTTTTCTAGTTTTCCTTCAATACAAGATCACCTACTTTAAAGTCTTGTGGGATGATGTGCTTGTTAAAACTATGGTGTTATCAATTCTGATATGCTTTGAGATTACTCATTATGACTACTCAATTCTCATATAAGAGTTTTATTTCTTGCATCCTGACCACTCGATAATATTCATCATCAATGATACCTTATAATGAAATGCACAGGGAGGGAAACTCGATCTCAATCACCAGAATGGATTTAGAGACAAAAACTAGGGAGTAGGGTGTTGAACTCTATTGGATCCCAAATTTTGTAATAAAATACTCAAGTATTTTGTAACATGGTGAAAAAGAGCAAGGGTGTGAGAACAACATGGAGTACCATGACATGGGAAAGGATAATGTAGAAGAGAATGTCATGAAAGAGAAATACTGAAGAACAATGTGGAAGATCTTAGTGCAAAAGTGTGAATTGATAAGCAACTTCCTCATAATTAGTGATATTTTTGTAAATGTTTATCACCGATTGGGTTTGGAAAAAAAATTGATAATAAAATTTTAGCTTAATTAGTTGATGTATTAGTGAGCAAGGAAAAATATTATCTCATCGAGTCAATCGATTAACTTTGAAACAATAATGTCTAATAGTTAGTGCTATTAAACAAGATCATATTTTCTTTGATACATTTTCTTTACAATGAAAAACTAATTGGGTACTAATAAATTAACTTAATCCTATATTAAATTAGATCTGGGGTATCTGATAAAGATAGTATAGATTGTCAAATACAAGGAAGTAGAGAATGAGCAAAAGATGCAAAAATCAGAGAAGTGCAGGATTATGATAAAAACATAGGGAGAAAAGGTGGTTATAAGGAAGTCAATAGAATCATTAGAGATTAATGAGATCAAAAATATAATACTGATCTAAGAAATAAGAGGAAATGAACATGAATATCTAACATAGATAGGGTCTATAGGGGTGGCTAGGCTTGAGTCAATAGGAATTAATTTTAGTGGCTCTCCACAACTCAATGTTATTAATGGCCATTGGTTATTCATAATTTTTTTTATTATTGATGTAACCAAAGGTGAGGGGTTTATATATGTATAAATACCCCTTAGATTTATTTATAAATTATTTTTGTCATGGTTGGATTTGATAGATTCATTATTGGATTTGTTTTTGATGTTATTGGATGTAATTATGAAATGGTTATCAATATAAAACTGAAGAGATAGTGTAATGAAGGAAGTATATTATAATATTAATGAATGAATGAAATATGATCCTTTCAATACAAATCATGTAATAATGACTAAACATAGTAACTCAAGTGCCTAAATAATATTGAGTTACCAAACCACCATCACATAATGAAATCAATGAGGATTGTTCTATGTTATACACCTCAAGTGAGCATGTGAGGTTACTCCTAGCATGATATGCTGATGGAAAAGATCATTGGAAACTTATTTCCATTGGGCACATAACTAATACTTATTTATGTTAAGGAATAAGGCCCAATATTTTTAGTTTCATTATCGAGACACATTGAATTTGTTAGAATGATGGTAGAAAGATGCTCAAGCGACTATATTTGGAAAATATCAAGCACTAGGTTGGTACTATATAGGAATACTTTATGCTTCAGTATATTAAACTATAAATTTATACATGAACATGGGTAGAGTAACACCTATATTATTCTATATATGAAATGTTCATTTTATAATTACATGTTCACTTACATGTTTGGCTTTCGGCATATGCACAAGACCACTCAAGAAATTATGGATGGAAGGATCCTTAATCAGTAGAGAAAAAATGGCCTTAGTAAATTTTAAATATACTTGGACATGTGCAATGGATGTGTAGTGGAAAGGAGTGATCAATATCTACATTTTGGAATATGTTGTCTCTACATATTTTTATCCAAAATAAGTAAAATTCAAATTTTTGAAGGAACCATGTGGGAGGTATCTCAAGAAATTTTATTTAGAAAATAAGAAGATTATGGTTGATTCTAGGCTTGAAAAATTCCCCATGGATAATTAAACTCTATCATTCATGATTAGAATAATTGATGGGGAAATGGGAGGATATGCATCAGTATGGTATTGGTAGTTCAGCATGGAATTCAGATAGTGAGAACTAGGGAAGTGTAAGTATGATGAATTTAGAATTAATTCCATGAGAGTTAATGATCCCAAAGGAAAGTGGGAAGATACCAAAAGTGCCAAAATAATATATAGGAGGGAAGAAAGTCATGGTGAGTACTCGTTAACCATGGATTCATGCCCTTTTCTAGAATAGGTACACATGGAAGAAATATGAAAAACATTGATAGCAAAACTTTATCCAAATAAACCCAATTCCCCCACCACAAACCATGCTCATGCATTTGTGTTTGATGAAATTATTGTTAAATTTTGGGAGATTGAAAGCACATAATATAAAGTTGAATCTGAAACTAAAATCATAGAGTATCTAGAATTACAAGATCAAGATAATACTTTACCATTGATTTCTACCTTTATATTAAAATAATGACCTATGGCTCACCTTGGAATGCCTGGTGGACCAAATATAACTAGTGGGAAGACTATAATACCAATAATAACTAATCAACCTCCCCAAATGCCCATTATATTTGGTGCACCTATTATTGCAGGAGGCACAAGAGATAGTATTGATAGTGGTTCTACTAGAGTTAGAGGATCAAGTAGTGGTGCAAGAGTATTGATAGACCATCACTTTAGGGTTTAAGAGGAAATGGAGGAGTGCCATATTAAGGTCCACTGTAATCACCTAGTTCACCTACAATATATTATGAGATGACACTTCACTTGCCTGAATATTGAGGCATTGAAAATGTATCAAAAAATGTTCACAAGTGTGAACTCATTTGGTGAGTGTAGGGCATCACTTCTTCAGAGCAAAAGTCAACTCAATTTTTCACTACTTTATTAGATAAAACACATAAATGGTACCAAAAAATTTATTCTCAATAAGTAGTTGTGGATTATGAATTATTAAAGGTTGTTTTTCTCTAATAATTTCATGTCCTAAATTTGAGCAATAAAGTATTATTACCTTAAGAGATATCAAGAAATAACTCACTAAGAATGTGCATACGTATGATGCACTTTTGAAAATTCTTATTTTTAGCAATCATTTGATATTAACCCAATATAACATGCTTAGTGGCTTGTGGGAGTTTTATTACTTTTATTTTACGAGCCTTATCTCACAATAATTTCATTGAACCACACAAGGCATTGGAAGCCAATCTCGATACCAAGCCATGGGAAGTATAAAAATGGGAATCAACCCCTTTACGGAGGTTCAAATCATTATGATGGCTTCTCAACTAGAGAATTTTATATCCAATAATGCTCATGACACATACAACAACTTATGGTGCATTAACTATGAAGTGGAAGGCCATAACATGAACAAATGTACATGGAGGAATGTTCATGTTGTATTGAAACAATGATGTGAAATTTTCAACAAATATCATGATGTAAGGAGTTATCCATTGATTCAACATGCAACCCAAGTTAAAGTTTCACTATACTATAAAATATGTGATGTATATACACATGATACCAATGATTGTCAGATCATTAATGATTTTAGTGATGCATGCAAGCAAGGTATGCCCCAAACTTACATAGCTAAAAACTAGGAGGTTGGTGGAGGTCAATATTATAGAGGTCTAGGGTGTGGTTATGGATGTTGAGTTGGTCATTTTCCACCTAAGACATGTTACAAGTATGGATCTTTGAACCACTACCGACATGATTGTATGGTTTATCCAACCCATGCCTTTTGTAAAAAGGAACATTACTTGGAAGAATGTCTCAATTTTTATGATATCATTACTAAAAAACAAAATGATAAGGGCATTGGGATGATATATGTTTCCAAAAATCTTAATAATTAATGGATATTGTACCCTACCACTCCACCATCTAGACCTAAGGTCAATATCACTACACAAAGTGGCACTTATTCCCAACCAATTTCAAATCCACCTACTAAAAAGTTTCAACATGTATAACCTCATATAAAACACTATCCTGATGCTCAATGACAAAAATAAGTGTTGCATGAGATAATGACCTTAGTCTGGGAACTACAAGGCAAAATTGAGTCCTCAAAGGATAAGGATGCTAAAATGTGATTTGAGATGCAACAAGATATAATACCCATAGACTCAATTCATGATGATTTATGGGAGATATGAAAACTCTTCCTTAATGAAGACATCATTCCTCTCCTAAATAATTGGATATGATAACCAATTGTAAATAATTCATAGGACCATCTTTTGAACCATGCATAACAATAAGAGAACCATATTCAACCAAACCCCAAACATGACAAAAAGGTCCTTGTCAGTACATCTATTTATGGCTAGATGTTTTGTGACATCTTGGTATAAATTGTCATGGAAGTTAATGTTATAACTAAATACATATGCAAAAATATGGGGATCCCCCCTTTGTAACCCTCCCCACATGTCTTATTCATGGCCAATAAGAATTGTGCACTACCCATAGGCATTATTAAGGATGTCAATGCTAAAATTTTAGGCACCACATTCAAGGATGATTTTGAGGTAATCGAGCTTGCTAAAGTTGATGACTCCCTTACTCTTTTGGGTCAACCTTGGTGTTATGAAAACAATACTAACTTGCATTTCAAGAAAAGGTATATCATATTTAAAAATAATACTCAACACATAGCCATACCTCTAAATAATGACCAAGGACCCCCATTTATGGAACCCCTTAATGTTGATTAGGATTTTAATACAATCTATAACATTACTACTCAAGGACATGAAAATGTGAATCCTACTCCTGATGGCATATTGTGATGGGAAGGCACTCGATCTATTTTTGACACTACTAGTGTCACTTGTGACCAATGGGATCAAAACACATATGATTTATCAAGGTGAATCTATGGTGTTTTAGAAAGCCACCTAAATTACCCTTAAAATCTTACTCAATGCCAAAAAAATGTTCTCCTCATTGGTGGATGCTTGATGGTTGGATAACCCTTATATTTGGACCATGCACCTAGGTTTCATGGATATATGGAGGTCTAGGAACACTTATAGTAGTTAGATTATTACTATGTTAATGAGGATGAAATGTTCTATGTGATCACCTTTTTATTTTAAGGGGCAACTACTCAATGGTGGTATATTCATTGGTACTAATTAGATACATGGGAACAAGTACATGTAAATATCCATAATCACTTATAACATGATAACTATGTTCATGCCACCTTGAGTTATAATGTTATTAATTTTTTGAAATAACATATGACATAATGTGAAAGCCATTAGAGCAATGATGAAACATTTTTACCAAAATTATTATGGGTATATGCATTTTATGCTACCTTGAGTACCGAGGCTAGAGTATGGTACATTCACCAAAAAATGCATAAATACACGGATACCTATAAATGCATCAAACATGGTTTACTTGACACCTTTACATTTTATTCACTAAATATATATTTGAATTTATATCTATAAGTGATCCATCAGGTAGTTGTGGGCAATCAGGTACCATTTGAAGATTAGATATGAGATATGTATGGTACAACTAAGGATAATTTGTCCATCTTTAAAGAACCTAATACTCCTACCATGGCACAATTGGAATAGCAATTCCACTCTAAATATGACCATCAAGAACATATCTAAGAGGGCAAGTAAAAGGTTGTGAACCAATTTCATGAGGTATCAGTTCAGATCAACCAAAGCCATCATTTAACCATTTAAATATACATATAGAGTATGGGGTGTGTGATGTCAGAGATATGATGGAGTATTAGTAAAAACCATACTCTATGCCATTCTAAATGGTTTAGGATAACATTGGAATGAATGATGCACCTAAACTAGCCATGATTTGGAATTATTGGTCTTATGTTGAGATAACCAAGATCTTTACACTTTTGCATGAGTACCAAGACATTTTCCCACAAAATTACATGAAAATGAATTGAGTGCATAAATTTTTGGAAAAAATGCACATCAAGTTGGTTAAAGGCACTCGACTAGTAAGGAAATAGTCGTATCAGATGAACCCAAATCTATATGCTTAGGTTAAAGAGGAAATCGATAACATGTTGCATGCTAAAGTTATTACTCTTATTGACAAATCTAAATGGGTTAGTCCAATGGTGACTATCATCAATAAATATGGTTGTGTTCACATTTGTGTTGAATAGAGGATAATAAATGTGGTATGTGTAATAGACCCTTTCCTAATGCCTTTCACCAAGGAAATTTTGGAAGGTGTTACTATGTAAGAGATCTACACATTCACCGATGACTTTTTTGGCTATCGCTAAGTCCAAATTACTGAAGAAGAAAAAGCAAAGATAAAATTTACAAATAAATTTGTTTATTTTTCATATAATGTTATCTTTTGGCCTTAAAAATTCACTATTTGTGTTCTCATGTATTATGGTATAGGCTTTCAAGGATTTCATCCACAAGTTCCTTTAGGTGTACTTAGATGATTAGACTATGTATGGTTTAGTGTGTGACCACTATGATAATTTATGCCTCATGCTCAAACATTTTTGGTAGCTTCATATTTCCTTGAGTCTAAGGAAATGCATCTTTTCCACCCCATTTGGAACCTTATTGGGACATATTATTTGTCAGGATGGCTTATTGGTGGATCTGGCTAAACTCATGGTCATTGTCTAACTCTCAGCTCTAACCACTCAACATCAAGTTCATGCATTTTTAGGTCACATGAAATACTTTGGGAATTCCATTTGGGGTTATGCTAACATATCCACCCCAATAGAAGAACTACATAATCATAATGGCCTATTGTTATAGATTGTTAAACATCAACAAGTGTTTAAGACCCTAAGAGAGAAATTGGTGATTTTACCCATTCTCTAGTTATCAAATTGGAACTAGCCATTTCATGTACATATTGACACTTTAAGCATGGTATTAGGTGTTATATTGACACAACAATGTGAGGTAAACCTTGATCATCTTATAATATTAAATATGGGTATCATGGCTCTACCCATGGCATGTTTATCATGGTACCTTTTGTCCCTTATAGGATGGATTCCAATGGTTGTTGTCACTTAAACCTCTTTTACCTATCATTAACCTTCTTGTGGTTCAGTTTTTCCTTCATAAAGGTGAACCTTTAAGCTTATGTAAGCAATTCCATGTCATCAAAAAGCAAGAGTAAAATTCAAAAAAGAAAAAAAATCAAAAGAGCCAAGAAAAAAATTATGGGTCATTCTTAGCATTCACAAACTACTCCCTTCAAGGACAACTATAAAATCATATCAAAAATTGCTCAAAATATAAGGTAGACTAGTCTCTTGAAGGATAACTATCAAAATTCTTAAACAAATCACACAAACTTAGACCACTCCCTTGAAGGATGGTTGAGTAAAGCATTTGTCAAAGCATAACAATTTCTTGGAAGCTTCTTGAATTGATCAACTTCCCCAACCTTTCCAAGAAAAAGCAAAATATCAAACAATCCATCATCAAGATAAAAAAGCAAAAATAATTTTGGAATCCATAATTAGCTCTCATAATTAAACTTCTCGCATTGATCAGTTTACACCTTATATGGAATAGATTTTTTTGTACTAGCTCTTTGGTAACCTATAGAAGATGCATGCTAGTCTCACAATAAGGGTCCATTTTCATCCATCTCACCTTTATACACTCTAAAAAATGGATTTTGAGCTTACTTGACATTATGTGATCAAGACACCTTTTTAACCAACTAAGGAATGCTCATGCAAAACATTCAAAGGGATTATGTTCATACACCAATCATAATTTGGTTTGTTTTAGTCCTTACCAAAGAAGAAGAATCATGCCTTCTTCTTATTCTCTTATAATCACTTGTTGATTCATTCAGTTAGACATTTATCTCTTGTTTGCCTTCTATTTCTCACATCTAGTTTTTTTATTTAACATGCTTTATGTGTTTTTCCTTAATCTAACCATAACCATACCCACCTTATATCATCATCGCATCATAATCATAAAACAGAATCATTATCATAATCATTAAGAACCATGATCAAGTAACATCACATCCATAAACCATAGCAAAACCATGAACATAATCAAATCAACATCTCATACCATAACCATAACCACCATATGAACATAACCATGTTTACATAAATCATAACATGATAATAATCATAAACATAAATTAAATGATCATAATCCATGACATAATATCAACATCATCATCATAAACAATAAAAACATCCCTAACTCTCAACACAAACCATGAATTAAATGATCATATCCATAAGAAACACCAATAAACCATAATCACATCCTGAACATAGTCATTTCTAAAATCATAGCATCATTGTAGACATAAATCAAATAACCACATCATCACATGCCTAGCTAAAGAGAGTATACACAAATCATAACATGTTAATCATCATAATCATATCAACATCATCACATAAATCATCCATAACCATGAAAAACAATCCATGAACAATGATCATATCTATATAACACAAGGTCATACCAAAGTATACATGTCTCTGAAAATATCTATACATCTCACCACATTAGCTCATAAGTCAGTATCAAAAATCATGTGAATCAAAATTACAATGTCTAAGACCCTAGAGCAAAACTACCTCTTAGAGCCTACCCTCCTGCACTTGGTTATCCACCTGTAGATGTGGCCCACTGACTTGGTGTTCCAATACCAGACCCTCTAGCCATACCTTCTCTATAATCACCCCATTTGGGCTTACCTGGTAGATGTCCAAAATCCAAAGCCTCATAATAATGAAGCTACTCCACTATTGTTATGTACTATGATGGGCAAATAGTGATTGGTGGTCTTGTGGTGTTGTTCCTCCTCCTACCTACCTTAGATAATCTCTCTCTTGAGTAACCAAGGCTAATTGAACCCTAACTTGATATCTCTCCCCTATCAAAGTAGACACCTAACCGTATGCTCCTACCAATGATGCATGCACTGCTACCAAGGATGCCTGTGCCACAACTAGAGTTGTTTATGTCTTGTCCCTCTTAATTTTCACTACCTATATATCTATACCACCAACTCCCACATACTGATCACCCCTCCCTACATCGACATTCATGTCTTGTTGGCCCCTGTCATCTCCTCCAAAAATAGTTACAACATAGAGTGCTTGGTATCATGCAGGGTAGCCATCTATAACACCTACATCATCTACATCTATCCTCACTATCAACTCTTCATGATTAATAGAAATGTGAACTAGCTATGGATTAGGTAGTGGAAACTCTACATCTTCCCTCATGTATCTTGAAAATGGACCTAGGATGTCTTAAACCATGTTAAACTACCTCTAGACCTTATCAAATGGAATAAGCTCTATCTCAGGCTCTCTCCTTCCATAGATCCATCTGTAGCTCTGAAGTGATAGAGTATGTCTAGGATAATGAGCCTAGTCTAGAAACTTGACACATGATCTCCAAATAACATCTCTTACCACTAGTGCCTCTAGTCAGTCTTTATACTAGTCTATGTCATGTGCTCCTCCTCTTGGTCCTAAGAGGGCATAATCACATCTCTATCTCATGTAACCAAACTTGAAGTCCATTTGCACATAACCCTCTCATGGTAGTCTCATAGGCTATAGCCCCTATATGTGCTAGTAAGCCCAAAAATGAAGAACAAACCCAAAATTGATCCCATACCTCTTTTGGGCACATAATCCCCATAGCTCCTAGTAAATCTTAACTAATAACACAAGTGCCCACGTAAACATTATGTGAACCAAAAACACCTCAACTAGTAGTCCCAATAATAAGGGAATCTCCCACTAATAGAATCAAGTAAAGCATAGCATGTGACCATTATCATCATCATAGTCAACAACTACCTCACATCCCTACCCCTTTGATACATCATTCTATAGTGGAAGCCCCCTGAGTGCCACCTCACATACTCATGGTCATCTCCATACAAAATCTCCATCATCTCATCCCACTCATCCCTCTCAATTTGGTAGATTGGCTTACCTTGTATAGGTAGTTGTATGATCCTATGCATACCCTCAGCTAAAATGGTCAGCTCACCTATATGTAACAAGGTGTTAGTAGTAAGATCCCATCTCTAGATGAGTGACACTAACATCACTGCATCCCATTATACATGTTGGTAATATCTCATACTACCAAGGCCCACCTCCATATGGTCCCAATTTGTAGTAGTCATGCCTCATTGAATCTTATCAAAAATCTAGGGCACCTAGTCTCTCATTTGTATATGTTCTTGTGCCTATAAGGTTTGATAGTAAAAACCTTAGTCATTGCCATATTTTGCCTTTAAACTCTACCTATCACCCCTACCTCCTATTTTAACCTACTACACCTAATTTGACCCATAACAAAGACTTACCTATTCTACCTTGCCACATCTACTTAAACCTTTATCAAAATCACTACCCTTTTTATCTTCACCATTAACCATTTACCCCCACCATTTACCCTATACCCTTATCCATTACCCATTAACTATCCACTATTCACAAAAACTACTAACCATCAACCTTAAACTCTCAAACATTAACCTTAATTTTTAACTTTTCCTTCAACACAAATCATCATTTGATCGAATGCCAATGGTCGACTATTCTCATAATTGACCATCAATGGTCAGGTGACTAACCACTGATGGTCACCATAAAGTGACCTATTTATGGTTGTTTATCAAACATCGATGGTTGATAATGATCAATGATGGCTGATACCAACCACTAATGATCACTGTGTAGTGATCATCGATGATCAAACCAAAACCCACCCCCCCCAAAAAAACCAAACCAATAACAAACTCACTCACACCCTTATCTAATCTAGAGCCTACCCTCCCCTATCTACCCTACCCTTCCAAATTTACCCTCTACCCTACCAAATTCCACTGCAAACCCAAAAAATAACAAAAACCTAGCCATAGGTCAAAACAAACAAATAAAACAAAATAAATGAATTTAATTACATACATTTACAAATTTGAATCTACACTACCAATTTAAGGACACACCCTACCTCATTCTTCGACCATCATTAAGGATGAACCTTGGGAATCACCACCTAACCCCATACTCTTCCTCATCCCCTTTGCATCTTCATCAAGTCAAACCTCTAGAAAACTCAATCAAATCAACACTCTCATTCACCCAATCAATCACCCTCACACAACCATCATTATTTTTCTCAAAAGTACCATGAGCTAGTCATCAAGGATCAAAGTTCATAATGAGAGAATAAGACCCACAATGGCTCTTTAATCTTTGCCCTTTTAGGGATGACATGTCACTATTGATGGTTAGGGTGACCATTGATGTCAACCCTAAGGGTCAATCTTGACCATTGATGGCCACATTTTAAGGGTTTTTTCCTCAAAACAATTTTTTAAACAACTTTTCAAACAAAACCAATTCACTACCAAACCACTAGAGATAACCTTCTCTAACAAACTAAAACTAGTCACTTTACCTCATCACTAGCCATTTTATCCCAACTAAGCACATATTTTTTGACAACCTTACCTTTGTCCTTTTGACCAACTAATTAAATTTCGATATCAAACAATTTTAAACTTGCATTACCTTGTGTACACTCAACCAATTTCATGTCTTTTTAAGAGCACTTCCTACATTTAATAGCCATGAGTATGTTGACCTTGTCTAAGAGACTAGCATTTCTAAGTGTACCCAACTACCATGCCTAAATGTAATCACACGGTCTACTTGTTACTTGTCCTTCTAGCGTCGACCTTATTTTTTACCTATTCAACCATGAAAACCTAGTCACTATATGATCTTGGATATCACACTTAGTCACACTTTGTGCACATGTTTATGCTTCAGTGCCCAACCTATCACCAACTTAGTCAACAAATTTAACCAATCATCAAACCTACAACTAATTCCATTTTACCTCATCAATTCCTATTTTGATGGGGATCACCTCTTCCCATGTTCAGGGTAGCCAAACCTTTGACCCACCATCTATGTTTTGTTTTACATCTTGTTGATATAAACCACATAATAAAAAAGGGGAAAATGTAGACTCTATAAAACCATACACCATGGTTATAAATGTTGAATGACCTTTATACTACCTTAGGACCCCCTAGGGACCATCTTTGACCTTTCAACCACAAACCTAAGTCAATTTAATTAACTATCCAACACAGCTTTGGACCAACTTGTCCTTCACCCTACTGACTACCAATGGTCACCCTAACCATTGACGATTAAGCTTAACCATTGACGATCAAGTTTTTACTTCCTCAACACTAAACTCCCACTTTAACTCCACCTTGCTTGTTTATATTTAGCTTGTCTATATCTATGTGTGAATCAATGTATGTTCAAGTTAAAATTAGAAAAGCTTATTAAATTACTTGTTTGAACCAGTTATTCTACCTCTCCCTTTTTCTTATATAAAGAGAGGAGGAGGAGGTGAAATATCCATTAGGCATCATCAACAATCATTAGAGCTTCTTATATCCAAAACTTCTTTTATAGGTCTTCTTCCAGTGAAACAACAAGTATGACAGAGATCCAAAGTATTATTTTTCATCTGTCACAACCAAGACACCATTACTATACCAAAATTACTCTAGACTCCATTAATGAGTTCTTAGTTACACACCTCAACCATTCTCTAGATCAACAAGTTAAGCATGTGTTTTTAGTAATTAGTTACTTTATTTCTATTCCACAACCAAACCAGCCCAAACCAACCTTCTAGAGTTTCATTTTGTAACCTTGTCAATCAACTTATTGAGCTAGAACAAACCCATAGTAACTACTAATGGTCACCCTGACCACTGATAGTCTATTCGAACCATCGATGGTCACCCTAACCACCAATGATCACAACCTAACCACTAATGGTCACTGTGTGATAGATAAATAGTAAGTTGATTTACCCACTAGACCCTAACCAAAACCCCATTTTTGATCTTTTACCTGTTCATAACACATCACCTTATTTTTTGAACCACACTTGATTTATTTAGCATTAGTATTAATCTATTTATTGTTATAATTAGTCATATTTATCTCTTATCAAACACTTCTTGTATTTTAATTTTTAGTATATTCTATTATTTATGCAAGTAATCTATCTTTCATTTTTAGAACTTAAGTATTTAAGAATGTGGATTGACATCCCTTAAGGAAGCCTATGCTTTTGATATCTAGATTATGCTAGGCAATCCACCCAACTACCTATCTAACCAACCATTTTTTTTAGTGTTTTCTTATCTGTAGGTCATTCCTCCCTTAATAAAGGTGAGTCTTCACCATCATCTGATCAATGCATGCACAACATACCAAGTTATTATACCACACCCTTATTAAGTTTATTCTTTCTTTCTTCTAATAATATAAGCAAAAAAATATTAAAATACTTAGGACTAAATCAACAAGGTATTATTGAGCTTGTTTCTTCTACTAATCACAAAGGTACATGAGGTATTGGATACAAACTACATAGGGATGACCTCTCAGATCTTGAGAGTGATATTAATTTATTATATAATGAAGATGATATTTCCTATGATGTAAATTCATATTATAATATCTATGATGATTTCACTGACACAAACCTATTTAATACAAATTCCATTCTCATTATCACATCTTCTTCTAAATTTCCTTATATCTTTCACTACCTTGAATTCATCAACTAGGTTCATCAAGATCACACCATACCATTAGATGACTTCCAAAATGAAGAAGCACTATTAGAATTCTTGGGTATTTGAGATAGCCTACCAATTGAAAATCACAAACAAGGCTTGGAGATAATGTTAGACCATACCACTTACTTTGGAGAGCAGGTGAACTTTCTTGATCAAAATAATAAATAAAATAAAACATTGATATCCTCTAGTGAAAACCTCACTAAGGCATTTTTGGACTAGGGAAAATGTAAATAAAAAGACAATTCCTTTTATGAAAACCTGTCTCAAGCACCAATGGATAGGGAAGTTCAACTCCCTCTTCAGGAAACTCATAGTCCTACACATTTGCATCTTACCTTTGGATCATATATTGGTGCATAAGAATAATGAGTATTCTAGAAGTTGGTTCAAGATTTTAGATAAAGATTAATTAAGTATCCATTACTTGAATCAGGTGATTTTGATTCTTCTTACATGGGTGGGCCAGATGAACCACCATCAAGTGATGAAGATTAGTTTCCCTTTGTGCCAATTTTATTATAATATAGTTATACATTGTTAGTAGAAGATACCACTGAAGATAATATTGGTATGACTGATGATCCCCAAATGGTTATGCTTGGTGCATCCCTCACTGTATAAGAACATGAATTCATCATTACCATTCTTTGATATTTAATTGACATATTCAAATGGTCTTATGCAGTTGTGCATAAGTTGGATTTGTCTTTGGTTGTACATAATCTTTTTGTGCTCCTGAATGCCAAACCCATTAAATAAAAACTATAGAGACTATGGTTTGTTATCCTAGTCAATAAAAAATTGTCAAAATTATTGGGGGTAGGCTTCATTCATCTAATTGATTACTCAAAATAGATATCAAACATTGTCCCAGTTAATAAAAAACCATAATGTATTCATTTATGCAAAAACTTCATTGACATCAACAAAGCATGACCGAAAGATAATTTTCCATTACCCAATATCAACATTATTATAGATTCACCATCTTATGAAATGTTATTTCTCATGGATGGTTTTTTAGGATACTTCTAGATCAAAATTGCACTAGAGGATCAACATAAAATAATGTTTACCACTCTATGGGGAATATTCTATTATCAAGTCATGACATTTACCTTGAATAATGTTGGTACTACATACCAACACAACATGACTATCATCTTTCATGACATGATGTATAATTTTTTTGAATACTATGTCGATGACATCTTGGGAAAGTCAATAATATGAGCCACACATCTAAATTTTTTAAAAAGGATCTTTGAGAGACTTTGTAAATATAAGGTGTGCCTCAACCAAAATAAATGTGTCTTTGGATTCATATCTAAAAAAGTAATAGGTTTCATTATTTCCTACCACATAATTGAATTCATTGTAGCCACGGTGAAGGCCATCATAAAAATTCCTCCCTATTAAAATTTGAAACAACTCTATAGTTTACATGGTAAGATCCAATCTATTTGATGCTTTAATTCACAACTCATTGATCACCACCTTCATTTCACTCATCTCTTGAATAAGGGAACCACTTTTCACTAGGATGTCAACTATCAAATGGCATTTGAGCACTTAAAAACCTATTTGGTAAATCCACCAGTGTTATATCTATCAACACCAATAAAATCCCTCTTACTCTATATCTTAGTAACCAAACATGCCTTTGGGGCACTCTTGGTCCAACATGATGACCAAGGAAAATAACACACAATGTACTATCTAAGTAGGGTATTGATCATTTATGGGCATAACTATATAGCTATTAAAAATGCATGTTTATCATTAGTCTTTGCATCATATAAATTACATCACTATATGTTGAACAAGATTTCTATTATGAAAATGTTGATCTCCTCAAATATCTTATTTCCAAAGTAGCATTGACATGTCACATGACCAAGTGTATTATGTTTCTTAGTGAATTTGACATTGAATACACTAATCACGAGTTCATCAAAGGGCAAGTGATTAAAGATCAACTCACTAAGACACCTTTGTCAGATACCCATCCATAACACATGCATTTCCATGATGAATCTATCTTCACTCTTTAAGAGTCATGTCAATGGAAGTTATATTTTGATGATTCCTTCATAATCTATGGTTTTAAGGCAAGTATATTATGCACTATGCCATAGGGGGATCTCATTATTAAGGATTTATAGATTGATTTTCCATGAAAAAATAATATTTCAAAATATGTAGTACTTATTGGGGGATTTTCCTCATAGTACAATAGAACATTCAATAATTTGTTGTATATAGATATTCACAATTAATCATCAATCAGGTTACATACTAGTATCAAACAAAGGATGAGAACCTTGTGCCCTAAAAATGCATGGTTAAAAACCTAAAGAAACACTTTGAATACATCTATTTTGAGTAAATACCAAAAGACAACAACTAATATGTTGATATCATGATAACCATTGGGTCTTTGATCAAGATATATTCCAATGTTTGTGAGTACCAATTTCTAATTGAAAACTTTCTTATGTTAGCTTATAGTCATCCAGATAGTGAAATGATATGTGATATTGATGGTCCTAATTCCCATTGGTACCAAGATATATATACCTATCTCCAAGACCACATTCTTATCATTGATCTAACACAACCAAAATAAGTTATTTATTCATAATGCATCTTGTTACACTTTACTGGGTTGTATGCTTTATTGTAGAGGCTATGATGGGAAATTTCTTAAATATTTAAACTTGGGTGAATCCAAATTATCACTAAAAGACTTTCATGAAGAGATTTATGGGGCCCATAAAAAAAATGGTCCTTTCCAAGAAACTCCTTAGATTCCCTGTACTATTGGCCAACAATGGAAGCAAATGCATGTGCTCATGTCAATAAATGCCTTGATTTCCAAAAGCATGGTGATTTAATTCAAAACCCTTCATGAGAACTTCAACCTATTAATTCTCCTTGGCCATTTTATACATGGAGACTCAATCTCATTAGTAAAAGAAAACCCCAATTCCTCTGATGGACATATGTAATGAAATTACTTAGATGTTTGCATAGAATAAGCAAATATGAGAGATCACACAACAACAATTGAAAATAGAGTAGAATAATGGATAATATAATAAAGCCACTTCAAGGGGGAAACTTCCATAATAATGCACTAAGAGCAGAATACTTAACATGATGATCAAAGACTAACCACTACCTCCTATATATAGTCTACTTATCCATGGTTATTTCATGGGATGACCCAACTAAGAACATAAAGAAATGTAACAAGAATATAAAAGAGGTATGTAAGCCACAAGTAATCCACAAATATCCCAAGACACACCAAAGGTTAAGGGCATAGTATGCCCCTCCCCTTGAAAACAACATTGCCCTCAATGTTGAGTCAACTCTAGATGTTGTTATACAAAGGATTCATCCTCCCAAGTATCATCTTCACAAGGTAGATTATTCCACTTGATCAGGTACTCTTTAATCACTCAAGACCACAATTTCTTAGTGCATATTTGAAGTATTGCCTTATAATCAAGAACAACTCTTCCTTCCTCATCCAATTCTAGTAACTCAATTTGGGTAAGGACTTTGTGTCCAGTGAATTTCTTTAGGCATTATACACGAAATACTAGATGTATGTGAGTGGATGAAGGAAACTCTAACTTGTAATCCATGTTGACCAAATTTTTGCCTTTCAAGCCAAAATTAGGCACCCTTATTTGAAAACTCAACCACCTATCTATATCTTTGGTTAGACCCAGTAATGAAGTTTTCATTCAGGAGAAGTATCATGTACAAAACCTATAGAAAATGTATGATTTTAATTCTTTTTGGATTTTTTTTTGGTCTTTTTTTAAACCTTCTGGTATTTTATTTTAAATTAAGTGTTCATTCTTTCAGAGGTTTCATCTTCAAGTTTTAATTCTTTCAAGTTTCTTGTTTAAGCCTTTTAAGAATTCTTTTAGACTTTTTGTTTGAGGCTTTTTCCCCTAAGTACATTTATTTCACACAAATTGTCTACACAATTTTTCCAAAGGGACATTTACAATTTATGCAAATGACACTTGCCTTTCCAAAGGACCCTTTTAAATTTTTTGAGGGGTATGTTTGTAACTTTTTTGAAGGGTAGGTGAAAACTTTATTGAAGGACTTTTTTCAAGAAAAGACACTTTCAAATAATTTGAGTGATCACTTGTATTCCTTCTGAAGGGTACCTTGCATTTTCTCGAAGGACCATTGCAACTTTTTTGAAGGATCATTTTCAAATGTTTGTGGGAAGGCGAACCATTGAAAAAGTGCCAAAGGGTTCTTTTTCAAAGGATAAAACCATTTCAAGAAGTTCAAAGGATTATTTTTGTGAGAAAGTGGACCATTTCAAGAGATATTTACAACTTTCCCAAAGAGTCACAAGCAAAAATATGAAAGGTATGTTTCACTTTCCTGAAGGGTCATTTAAAATAACCAAATGGATCCAAATAGATAGTTTGAAGGAATTATTTTTGAAAAATTGTCCTCAGAATTCTTTTAAAATTTTTGAAAAGGTGCCAAAGTCCATTTCTTTTAGACATTTTATCTGTGGGAATTCTGAAGGGTATAAAAGACCAAGTAGGAAAGCTGAAAGAAAAGAAAGAAACATAAAGCTTGAAACAAATGATTTCATTTGAAAAAATTGTCCAAAGGAAGGAGTCCGTAGAAAACCCAAAAAAAAGAAAAGACCAAGCAAAATAAGCTACCGACAAAAATTCTAAATGAAATTTCCATGGGAAGGGTGAAAGAATGTTTAAGAAAATTGTTTGGAGACAAGTGCTGAGGACAAGAAGTCTGAAGAAAATACCTAAGGTGATGGCCCATAAAATTTTAATTTCAAGCTACAAGGAATAACCATTGGAGTTTAAAACAAAGTGTGAGAACCTAAAGATAAATATGGAAGTGACACGTGGTGGAATTATAAAAATTTATGCACAACAAGTGGAAATAGGTAGGTTGATAGTTTAAGTTGTTACACCATTTCACAGGTTGATGAGCTAGTAAAGAGAAGCTAATGTCAAAACAAATTTCTAATAGTTAGATCCATTTATGGCAAAACATAGTTTGCAATGTCTTTATTCTATTGGTATAACCATCAGAAATATCTTACAAAATGATAGTAATTATTCCTATTCTTATATTGACACATGTCTGATTGTTCTTTGCATTTCATTTGTTTGACCTCTCTCTCTCAAAGGCTATATATATGTATTCTTTCTACTCATTTAAGAGCCTCCACTGGTTATAGTGAAACTCTGGCTAGATCTGTATTGGTAACTCTTAAAGAAATATACAAGTGATTTCTCCATTCACACATTTCACTATTGAGTATAAGTTCAAATATTTCTGCTAATGGCTAGTGAAAGGGTTATTTTCTAGCATGTCAATCTATGGTCACTTATCAATGTGTAGAAGGGATGATGTTGTAGTTATATGTTAGCATTATTTACTAAGTGTATAAACATTTTAGAAGTGGTATATGTGTATTCTATTTGTATAATCAATCATCACCCTCCTAAATTTTAAGTACCTTCCTGAATCTAACTCATGAAATATTGATGCAGTAATGTCTTTGTTGTGACTTTGTGTGAAACATCCTTGTTTACCTTTAAGCAGTGGTTTTATTCATTTAGGAGGATATCAAATATTTGTGCATCACCACTTGATTTCTTAGTTGTTTTCCTTCTCCCTCTTCATTTAGAGTTGTTAGTTTAGAAAAATCTTAAAGGTGCATCAAGGGGAGTTAGCCCCTAATCTAGAGATTGATCTCAACAAAATTGTCACCCACATCAAGAGAGATGATTCCATTTCTCCACTTGGATGAGGAAAGATGAGCATCTCCTCAAGGGTAAAAATCTAAGCATCAAATTTTTTTGGCATGCCTAATGGGATTTTAAGTCCTAGAAGATTGTTCAATATTGGTGTTGGTCTAGACATGGTTACAGATAAAGAAGCACTACATTCAGTACCTGGTGAATCCATTAAATAATTAAAGTCTTTGGTTGATGATCAATCCTTCTTTCCATGCCAAATGTGACCACTAGGTCTACTTTTAAAGGTGTACCCTTTGATTTTGTGGAATTAGCTCCATATTCCACCAAAAGGTCTAGGTTTTTCAACACTCATCCCTATAAAAGAGAGTTTGTGTTTAAACCTTTCGAATTTGTGTTGCATATTATTCCTAACATCTATATTAATATTCCAAATATGGATAAAAGATAACCTTTGTTTCCTTTTTAGGGGGCATATCCCTTGTAACTTGCCCAATATGATCAAATTCTAGGAGATTTTCTCAAAAGTATCCCATCTTTTAGTGGAGACTACTAATTACTGCCATTAAACATATCAAGAATATAGAAATTTTTTCTAATATATCCATAAAATCACTCAATAAAATGTATACATTAGGTTTTTAGCCTTGTCCTTTAAAGGAAAATTTTTGGATTGGTATGAGACCCTACCTATAAATTCTATTGGCTCATGAGATGAGTTGGGAACCCTATTGACTGATAGGCTTGGGGAAAAGAGTGATCACTTGTTTCTAGTTGAGTAGTTGACCATAATAAATAGGGAACCACATGAATTCATGTAGTATTTCATTATTAGGTTTCAAAAAAATTGGGACATAATCCCAATTCTTGTGAGGCCAATTGCAAATTATGCATTTTTGTACTATTTGAAAGTGTTGAATAGTGACATTGCCATGATGATTCAATCTATGGGTGGAAACACATTTATTGCTACCTATGAAATAGACATAAATTCTATGAGTTTTCTTTTCCAAGTAAGAAATATAGCTATGACACCTCTAATGCCACTATTCCCTAATTTGCATTCTCCTAGTCAAAGTGTGTTGGCCACTTTAGCTCCTTTGTTTGGTCATGAAAAATCTGCCATTGCCCCTACGAATGAAATGAATGAATTAAAAATTTTGCTCTAAAGTGTTAATAATGAATTGGTTTCTCTCAAAAGTCAACAATCCCAAAGCTATAGGCCTTATCAGTCCTACAACTAGTTTGGACAAACAAATAGACCTCCTTTTCAGGAAAATAATTACGGACAAGGCCAAATCACCCATGTCAAGCCTTATCAAAGTTATAATCCTAATTCTCCTTCATCCTCCAAATCCCTTGTTCCCACTCAAAAAAAAATTGTCTATGAATATCCAAACTACCCTTATTTTGAGCAAGGTCAAGAACATGTTGCTTATGCCAATGACATGTAAAATCAAGGCATGACTACACAAGGTGATCAAACATCTCAATTTTTAAATTTTGAGATGCCAACACAATTTAGGATGGATATTAGATAGGTTTGATATAATTCCACTCTCATAAATCATTTGGAGGTGAGTTTTATTTCATCATTTATGTGGGGAATACGAGCAATCAGAATGCTAGTGTGGATGCTAACACTAGATCCAAGAAAAGGGCCATTAAAGAAGTTCAACAAACCAATCAAGGACCTATTTTGAATCCTAAATTATCTCATATTGGAGGAATTCATAATTTATCTTCTAAATCACAATAAAATTAGAGGATTCCAAATTTTAGGATAGTTGCTACAACCCTACCTCTACAAGCTACATCACAAGGTGCAAATGTTCATAAAGAGAACCCCAAGGTAAGTAATCCTTCTATTAATGTTATGGACCAGATGAATAATATTCATATGAAAATATCATTATGGGATTATATATAATTACCAGTGTATAAATATATACTCCAAAATGAATTGCATGGACTGGGTATACACATTGGCCCATCTAGAAGTGATAATGTGGTTTTGGTCAATGGAACTCAATCTATAGATGGTCAGGTGAAGAAAGATGAGAAGGATCCTCATTTATACCTATATTTAATTATTGGTGATTTATTAGTTCATAATTTCATCATATACAATGGAGGAAGCACATTATTTATGCCCAAATGCATAGCAGATAAGCTAGGCATCAAATACGAGCCAATGACTAAAGGAGTTCTACAATTGGATGGATCACCAACCAAAAATTTTGTGGGTTGTGAAAGGTTTGAAATTGATCCTTCATTCTTGTCCTACCTTTTCAATTCCTCATGATGTGGTGGTGGTAGATTTAAATCCCTATTTTTCTCTTTGCTTGTCAAGAGACTTTGCATCCAAGATAAGTGGATACGTGGAAACTAATTAGTCCTACATTGTGTTTAGAATAAAATATGGCACTAAAGTGAAGGTTACATCAGAGCCTATTCATAAAGATAATTTATAACCATATTCACCTAAGGTATTAAATGTTAACTATGTTGTCAATGATGAAGAAGAGTTTCACATTGATCAATCCCCATCATCTTCCTTTAAGGACTTTCCAATTTGTTCCTAGATGAGTGGGGAGATGACAACTATGTGCATGATCCTTACAATTTTATTGAATAATCTGGTCTTAGAGTATATTATATGCATGAGAAGGATTATTTCATGCCCAATTTTATGAAATCAAATTAAGATGTGAATGGCTTGTGGTAGTTTTTATTTAATGTGTCTAAAAGCAAGATTGGGGCAGGTGGTGGAGCTATGTTGGTTTCAACTTCAAAGGAAAGGTATTTTTCAACTTTCAAGTTTTAGTTCTCTTATTCTTTCAATGTATAAAAATATGAGGCCCTCATTCATGGCCTCGAGTGGGTAAGGAAAATGGGTGTCAAAGAATTGCAAGTGTTTAGCAATAGTGAGCTCGTTGTCAATCAAGTTAGAGGGCAAAATTTGACCAAGAACTCCTTACTCAAGTCCTATAAGCATATAGTTTGAGACCTTGTAGAAGACTTCATGGAATTTAATATCACTTATATTTCAAGGGAAGATAATAAGTGTGCTAATTTATTGGCATCTATTGGTGCTCAATTTGATGTTCCAAAAGGCATAAGACAAGACAAGAATCAACCTCATCTAAAGGTGATTGTGAGACCTTATATACTAGATAATGTCATCAATTGGAAAGTTTTTGATAATTATGAGTAGATAGCCATCTTCCTACAAGAAGAGGCTGAGTTCTCTACAAATAATTAGTCTAAGCTTCAATAACAATATGGAGGGTAGATTATCTAGCTAAAATCCAATAAGCTTCCCAAAGGCCTAGTAACTCTTGAAAGCATATTCAATGAGGATGACTAGCTCAAGAAGGAGAAGGTAAGAATGCCCAACAAGAAATAGAACTATGAAAGGATATAAAAATTTAAAGATAATCTACCTACACTTAGGAAGGTATGCACTAGTAAAGAAAAGCATGATTTCATTGAACTATGCGAGGAGACTAATGATATTTTTACATGGGAATATAGTGATTTGAAGGGTTTTGATCCAAGATTGTCTCAATATACCATATATTTAGATGAAAATTCCAAAACCATTAAGAAAATACAAATGCCAATCAATCCCAAGATTGATCCTCTCGTGAGGAAATAACTCACCAAGCTGATTGAGTCCAAAATCATCTTTTCCATCAAGTATTCTTCTTAGATGGCCAACTTAGTCCATGTTAGAAAGAAGAATGGAGAGATTAGGTTGTGTGTAAACTTTAAGGATTTGAAAAAAGTGTCTTTTAGAGACCATTACCCCCTCCCTTCTATAGATAAAATTCTACAAGTGGTGGCAGGCAATGAGAGGTCTTTTCTCCTAGATGGTTATTTTGGGTACAATCAAATTCTGGTGAAAGAAAATGATAAATAAAAAATAGATTTCACCACCAAATGGGGCACATATGCCTATAGTAATATTCCATTTGGATTTTCAAATGTTGGATCTATTTTCCAACATGCAATGGATATGGCTTTCCAAGGACTAATCAATAAAATTATATTGGTATATCTTGATAATGTGACAGTTTTCTCCATGGAAGCAAAGGATAATTTGAAGCACCTAAGGTAGATTTTTTAGAGGTTTAGAGAGTTTGGTATCTCTATAAAACCAAAAAAATTTGTGTTTTTTATTCATGAAGGTAAACTTCTAGGATAAATTATTTCCAAGAAAGGTTTATCCATTGATCCGAAAAGTGTGTCATCTTGGCAGTATCTTTACCTAAACATAAGAAGGGTCTAAAAAGATTATTTAGTAAGATAAATTTCATTAAAAGGTTCATTCCTGATTTTGATAACATGGTGAATCCCTTGAAATCTATGCTAAGGAAGGATGAGATATTCACTTGGATAGGAAGGAGAAAATAAAGTTTTGAAGAGATCAAGCAAGCCATTGCCTAGGCCCCTACTCTTGCAAGTCTTAACTTCTCTAAGGAATTCAACCTGTATACTTTTTGTAATGAAGAGGTAATATCTACCATGATTAATCAAGCTAATAATGAAAGTTTGGAATAGCCTATTGCCTTCTTCAGTCAAGGTCTAGAAGGTTATGAGACAAGATATACATATGTGGAGAAACAAGTACTTTCAGTTATAAGGAGCTTAAAGAAGTTTAGACATATGTTATCTAATAACAAAATTCACATTTTTTGCCTCATCCTAGTGTGAAATATTTTATATTGATCAGAGATTTGAATGAAAAAAGATTAGTTTAGATTACCAAATTGATGGGATATGATATGAGATCAAAACAACCAAGTTAGTGAAAGGAAAAGGACTATTTGAGCATCTTGCTTCAGATTTGAAAGAGAAAAGGGTAGTTTTTTTTACACTCCATGATGAACCTACATTATTTTTGCCTTCATCCATAAGGAGATGGACACAAGACATGATTCATTTCTTGCAAACTAGTGAATGTCCACAAGGTCTTGATAGGGCCAAAAAAAAGGTATTATAGATTGAAATCTATTCCCTATGTACTTGTTGATGGATTACTATTTAGAAAGGAAATTTTAGGTGTGATTTTGAGGTGCATTGATTCAAATTAGATTGACAAAGTATTGAATGAGTTTCATAATGGACCAGCTAGTGGTCACTTTGCTCCAAGAACCACAACTACTAAGATTATGAGGGGTAGTTACTTTTGGCCTAGCCTATTCAAGGACACTCATGGTTGGGTAAGGAAATGCCAAAAGTGTGCTCTTTTTGATGGAAAATAAAAGCTAACTACCTTGCCCCTTCATCCAATCTAGGTTGAGTAACCCTTCATGCAATGAGGTTTGGATTTCATATGTCTAATCAATCCTCCTTGTAGTGTTGGTCACAAGTGGGTGTTGACTTCCATTGATTATTTTAAAAGACAGGTATAAGCTATAGATCTTAAGGAGGAAAATGAAAACTTAGTCCTAGAATTCTATGAAGGTATATTAAGTAGATTTGGATCTCCTTAAAGAATCATTTTAGATAATGCACTATCCTTCTTAAGAACAAGGACAAGTGAATGGGATTTGAAGTATGGAATCTATCTTAGCACCTCCTCCAACTACTATCCTCAGGGAAATGGACTAGCTGAGTCCAAAAATAAGAACTTGATCAGGATCATCAAGAGAATAATGGAGGAGAATCAAATTACTTGACACACCAAGTTGAAGACAATCCTTTGGGCTGATAGGATCACTCCAAAGAGATCAATTGGGAACTCACCATATACACTTGTGTATGGAATGGAATCTAGACTTTTTGTCTCACTTGAGTTACCAGATTTAGATCTTACCTATCAGCTGAAATTGATGGAAAATGATAGTATGGAGGTTAGATTAGGTGAGTTGATGGAGCTTGAGGAAATAAGAGATCAAGCTATGCACACCATGACTACTCACCAACAAAAAACAAAGAAGTATTTTGATAGGAAATACATGACAAGAAGTTTAAAGGAAGGAGACATTATCTTGAAATGGGATGATGATAGGGCTAAGCCTAAAAGATACACAAATTTTGATGTTTTATGGAGTGGCCCATATGTGATCTCACAGTGCAAACAACATAATGCTTTCTAACTCTCAAAGTTAGATGGAAAGGAGCTGCATGTCCTAGTCAATGGGATATATCTAAAGCATTGTTACTGAAGTTCTCTTTTCTTTTGTACATAGTTTCCTATTTTTCCTATGTTCCCAAGAGCTTATGCACATGTGTGGGTTTGTCATTGTCTTGTTTGTCCTTATCTTTGCTTGGTATTATTGTTGTTGTGTGGCATGTTTCCTTATGTTTTGCTCTAGAATAATCCTTGTTAGTCATCTTAAATAATCCATTGACTCCATTGGCCCTTAGTTGGATAAGGTTACTGGTCTGATCAGTATAACACACATACTACCCCTATGAGTCACCAATTTGTTGACCAAATTTTGGCCTTTCAATCCAAAATTGGGCACCCTTATTCAAAAACTTATCCACCTATCTATATCTTTGGTTGGACTTAGTAATGAAGTTTTCATTTAGGAGGATTATACTATACAAAACCCACAACAAATGCATGAGTTTAATTCTTTTAGGAATTTTATTTTAGTCTTTTGTTAAGCCTTCAGGTCTTTTTTTTTCAACTAAGTGTTCATTATTTTGGAGGTTTCACCTTTAGGTTTTAATTCTTTTGGGTTTCTTGTTTAATCCTTTAAAGAATTCTTTCAAACTTTTTGTCTGAGGGTTTTTCCCCTAAGCACAATTTTTCTGAAGGGACATTTACAATTTCTCCAAAGGATACTTGCCTTTCCAAAGGACTCTTTTTACTTTTTCAAAGGGTATGTTTATAACTTTTTCAAAGGACTTTTTTCAAGAAAAGGCAATTTCAAATTTTCTAAGTGATCACTTGCATTTCTTTCGAAGGGTACCTTACATTTTTCCAGAAGGACCATTGCAACTTTTTTGAAGGGTCATTTTCAAAGGTCCATGGGAAGGTAAACCATTACAAAAGTGCCGAAGGGTTCTTTTTCAAAGGGGAAAACCATTTCAAGAAGTTGAAAGGATTGTTTTCATGAGAAAGTGGACCATTTTAAGGGACATTTACAACTTTCCCAAAGGGTCACAAGTAAAAATCCAAAAGGTATGTTTCACTTTCTTGAAGGGTCATTTCAAAGAACCAAAGGAAGCCAAATAAAAAGTCTAATAGAATTATTTCAGACAAATTGTCTGAAGAATTATTTTGAAATTTTTGAAAAGGTGACAAAGTCCATTTCTTTTAGACATTTTGTCCATAGGAATTCCAAAGGGCATAAAAGATTGATCAAGAAAGCCAAAAGAAAATAAAGAAATAGAAGGCCTAAAACAAATGATTTCATTCAAACTAATTGTCTAAAGGAGTCCACAAAAAACCTGAAACAAAGAGAGGACCAAGTAAAATAAGCTACAAACAAAAATTCCAAACGAAATTTTTGTAGGAAGGGTGAAAGAAAGTTCAAGAAAATTGTCTAGAGAGAAATGTCAAGGAAAATAAGTCCAAAGAAAATACCCAAAGTGAAAACCTACATGACGTCAATTTCAAGCTGTAAGGAATAGCCGTTGGAGTTTAAAACAAAGTATGAGAACTTGAAGACAAATATGGAAGTGACATATGGTATAATTCTAAACATCTATGTATAACAAGTAGAAATAGGCAGGTTGATAGTTCAAGTTGTTACACCATTTCACAACTTAATGAGCTAGCAAAGAGCAGCTAACATCAAAACAAATTTCTAACAACTGGATCCATTTATGGAAAAACATAATTTGGAATATCTTTATTCTACTGTTATAACTATCATAAGCATCTTACAAAATGATAGTAACTATTCCTATTCTTAGATTGACACATCTCTGATTATTCTTTTCATTTCATTCATTTGACCTCTCTCTCAAAGGCTGTATATATATATATATATATATATATATATACACACACACACACACACATATATATATATATACACATATATATACATATATATATACATATATATATATATACATATATACATATATATATATACATATATGTATATATGTATATATATATGTGTATATATGTATACATATATACATATATATATATATATATGTATATTCTTTCTACTCATTTAAGAGCTTCTGCTAGTTATAGTGAAACTCTAGCTAGATTTGTACTAGTAACTCTTGAAGAAATATACAAGTGATTTCACCATTCACACATTTCACTATTGAGTATAGGTTCAAATCTTGTTAATAATGACCAATGAAAGGGTTATATTATAACATGTCAATATATGGTCACTTACCAATGTGTAGAAGGGATGATGTTGCAGGTCTCTGTTAGCATTCTTTACTAAGTGTATAAATGTTTTAGAAGTGGTATATGTGTATTTTCTTTGTAAAATCACTCATCACCCTCCTAAACATTAAGTACCTTCCTAAATATAACTCATGAAATAATGATGAAACAATGTCTTTGTTTTGAATTTGTGTGAAACATCCTTGTTTATCATTAAGTAGTGGTTTCAGTCATTTATGAGGATATAAAATATTGGTGCATCATCACTTATTTTATCAATTATTTTCCTTATCCCTTTTCATTTAGAGTTGTTAGTTTAGAAAGAGATTAAAGGTGCATCAAGGGGAGCTAGCCATAGTCTAAAGATTCATCTCAATAGAATTGTCACCCATAACAAGAGAGATTATTCCATTTTGCTACTTGGATGAAGAGAGCTAAGTATCTCCTCAAGGGTGAAAATACAAACATCAACATGCCACATTACTAATTTTCTACAAGATCTAATAAGGCCCATAGTACTTAAGGGATAACTTGTTATCCTTTCTATTTTGCTTTAATGGCATTTACTTATATGGATGTAAGTGAACAAAAATTGAATCACCAATGTCAAAGTGCCTCTCACTCCTGTGTTGATCTTCCTACTATTTTATGCGATTCTGGACCATGGCTAAATTTTCATGCAAACTAGCAAGGACCTCCTGTTGATGGTGAATATGTTATTCAACTACATGAACCTTAGGATGGAACTTAAAGGTTAAAGTGATGGATGATAGGTGGTATCCATCTAGTGCTAGAAAAGAAGACATTTTGGAAGAACTATGAACAAAATTATTATACTACCATTCAACAAGTGGCAACCAATGAACCCATTTATCTTGTTTATCAAGAAAAAATAATGGAGATATCCTTCCAGACATTTGTTGACTACCTCAATTTGTCCATTAGATTGAGGATGATAGGATGAACTATGAGCCAACTAGGTTCCCAAACATGAAAATAACTCAATCCAAAAATTACTAGTGAAGATGGGATCTTGATCATTGACAATGATCTTAGGGGTACCATGAGATTTATGAACTATATTGAAAAACATAGAAGCTATTGTACTAGTAATAAATGGATATGATAAACAACAAAAATGAGCATACTTACTGAGATGATCTACCACAACCATGATAACATTTTGACTGTTAGATCTTGGTAACCCTGTAATGAAATCCATAGACACATCTTCCCAACGTTGGCTTAGGATGGATAAAGGATGAAAAAAACCTGGGGTTTTAAGGTTTCTCCTTTATTTTGTTGATAGATCATGCATTCAGCCACATATTTCTAGATATCCCCCTTGAGTCCTTCCCAAAAAAATCCTACTTGATTCTATGATAGGTTTTCAAAAATCTTGAATGACCCCCAATTAGAGTTGCATGAAGTTCCTAAAAGATATTTTGTTTAAGAAGAGAATTATTACATAGGTATAATCTATATTTATACCATAATACATCACCCTTCCATATGAATTTTTCAAATCCACCCAAACCTTCATCAAAAGTCTTGGAAAAATTAGGAGTAGACAAAAGTCATATGGAAGGGTGATGTATTTCAACTCCTAATTTTTCAACAAAAGTCTTGGAAAAATTAGGAGTAGACAACACTAGAGTGGTGCACATCACCAATTTAAATTATTCAAATGCCATGGTAGTTGTATCAGTCCACTAAAATGAGTCTTTCTTCAATAAAGATGTGAGTGGGGCTGCAATGCTACCATAATTTTTGACAAACCTGCAATAGTAACCAATTAGCCCCGAAAATCCCCTTAGTTGCTTGAGTGCCTTAGGAATTGGCTAGTCCACCATTGCTTGGATTTTTTAGGACCCAATTTTACTCCTTTATGTGAAACTAGATGACACAAATACTCAACCTTACAAGCTCCAAAAGTACATTGATAAGGTTTGGCATATAATTTATGTTGTTCCAAAATTGAGAGTACCTATTTCACATGGTGAAAATGGTCTTCCCAATTTTTACTGTAAATGAGGATATCATAAAAAAATAACAAAACAAATTTTTTCAAAAATGGCCTAAAAATAATATTCATCAAACTCTGAAAGGTAGATGGTGCATTTATTATCCCAAAAGGCATAACCAAAAACTCATAATGGCCCTCATGAATCCTAAAAATAGTTTTGGGTATGTCTCCATCACAGATCTGGATTTGATGATATCCAGAACATAGATATAACTTGGTAAAATAAAGAGCACCATTTAATTCATCTATCAAATAATCAATGATAGGAATAGGAAACTTATCTTTGATAGTGTACTTATTGAGTTCCCTGTAGTCAGGGCACATCCTCTAAGTGCCATCTTTCTTTCAAACCATGATAATTGGTGAAGAATATTCACTTTGTCTATGGAGAATTCTTCTTGCATCCAACATTTCTTTTACCATCTTTTCAATTTCACTTTTTTGGGCATAAGGATACCTATATGGCCTAATGTTGGGTGGTGTACTACTAGGAATAAGTTTGATAACATGATCATGTATGCGGATAGGTGGAAGTCCTTTTGGCATGTCACCAAAAATAACTGAATGGGCATCAATCACTTGCTGTAGATTAGGAGGAGTAGATGGCTGAGTTGGATGAACTTCCATAGAAAATAAGTGAGTTATAAATCCTTTAGCACCCTTTCAGATAATATTTGTAATTTGATAAGAGCTAACAAGTTATGGATATTTAACCCTTAATCCCATTAGCTCAAATGTCCTTCCTTCAGAATTAAAATGCATGAATAGTTCATAGAAATTCATCTCAATAGTGCCCAAAGTGGTGAGCCACTGTACTCCTAGAATAATGTCAGCTCTACCTATGGGAATATCAAACAAAATTGAATAAAATAAGTAGTCTCCCATGTCTAGCTTAATACTATGGCATTTTTATTAGTAGTTGATAGTACCACCACCTGCTATCATGACCTAATTTTTTCTAGAAAAATAAATGAAATAGTTCAAATGAGCAACCAACTTATTATTGATGAAGTTGTGTGTACTCCCAGAATTAATCAGAATAATGAGCTTCTATTTTTTTAGGAAACCCACCACCTTAAGAGTTTGGGGAGTACTAATACCTAAATTGGCATGATAATAAATAGTACACTGAGAGTCTTCAGATTCCTCCTCAAGACCTTCTTCATCCTCTCCAAGTGCCTCCTCATCATTGTCATCCTTATTGGCACCTTTGATGTAAAATAGCTTCTTTTTAGTACAACAATGGTTTTTACTGCATTTTCTATTGTAACCATAACACAAGCCTTTGGATTTCTTATCCTCAATTTGTCAAGGTGTTAGTTTGGTGGGTTAAGGATATGATGGTGTTATAAAGGTGTGATCATGACCAGTAGTGAAGGTTTTCTATTTGACCATCTTTTTTTCCTCTACCATGCATGCCCATGGGATAGATTTTGATGCAGATGTTAGGTGAAACATTCAAACCTCTAATTGGATTCTATCTTTGAAACCACCCAAAAATAGATCAGTCAAATTTTCCTTAGTGATGTATTCCACCCATAAGGATAGATTCTAAAACTGATGAATATAATCCTTCATAATTCTCGTTTGATGTAGTTTGGATAAGTAGCTAAATTAGTTATCAGATATATTATTGTGATAATGAGCTAATAACTCATTAGTGAAAATAGACCATGTAACAGGAGCACCATTCTTTTTATTTTAAGCACATAACCAATGATACCAAATGAACTACTTAGGTTCTAGATATAGAGATGCCATTGTCACCTTCTGAGAACTAGGAGTTTGATATAGATCAAATAAATTCTCAAGTTGGGTAATCCAAGTGAGAGGATATTTACCATCAAACTTATGAATTTCCACTTTTGGAAACATTGGTTTCATACTAAAATTGGATTTTTTAGTGTTGAGAGGAGAAGGACATGAATGATGAAGTGGAGGGTTGTTTGACTATAAATGAGATGAAAGAGTAGCCAATGAAGCAGTGATTCAATTCAATTGATTGTGAACCCTAAAAATATCTCCATTAATCTTTGAAACATCAGTTTTACTTGTAAAAAAGTCATAAGGCCACACCAAGCCCTTTATGTTAGCCTAAAATTGAGAAATCAATGGATCTAAAGTTCTAGATTCCATGTCAATGGTAAGAGTATTAGGAGTTTCTTGCCCCTATTTTCATCTCTATGTAGGATTGACCATATAAAAAATCTAGGAGGGTTTTTTCCTCAAAATAAGTGTACCAAGGGATGGTACTATTGTGAATGCCTCATCAAGATAAATCAATGACTGCCTTTGTGCTCTAGGATTAAAAAAATTGGCACAAAAAATTGTACTAGAAAAATATACCACTGTGGTCATCTCATCAAGATGAATCCAATGACTATAATTGTGCAAAGTAAAAAAAATATTGTGCTGATAGAAAAAAATTGATTCTTTCTAGATTACAAATTATGTTTTTTCACTCCTTCCCCTCACAGAAGTCGCACCTTGCCAGATCCAAAAAAATAATGTCATAGGAAACTTTCCCAATTTGAAGCTCTAATACCACTTGTAATGAATTACTTATATGTTCATATAAAATGATTTTATATCACATAAAATAAGCAAATATGAGAGATCACACATCAACAATTGACAATAGAGCATAATACTGGATAATATAGCAAAGCCACTTTAAGGGGGCAATGTCCACAATAATGCAATAAGAGTAGAATACTTAGCATGATGATCAAAGAATAACCACTACCTCCTATATATAGTCTACTTATCCATGGTTATTCCATAGGCTAACCTAATTAAGAAAATAGATAAATGTAACAAGAATATAAAAGAGGTATGTAAACCACAAGTTGGCCACACATATCCCAAGACATGCCAAAGGTTAAGGGCATAGCACCATAAGCATATCATAACTACCACAGAGTATTTCACTAAGTAGGTGAGGAAAGTAGATTTATAAATTCATTCTAAACCACCTCATTTTCTGCTATGACATCCCCTCTTCCATTATATCTAATAATGGCAAGTCCTTCAAGAATAAGGATGTGAAAACACTTTGTATAAAATTCCATATTAAACACATATGGTTGACTCCCTATTGCCCTCAAGGTATTGGATAAGATGAGGCATCTAATAAACCCATTATTAAAATCCTTAAAAAGACTATAAAAACATTGGCTAAGATTGACACTTGTAATTATTTCCTACCATCTAGGCCTACCATAACAATGTCTGCACACTTACAAGTGTGTTGGGTATTTTAAATTAACTTCACATAACTAAATATTAGTTACTTTCCCAGTTTAAATAAATTACCAATAAGCTTTGACATTATCATATCATGTGAGGATTAACCTCGTGTGATCACTTGAGATGCATAACCTAGATCGGTCCCCATTAATTATACCATGTGATGGTGGTTTGATAAATCTATATTACTTAAATGCTTGAGTTTTTATGTTTAGTCATTGTTACATGATTTATAATTATTGGTACATGATTTATAGTCAAGTTATCTTAGGCAAGGTCAAAATATTTTTTGGTATTTTTGAACTATGTACAAGAAGAACTAAGAAGAAAAGATGCTAATCGATGAGTCTCATGGGAGAGTCCCTGTAATGTTGTCCTATATCAAGAAGAAAGATTGTGCATGATCATGAAGCATGAGTGTATGATTGAGCTTGTAAAGATAAAATGTGTGTACATTGTAACTACTCTGAAAAATCTAAAGTGGAAGTTGAATGTGGGGTCCCCCTGTAACTTTGAGAAGTATATGCAACTATAGGGCTCTTCGAGACCCATATAGAAGTAGGAGAAGGTACTCATTGAATATGTGATATTTGTGTAGCTGTATAAGATCTCAATGTAACTAATATAGGTGTGAACAGTGTAGCTAAAAGTTGTCTAAAATATTGAAGTTGTGGTTGCTTTAAAATAGGCTTCTATAGAGATGTATGAATTCTCTATGCTGGTAATGAAGGTCTCAACTGTGTCTGAGTCTGGATTGTAGGAAGAATTGTAACAGGTGGAGGAGTTAAAACTAGGTTGAAAGGGGTGCTAACCTAAGTGATAAAGTTATAACCATGGGTGTAATCAACTTGCCTATCTTCATAAACTTGGGTGATAGCATATACCGCATAATATAGTATAAGCATAGAGCTGGTAGTAAGTGAAGGATAAAAGTTAGATAAACCAAGTTTGAAGAGAGGAGGAATAGATATAACCAATAGTGTTAGCTTGTGTCTAGTAGTGATAGTGAGATACTTAAAAGTAGTCAAAGATTTAGATACATCTAAGTAGAAACCATGTATAGCAATATGTTTATAAATAAAATTCCACATGATAGATATCAAACAAGGGATAGAGAGCATAAAATTATGCATTAATGTATTTACAACTTTGATATGAATCATGATATTTTCAATATGTTTAGCATGATAAACTTGAAAAAAATTCCACATGAGAGATAGAGAGCAAGTGATAGAAAGCATGAATTTGTGCATAGATGTATAAGAAATTTTGGCATGTGCTATGACATTTATGATGTGTTTAGAATGATAAAATTGAAAAAAATTCGACATGAGAGATAGAAAGCAAAGGATAGAGAACATGAATTTTTGCATAAAGGCATATAAAATTTTGATATGCAACATGAAATTTCAAATGAATTTAGCCAAATGTAGTTGTTAATTGTTCCATATGAGTGAAAGAGAATCTGCAAAAAGAATTTTGGAATTTTGTGCATGTTTGGTAATGAATTTTCTAATATCATTCCATATTATGAAAAATAAGCATGAAATGCAAAGGATGAAACTTTGTCCTAACATATGATAAACTTTATCATTTATGTACATGATAGGGCCCATTATGGTTTCCTTATTATTATTTTCAAGAAATGTAAGAAAAGTTTGTAAATAAATGAGCATCATTTTTACAATTTGACTATGGATGTAAGGTGATACCTCAAGAAGCCAATATGATCTAGTATATGCAACTAGGTTTTTTCAAAAATATTTTTGAAAAATACGAAGAATTTTTGAATTTTAAATTGCTTTTTTGATTTAGATATTCAACTAAAAATGCAAAAAATGATTGGAATATGATTGAAAAATAACTGGAAACTAGTTGATGCAACTAGGGTTTTGAAAAGAAAAATTTCTAAAATTAGTATAATAATTTTTAAATTTTGTTATGAATTTATAGAATTTAGCTTGAAAAAAATAGGAAAATTTTGAAAATATTTCTAAAATTAGCAATATATTTTTCCTAGTGGTTTGAAAGTGTTTGTATACAAATAGGACGTAATATGTGCAAACTAGGGTTTGAGTGAATTTATTAAAAATATTTCAATTAATTTTTAGTTTTCTAATTTTTAAATTCAGGAAAAATTAATAAAATATTAAAAAAATTAGAAATAATTAGCCCTATGGTTTCTAAGGTTTTTGTGTAAAAATTCAAAGTAAGTCACGTTCACTAAATGTTTTATTCTTTTTAGAAAAAGGGTTTAATTCATACACAAATATAGGAACTGAGTAAATATAAACTACTAATTAATGTATTTTAATTAGCCTACTAATTTGTGTAAATAGATATGTATTTTATCTTTTCTAAAAATAGTAAGAAGTGTAGAGAAATCAAACTTAGCTTATTCTAGGTTGAAACAGATGATTCAAGAACTAGAAATTGTTGTGCATGGATGGAAGATTATCACAAACAAAACCCATAACTCTATTTCTATATTGGATAGTAGCACCAAACTCAGGACACCCTCCTACTTAGTGTTATAGTCCACTTTTTAGATCTATTATCCATTTTCAATGCTAGTGTATAATTTTGGCACTATTGTCCTAGTGACCTAACTTTTATAGGTTTTGTCCAATAGGTCTGTAACACCCTGGTAGTGAAATATTAAAGCTTGATTCTATGCAAAGATCATTGTGTGTTTGATTTAATCATCAAAACCCTTAGGAGCTCTTGATACTTGAACTTGAATGACAAAATTGGGAAAGAGAGAAGGGGTTAGTGTGTAAAGGATAGACTAGATGCACTTCACACCCTATGTGTGGGCACATTGCCTACATACCAATACTCTAAAGAGGGATCGAGATAATGTAGTTTTTCCATTCAAGTGATTGGTGTAAATACTATGTCATGTATGCAACTAGATGAAAAACTAGATGTACTTTAGATGACTAGGGACTAGATTGAATGTTTGAGTGAGCTTGGAATAGTCTTGGAAGGTTGTATGCAGAGAATAGGGAATAATGATTAAGTTTCCTTTCTTGTATTCTTTTTCTTTTCTTATGAATGAGTGTCAACCCTTATAAATGGATAATAAATGGCATTTTATAGGGAAACTAATGTTCATGCGTTAGATGATCTTGTATTAGGTGAATAGGGGAAAATATAAGGATTTAGGAAAATCTAACCATTTGAGACTAAAGTGGATTTGGATAATAGAATGAAAAATATGACACCCTAGGTTTTGGCATTAGTGTTCAACTTTGGCACTAATGTACTATAAGGATGAGACCTATGTGGATGGATCTAGGTTTGAAAAGGTTGCTTGAGTCTTAAAAAGCTAAGTCTAGGAAGTTACAAATGATTGGAAATCAATGGAAACCTAGTTGAGAAGGGTTGTGTGAGCAAGAGAGAGGACATATAGGTTAGGTGATATTAGCCATGCCTAAGTCATCTAATTTCATATTTTATATGACTACACTCTTTCATGCATGCCTTGGGGCTTATCCTACCAAGATTTGTGCTTCTTAGTGTTACAAGACATTCCAACTTAGTTTCAAGCATCAAATTTACTCATTAAGCCTAAAATGTTATTGACTCATCTTGTTGTAGATAACACTATGGGATTTTAGTATTTAAAAGACAACTTGAGGGCACTTGAAAAAAAATATCTTCAACTTAACAACATATCTCCTTTTATGAATTAAGATACCTATGTGAAAGCCTAAAATGAATGTATTTAGAGGTCCTATAAACCAATACAACTCTGTATAAGGATACCCAAAAAAGGGCTTAGACCTCTATTTTACCAATTTTGGGAAAAGGTCCCTAAATTATTCATTTAACCTTAGAAGGTGATCTAAACTTTCACTTTGCCAATTTGACAGTCTGAATAGATCTTCCATGGTCTCTACACACATCATGACTTCAAGGTTAATTTTTCCATGTGATTCAACACTCCAAAATGACTCCTTAGCTTTCTATTAAGTGACCTATAAATGGTCATTCCACAGTGCAGGTAGTGAGGATGAGTAATTTATAAAAATGCATGATTTATGAGATTCCAATTATTTTTGAGCTCTTTCAATGACTCCAAATATACTCCTTCCATTGATAAGACCTTACTCATCTCCAAAGCTCCTTTTCAACATGTTAGCCTTCATGAAATACTTGTACATGTTTGTTAATGGTGGGAGACTATGTGCATACTAAAACTTATCTTCCATGCTTTCTATGGTGTCACTTGGTTTTATCCTATTTTTTCATGCTATAAGAGACTATAAACACCTTGAGGCCATAATGACTCCTCCATGAATGTGTTTCATAGCTTTGCACAGCTCACCTAGTTGACTTATATGATAATTATAGAGTAGACTAAATGTATGATAGTTATGCCTGCAAAATCATGGAGTATGCTTTGGAATATGAGTTTGGAATGAGATGAGATAAAAATAAAATATGAAATTTGAGAATAAATTTATTATCATCCTTGGAATCACTACCAAATCCTGGAAATTTTGAAAATAGTGAAAATTTGCCTATAACATAGAATGGTTCTTATCTTACAACTTTGTTGTACTTGACTTGTCCAAACACCTTGAAACATGAACCTAATAATTGGAATCATTTTAGGAGGGAGTCAACATCATCAAGAAACAACATCAACAAGTGAATTATATAGAATTATCCAAACCAAGGCAAAACCTATAGGGTACACAAAGTAGCAAGCAAATTAGATAGTCTAACTTCCTAGGAATGGTTCATAAAGCACAAACCACCATTACTCTACAACCAAACATCAAATGGAATCTAACTAAGTTTATAGTACACCCACAAGATCATTTTGCCTAAAACCCCCTACTAGTCGTATCAAGTACAAACCTACTGACTAGTTCTGTGTGCATAGAAGGGTGAAAGAGTTGAATAGTTTTAGCTCAAAAATGGTACTCTTAGATCATTTAAAATGTGTAATTCAGCTTGAGGAAACTAAATATAAATTCCATGAACTTTTCCCATGTGTCACCTTCCCCCATGGGCCGTACAAGTACCAAACTCTTCCCCTTTTGCAATAAAATTTCTCTTTCTTTTGAATAACCTACCACTTTTGGATAAAAATAGTTGATTAATGCATGAAAGGACACATGGCAAGTGACATTACCCTTTTACACCTTCACATTTCCCAAAGAGGTCATACAACTCATTTAATGCTTTATTTTGACCCCCAAAATGACTCAAAAAGACATAAATATTTAGAATGACCAAGACCAAGGCTAATGTGACATGAAATGACATCAAAAGACCTATAATACATCTTATGACCAAATATTAGACCCCTAAAACACCTAAAAATATTTTTTTACCTTTAGGGGTCCCTATTTGACTTGTAGGGTCAAATTTGGTCAACAAATTGGTGACTCATAAGGGTAGCATGCCTACTATGCTAACTAGACCAATAGCCTTATCAGTCCATTAGGCTTAGGGATTCATCTAAAGTCTAAAACACAAAAATAGGACTTTGACCATTGACAACAAGATTTGATCAAGATAAGACCAATTAACTACCTTAACCAAACAAAACAAAGGACACACATAAAATAAATCAAACAAACTAACAAGACACACACACACACACACACACACACACACACACACACACACACACACACACACACACACACACACAAATGTGCTTAAGACACTTATGAAAAATAGAAAGTAAACAACTATTCACAACTAGAAACTAAACATACTTCTTTTTTAGGATCAAAAGGAAAGTTCCTTGCATCTCCTTCTCCATGATATGAATCATAGTACTAAGCATGTTTCTCTTTAGATAGGATACTTGATAAATCAAACCTATTTCTTGGCACTTCACTTGTTATGCTCTCAAGTAGACCATCTTCAAATAGGTCTCTAATGTAAAATTATTTTTCTTAGCCTTGTATACATACCTCATATTGCTTCCCACTCTTCATCTCATGATTAACTTGCATATTCATTGTAGGCATGATTTCAAGAGGATTAGTTTCTTGTTCCTTGGAATATTGAGGCCAATAGAAACTTGTGTTTACCCCAAAATGTTGAGGTGAACTTTACTCTGGCTTATCTATGATATTTTTCAAAATGTCATCTTGCTTACCATCACTTGCAATCAGCTCTAAGAAAGTGGTAGACCCCTTGATAGATTCAAACTCATTGAAAATGTTTTCAAACTTCTACCACAAGTCCTCATATTCTATTGATTAGCATCATGAAGGGGAACAACAAGAGAATCTCTTTCATCCTTTTCTTTATAATCTAAAAGGACTTCAACCAAGATTTCTTCTTTAACACAAAGAATGCATTCTTCATTATCAACACAAAAAGAAGATTCAACACAAGAACTCATGTATTCTTTAGCATTTAAAACCTCTTAAGGGATTTCAAGTTTTATTTCAACTATCATAACCTAGTTTTGATTCTCAAGGGTTATAATATCTTCAATATCCTTCTCCTTCTTGGTGGTGTCAAGACTAGGCATCTTAAAATCAGGGGACTTAGCCCAATGAGGTTTCCAAGGATCTATAATTTACTCAAGAAAAAGTTCAAAAACCTTCTCAACCAAATGCTCTTAGTTAGGTCCCCATACCATAGGTCCATTAAGGTAAAGGGTGATGGGGTGAGGAAAAGATGAACTAGCTGGTGGAGGTAGAACATAAGACTCGAAATCACATTGAAAATAAATTATAGGGGACCTTTTGAAAGCTCTTGAGGAAGGGGAAGAAGACCTTGGTCTAAAATAGCATGGTTTTCTTCCTTCCATTTGACAATCACTTCATTTACATCTTATTTATATTGAGCACTCTCTTGAAGAAGGTTATATGGGGTGTGTTTTTCATAGGATCTTCTTTTGGATCTAAACCTTCCACCATACCTTGACTTAGGAATTTCATTCTCAACTCTAACTCATCAATTTGCTTGGCTAGTTTATCTTGTAAAAATATTTTTTGAAGTTGATAGGAATATTCATGAGAATAAGGATTACAATGACATAGAAGACAAGAGGTATGTTAAGGATGGGTGGGAAGTTCTTGAATAGGATCAAACTCTTTATCAACCTGACACTCTTTATCAAGGATTTTATCCCCTTTCTTTCCCAATGATTCCACTACCTTTTTCCAACTTAGGATGTTAGGATTAGGATTATCTTCTTGAGGTAGTGATGCAATTTGAGGAGTGGATGAAGGGTTCAAGAAACTTGGGATCTCCTTAGGCTTGGATTATCCACCTTGTCTCCAAATTGGGATCTCATATCTAAAGGTCACTTCTTGAGGTGGGGATGTAATAGGAGAGGGAAAAGAGAGCTTAAATTACAATTCATTTGATAATGATATGGATTTATGTATCTTCCTATTGGCTAAATCAATCTAACTATCAAGCTTTACTTCAAAAACCAAGTTTGTCTTTCCAACTCTCTCTTCCAATTGATTGAGAAAAGGATGACTTTGATAAGCTTGATTGGGATCATGATTAAGGGTCAAGTAGGATTGATAGAAATATTGGGGAAGTGTATATGAGGTCTGATATACTTGGTGAGGTTGATCCTCATGACTTCTTAGCCTATTTTCTAAGGATGCAATCAAGCCACCTACATCTAGTGTCTCACTTGTGAGCATTTGCTAATTTACTCTCTCAATGGGTTCCCACTCTCTTTTAATCAAATCTAATGCATCTCTCACCTTATAAATAAGATGAATAAGAAAATCTAGACCATTTAACCTTTATGTGTCAATATCTATCATGTACCTCTCATAGCCCAAGATATTTTTCTTGAAAGTGTAAATGGATTGATTAGAGAAGTGACTAGGATGACTAAGAGGAGCAAGGTATTGAGAAGGCTGGTTATATGACTAATACAACTCATGCAAAGGTTGATAAGGGTCATATTGGAGTTGATATGGATCATGATAAGGCTAGTAAGGATCATACAAAGGTTGATAGGGAATGTCATAAGCTTGATATACCTCACCAACTTATGTAAAATAGTACTCAACACCAAAGTCAGGCATGGAACTTCAGTAGGAAGCAATAACACAAAGAATGATTATAAAAAATATTTAAAAGGAATACTTAGGATAATTGACTAGTTGATATAATCTCAGAGTCACCATTGATGTTTAGATAGATGCCTCTATTGATTGATATGTTAAAATATAACACCAAAAATCTTTCAACTCTTTGGATTAATAGTCCCATCAAGCATGCCAAAAATTATTTTCACTTGGATTTGTACCCTTTGAGGAGATGTCTCATCTCTTTTCATACAAGTGGCACAATTAAAACACCTATAAGATTTGGGTGAGCCTAATAATGAGGTGAATCTTTAGATAGGGCTAGCTCCCTTGATATACAACTTGTAGATCACTAAAGCACCTATGCTTGTGAGGGAAAATGGAGAGAGAGAAAACTAAAAGTAAACTATCTTAAAGGAGTTGATAAACCAAATTTATTGATGACTACCAACTATTTTCATGTCACACATAAAACCAAGAGACCAACTAAACATACACTTCTCTAATCTAAATTTTCTCACATCAATGTTTCATTATGAGGTTGTGATGAATGTTTAGGCTAGGAGGATTAGATAAGAGGCCTTAAATGTAACCAATGAATAGACTAAATCACTAAACCATTGACACTTCATATAACACTTCACATGACCTAAAATAAGAAGCTTTCAATCTATAAATAGATGAGAGAATGAGACAACATACTAAGGAAACAAGAGTCATCACTAAGCAAGATCAATCATCCAATTAGAACACACTATGAAAAACCATATAAGAAGTAAAAATTAGTATTCTTTATAGATAAATGGTATGAAAATGAGTATGACTTTGCCATACTCAGTTGGAGCATCTTTTACAAAGGCTAAAATGGTTATTTCTTATAGAACTTGAGAGAGAGAAGAGAAGAAAAAAGTCCAAAGGTCACAAGGATAAGTGTCAAGATGATAAAGGGAGTTACATGTACATTAGAAGAGGACTTGAAATTTATCATGCGATGTCATGAATTACACATGTCAATCCAAAGCATAAAACTCTTGAAAGTGGTGTAACATTCCTTTTATTGGCTCAAAAAACTACCTTCCTCATTTGGGATTTTTGAATGCCTCATAACTAACTAAGGATAGGTCTAATGATTGTATTCAGGGTAAGGGGTTTGATACATGCTTCTCCATACATTGGTTGTATTCCTAGTCATCTAGAATCTTCTAAAAGTGGACCATCACTACCTATAGTCAAAGAAACTCCTCTTTCCCACACCTTGTACACTTGGATTCAAATTTGGATTTAGTTTCCCATGTAAATAAATAAAATTAATTTTATGAAACTTTTCAAGACCCTCCATTTCCTTAGAGGCATCAAACACACCTTAAAAGCAACCCACTTGAAGCTTTTCACCCTTCTCCCTACCATGTTCACTATGCCAATTTTGATTGGTTGAGATGAGAGCTCTGGTAATCATAATTAAGAGTTTTTACAAGGCATTAAATGACAATAGTGATTTATTAAAAGTCTCTACCTTCATCCTAAAGTTGATTTCATCCCTTGAAACCTTCTAAGCCCTACAAAATGCATAAAAGATTTAAAATAAACAATTGTGTACCCTGTCTGTATAGTTTACATACAACTAAAAAGGATGGGGAGGAGCTTAAGAGATTACAATATAAGGTTAAATAACTTTTATGGTCATTTCACTGCACTTGGATAGCCATCCAACCTCATCTCCCTAATCAGGTCCTTATCCAAGGGTTTGCAAGGGTTTTGAGTCATTTATGCTCTTAAGGATTGTTCATGAAGGTTGGACATTGGAATTGCAAATAAATTCCATAAATTAAAATTTTATTACCTCCACCAACCTCCCTAAAGTCCTTTAATCTCCATGTACAACCTCAAGGGACATGTGAGGACTTCAATTTAACCTATCGAGCTTGTTTTTCCATTCCCTATAGGCTAGGACTGTCTTTGAGACAAAAGTGGATTTCTCTATGAATTACCTATAAGGTAGATGATTTAAAATGCCTAATTTTACCATAATAACATGGTTAAAATTAATTTGAGTACTTAGTTAATGTTATAAATCAATCTAAACTTTCATTTGGGCTCTAGGCTTAATCATGCTTAACAGACCTGCTTATAAACTTAGCCATCCAAACCATCTTGTTTGGTTCCATAATTTTATGAGGTATTTCTCATGTTGTTTCAGGTTTCATATAACTTATAACACCTCCTATAAATTTTCACTTATCTTTTGGTTCATCCTCTAACCCTACTTACCAAAATGTACCAGTTTGTGCATAAAGGGAAGTACCCTCTATCTGAGATAAAATAGAGGGTACTTGCCATATTATCTCAAAAAAATTTAATGTTGGATTGGATTAATAAACTTTTAAATACTCTATAGACCATAATTCATCCATTTATCTTATGATTTGACATTGTAAAATTTTTAAAACCCGAGACAAACCTTGGTGAAATGGACTGTATACATGGTTTCCTCCCATGGACTGTGTGTTGCTTATTTAGATTATTTTATTTAATTTGTATCTAACCTGAGAGAGTTTCTTCAAGATATTTTTTCATTATGAAGGTTTTTGATATTTCCCATCACTTCAACCTCTTATGCTTTGTCTTCACATTTTGACTAGTTAGGACTGAGTGTGACCTTTGTGTGTGTTATATTCTTTTGCACCATACATGTAGGTGATGTTTTATAGTGTCATAATCCTCTTTATATATTTAAAGATAAATTTTTAAGTTATTATACCTACTCATTCCATATTTTAGTTAATCCCATGTCAAGAATCTTAACCTTTTTGCTCTCTTCCCCTCACAATCAACTATAGTTGACTATGTGGGGGCCTATAGGTACCTTTTATCTATAAAACATATGTCATGTAAGACATGATGAATATTTGAGATCTTAAAAATAAATATGTTATTATTTTAAATTCATTCTCCTGTTTAAGCTTCATTCCTAAGTTTGGGTCATATATTATATACATCTACAATCAGTTATAGGTGAATGTTTTCAAGTGAAAGGACCCCTGTAGGTGCTAATGAGACTCAAATCATTTCATATAAACTCGTATTAATTATAATTTAGATAATAAATGTTAATTTTAAATATTTATAACTGTAAAAATCATGGAAACATGATCTAGTCTTGAAATCTTGGGTTACCCTTTGAAGGAGGTAGTATGGATGTAGGTGTTGACTAGCCTTGGAGGCCATTTCAACTTGAAAGTTACTCATAATATGACACTTAAATCCTTATGTATCCTTGATAATAATCATATACATCTTTAAGTATCTTAATAATTCCATTATATTTCATATTCTACAATGTGAACACTTTCTCAAGTCTGAGCATTAGGTTGGTTGTAGATGACTATGCCTAAGCCATTTGTATGACCTGTCTCATCCTTGATGAATGCAACATACTCTTCCATGCATGCCTTGATGCTTATACTACCAAGATTTGTGATTATTAGTGAAAAAATACATTCAAACTTAGTTTCAAGCATCAAATTTACTCATTAGGCATAAATTGCTATTGACTCATCTTGATGTAGACAACACTGTGGGATTTCAATGTTTAAAAGACAACTTGACGGCTCTTGAAAACCAATATCTTCAACTTAACAACCTCTCTTATTTTTTAAATCAAGAGATATATGTTGAATTATAAAAATTAATTTATTTGGAGGTCCTAAAAACCAATGCAAATCTATATAAATATGTCTAAGAAAGGGCCTAGACTTCTGTTTTGCTAATTTTGGGAAAAGGTCCCTGAATCAGTCATTTGACCTTATAAGGTGATCCAAAATTTAACCTTACCAATTTGATAGTCCAAATAGGTCTGAAATGGTTTCTACACACATTAGGACTTCAAGGTGAACTTTTCCATGTGCTTCAACACTCTAAAATAATTCTTTAGCTTTTAGTTAAGCCGTTTATAGGTAATCATTCCACAATGCAAGCAGTGAGGATGACTAAGTTGGTAGAATGCATGATTTATGAGATTAAAATGATTTTTGAGCTCTTTCAATGACTCCAAATATACTCCTTCCATTGAAATACCTTTCTTATCTCAAAATATCCTTTTCAACATGTTAGCCTTCATGAGATACATGTACATGTTCATTAATGGTGGGAGACTGTGTGCATACTAAAACCTATCTTCTCATGTTTTATATGGTTTAATTTGGGTTTATCATATTTTTCATGATCTAAGAGCCTATTCAACACCTTGATTCCATAATTAATCCTCCATTAATGTGTTTCATAGCTTTACATAGCTCACCTAGTTAACTGATATGATAGTTATAGAGCAAATTGAATGTATGATAGTTATGCCTATAAACTCATGGATTATGATTTATAAGATGAGATTGGAATGATAAGAGATAAAAATAACATATGAAACATGAGAATGAATCTATTATCATCCTTTGGAATCACTAACAAATCCTAGATATTTTGAAAATAGTGAAAATATGCCTGCAACACAGAATGGTGCTTCTCTTGTAACTTTGATGTACTTGACTTATCCAAACACCTTGAAACATGAAAATAAGTATTGGAATATTTTTTTTAGAGATTAAAAATAATCTATAAACAACATTATAAAGTGAATTTTATGGACTTATCCAAACCAAGGCAAAACTTATAGGGTACATAGATTAGTAAGTAAATTAGATAGTCTAACTTCTTAGAAATGGTTCATAAAGAACAAACTAACATTACTCTACAAACCAAACCCTCAAATTAAATATAATTGAGTGTAGAAGACACCCCAAGATCTTTTTTTTTGAAACCCCCTACTGGCTGTACAAAGTACAAACTTGTTGACTAGTTTTATGTGCATATAAGGGTGAAAAAGGAATAGAATGGTTTTAGCTCAAAAATGGAAATTCTAGAGAATTTAAAATGTCAAATTGAGATTGAGGAAGCTGAAGAGACATTCCATGACCTTATCCCATGTATCTCCTTCCCCCATGGACTATACAACTAAAACTACTCCTTCCCCTTTTGTAATAAAACTACTTTTTTTTAATAACCTACCATTTTTTATTAAGACATGAAAGGACACATGGCATGTGAAATCACCTTTTTACACCTTTAAATTTCCCAAAGAGGCCATACAACTCTTTTAATGCTATATTTTAACCCCCAAGATGACTCAAAAACACATAAATATTGAGAATGACCAAGACCAAGGTTAATGTGACATGAAATGACATCAAAAGACCTATAATACACCTTATGACCATATATTAGACCCATGAATTATCTTGAGGACTTTATGGATCTACCTTATGGTATGTGGTAAATAGAGAGTGATATTGGAAAGATATAGAGTGGTTTTTTAAATAAAAATTCACCATAAAGAGTTATCTTCAATGGTGGACAAGGCAGGAAGAAACAAACAACCCATGTAAGATCTGAATGGGTTGAGTTTGGCAAAAAATATTTTAAGAGGTGAAATCATGATTCTAAGAAGGTTGTAAAATTGATGATTAAAGGTTGACTATATAAAATGAACATTACTATCTTAGTCGATACAATTATTTATATAATCTAGAAAATAGATTGTATCGACTAGGATGATGCAGTCAAATGAAATAAATAGACTGTATTGGGTTGGTCGATATAATTTGGAAAAAAGGTAGTGCTAGTGGTGGCTAGAAAAGAAAGGAAATTATTTTGGGTTAGCCAATGCAGTTGGCTAAAAATAAAAACTGAGAAAAAATTGTATTGGTATAGCTAATGCAATTAAATGAAATAGAAAACTAATACAAAACTATATCAGTTTGGTTGATGTAGTTAGCTAAAAGGAAAAATTGAGATAAAGATGTATTGGGATAGCCATTGCATTGGGTGAAAAAGAAAACTAAGATAGATCTATATTAATTTGGTTAATGCAGTAGGCTAAAAGGATGAAGGTAATGGTGAGGTTTATTTCAAGCTCACCAAAATGTATTTAATGGTGTAAGATTAACTTTAAACTATTTTATCTCTAAATATTTAGACTCAAAGAAAGTGAATCAAATAGAGCCCATGATACCCAATTCTTAGGTACTGACCAATGGATCTATAGACATAGCAAGTGGGGTACTTATATATTCAATATCAAAGGAAAGGGTTCCAAATCATTTAGGCCTATGACACAAAAAAATAGCTCCTAATATATCTATATGTAATTAATATATATTTCAAAAAATAAATGTTAGTAGTTGTGTAGGTAAAGTAAAGTAAAATAAAGGGGAAGGGTTAGAATGATCAAAACAGGTAAGATGCCATGGTTTAAAAATGGGTATCTAGGTAACATAAAATAAATTAATGAAAATTTCAAGAAATTCTATAGACATACTAAGCATAAGTGTAGAGAGAACTTAGACAATGATACACACACATTCATTCACTAAGAAACAAACAACATCTATCTACTAAATGAAATATAAGAAAGAGCATAAGGTTAAAAATACTTAATACAAAGTGCACCTATCGAGCCTCAATATCCCCCTTGTTTAATGGTGTTTTACAAGATATTTTTATGGTTGTGAAGACCTCAATAGTAAAATTCATCTTTAGGCTAAAATGAATCCTAATGAATCTCCAAGACTTCCACAAGACAAGCTTCCATCAAGATAAGGTTATACCTATGAGTCCTTGAAATGTGATTGAGGATAGATGTGTGAGCAAAAGAAATTCAAATGAGTGCGATATGATATGATTGGAATGAAATATGACATATATATAGTGATCAAATACCCAAAACCACCTTGAAGGCTAAACTAATGACATCATCCATATTTGATGCAGTTAAGAGGATTCGATTGACATTAAACTATGTCAACCAAGGTGAAACAATACATATTTTATAAGAAAAGATCAAAATAGAATCAACTAGGTTGACACAATAGTGTAAGGGAAAAGGTGCAAAATAGACAACATTAAGCTAAGTTGATGTAGTAGGAAATGAGTAAAGTGACATAGTTGAGTGAGGTAGGATAGAAGGAGGTAGGTAGGAAGGTAAATATATAAGCTGAAATAAAAATAATAATGATATGATCATGACATAGATATAACCATCTCTTGCAAAGAACCAAAGGCCTACCCAACTATTTTTTGGTGCACCATTTAAGTAGTGCACTCACGAGATTGAAGTTCAACAAGTTGTTGTAAAAGAAAGCATCAATAAATGATAGAGTGAATAATATTATGTGTATACATAACCCATGTGGCCTTTAAAGCTGATTTTAGTCTTTTCAAACTAGGAAAAATCTTGGTCAAATAAAATAGGCTGGATTTAATTTATTTTGGGAGTAGATTAAATAACAACCAAAATTCTAATGCTTCAATAAAAGGAAATCCCACTCCATGCTCCACTTGTCTCAAGATTTTATTTGTGCTAAGATATTTATAACCTTTTAAATTCATTTTTATTAAATCTATTTTTTTTATCCTACTAATAAAATAAATTAATTGATAATACTGAAAGCTAGTATAAGGAGGTCACCTATCCAACATGCCATAGAGTGTTTCGATTCCAAAGACCACTAATTGGTCACAATCAAACCTCAGCATGTGGTCCTTAAAATTTCATCTTGTTACGATTTTAAAATAAAATCCACTTTATATAATTTATGACACAACACAAAATTGAAATGTTAAATCTAATGATGCATGTTTAGAAGGCTTGTCAACCAAAAACACACACCCAAACATTCAGTCATATTATAAACATAAATCATTCTAAGCATATAATCAAACACCCAAAATTCAATGGTCCCTACCCATGCAAAATAGGTGAAAGGGCATGTATAACATGTAGCTATAATGATCACAAATCAATCCATATGATTCTCTCTACTACCCATAGTTTTATCTAGATCCTCCTCTTCGATAATGTTCTCCCTCACACCAAGGGTTGTACCTCCATCACAAATAACTGAACAAAAGGTAGTTATCCAAGTCATGATATAAAAATCACATGATATTAAATAATAAAAGAATTATACTAATATTTATTAAACATAATTTCATAATAACCATATAAACATCATTTACCTAAATTAAAATCATATGAACCAATTCAATCCCAAATTTGCCCAGATACCAATCATTATTAATTATGTTTTGTAGTGCTAATAGTTAAGAATATTTTTTAGTGCTCACATTAAATATTAGAAGGTGAGTGTGTGTGAATTAATAAATAATAATGTAATAAACTGAGTTGATAATTCAACTCATATAAATAGGATTGTGAGAGTTTATAGGAGAGATATGTGTGAGAATTTGTAGGAGATATATAAGGAGAAATGTAAGGGATAAAATAATAGTGTTGACTCTTTATTTATAAGAGATATTCAAACTATATATGTAATGCTTAATTTTGAATAAAATAATGAAATTTATTGACCCCAAATCATTATGTGCATACCTAAGATTTGACTCTTTCACATTTAAATAATTCTCCAAAATGGAGTAATTTATACATCTGGTATCAGACTAGGTTCTCCCTTGAACCTCTATACTACCTTCCATCCATTGTTTTTTACAACACTATAACTAAATGGATATGCATTGTAGTCCACTTGTAAAATATGTGTTGCTCTATCCACCCTTGATTGCATATTGACAATCACTTACAATGCAAAACACATCCAAATTTTTGTCATTCACCATCCACTTGCATCCTATTCACCTTTATCCACAATTTTCACCCCATGTTATTCATTGTTGCATACCAAGAAAATTATATATATATATATATATATATATATATATATATATATATGAGATTTCTATAATTTTTTGTTTTAAGGTGGAATAAATTTTTAGATTTGCCAAAAAAAATAACAAAGAAAGCATTCAAGGAGGATTTGTCTTTTTTTTAACATTTGAAACAACCCCATGAAAATTAACATAACTTTTACATTTATTAACAAAATTTGATGATTAAAACTGATTTGTAAACATGAATAATAAAAGAAGAAAACCCATAAACTATTTGAAAAAATTATGTTATTTCAAAAAATTGTTCTACACATAAAATGAGGCACCTGAAGGTTTTTAAAAATTCATGGTTTTAAATTTTTAATTTTTTGTTAAATTTTTTTTAAGTTTTATTTATTAACTTGTTAATAAATTTTTGTTTTTGGATTTATTAGGTTTTATGTCTATTTATAAATAGAATTTATTTTATTTTTAAAAATTTGTTTAATTTTTTATTTAGTTTATGTTGTTTGGTATTATGTATTACATTTTTATATTTTGTTTTAAGTTTATTTTTAATAAATTTATAGTTATATTAATTTTTTAATGTTTTAATTAATTATTTTTTAGTTTATAAGGTAAATATCTAAGTTTTACAGGGATCCTAGAACCATGAAAGTGTAATACAAAAGTATCAATAGGACATAACAAGTTTGACCAGCAAAAACATCAAAAATTAACTATAACATACTGAAAGTGGGAAAAATAGTGACCTAAAAGATCAGGAGGGAGGGCCCTCTAGTGGTTCCTCCTCCTCCTTGAGAGTCTTCTTAGGAATATACCACTTGAAATTTGATACCTTTACCTACATGTGATTATTAGGTCCTTCTACTACATCTCCTGGAAGAATCATGCATGTTCACTTCTGACCTTGAACTTGTAGGGGAGTCTTCTTTATGGGGACCAATTTGGGAGAACCAAGTAGGGGGTTTCTATGATCTTCAAAAAATATTTGACCAGGGTCTGATTAGTCTTAGAGGATTAGATGAAGAACTGCACTATGGATTCAACCTATTTATGGAGGGTTTTCCACTCTTGTATAAGATTGGCAAGAGCCAGTCATGCCTCCTACACCATGTAATTACAATTCTTTAGTTGTTCCTTATTATTTTTCATCTCCTCCAACAAAATAGATTGACCCTTCTAGGTAGCCTCCTCAAAATTTCCCTCATAAAAGGTGATCAGCTTGGGTTTGGGTATGAATAGCTTGAGAGGAAGGTCATCGATAGGGGATTTAGAAGGACTGGCCTGGGGGGTGCTCACGGATGGTTCAAAGGACCCTGAGGTGGGGTCCTCCTCTAGGGAGTCCTCCTAAGAGTATTCCCTGGTGGAAGATCCCCCTTAATGGACCTCCCTCCCTTTCAGAGTTTTTCCATGTTTGAAAAGTAGAAGGATTAACCCCTGGTATAGGATTGGGTTGGTCTCATTCACTTGATGAGCCAAGGTAGTGCATTCAAGAGATTTAATAAAGTAGAAAGGTAGGCTGATCTTTTAGCCTAGAAAATGATTTAAGAACAAAAATAATGTGAAAAAAGTAAGGTATATTTACCCTCTAAGGTCATATAATGCATTACCTTGAGACAAATTTTGGGCTAATTCTGAGGAAGGTCCACCTAAGGGAAGCCCTTCTTATCATTCTTCACAAATTTTTTCATGCAAGAAAAATGTTGAAGGAGCTCATGTTTCTTTATCTAGTCTTTGAATGCCTTTGTCCCCTTATAAGACATGCCGATAGACTCCCCAATAAAATCTTCTAATATAGTGATATTTATACCCTAAATTGCCACTTTACATGTATTCCAGGTAACTATAAAATCCTGGGCCACATCTACATTATGCTCAGTGATTCTCACCACTAACTCTATAAGACCCCCATACTTAAGTTTTTTCCAAACCTTTTTCTTCCCCCACACTTCTATATAAGAAATAAGCTCAAGGCATTCTCTGTCTCCTCCCATTGAACCAGTTATAATAGAGCTGAGGTAAGTGAGTGGATAGTTTTGAAAAGAGTGAATTTGAATAATGCGAATGGAGCTTAGGAAGCCTACCATTATCACACTATAGAAATTATGCCACCTCATAAGATCATAATGGTTGGTCATCATAATTAAAATCCACCCCTTGAGAGAAATGTCATGTGCATGTGATGACATGATGTGCCGATCAAATAGTAGTACATTCATCCTATAAGGCTTTTTGAACATCTATAGGGACATGGCCTCCTTCATGCCAATTGATTAAAAGGTGGATTTTAACTCCTCTGTTGGCAATTTGATCAGCAACCTTGTTTCCTTCTTGATAGGTGTACACAATTTGAAATTTTGACATTCCCCTTAAGAGTTTCTTAGCGTCATCCATGAGGTCTTTAATATTGTGAGAGGGGGTTATTTTTCCTTCCAAAGAATTTAGTATATTTATATAATCACCCTTCATGAAAATTCTTTAAAGTTTGAGTCTGGAAGGCAATTGGATTCCCTAAAAGGCCACCTTAGCTTCATTAAGGTGATTTTTTTTGAATTCCCATAGGTCCCATGTAGGCAATTAACATCTCTTCTTTGGAGTTCCTTATGACTCCTCCCCCACCTATAAGGCCTAGGTTGCCTTTATATGCACCATAAAAGTTTAATTTCACCCAACCAACTGGTGGAGCCTTCAATTTTGTATGTTTACAAATAAGATATTTTGAGGGGGAGCTTAAGGGTTTGACTATGTCCCATTTATTGAGAATCTACAGTGTTGAAGGAGTTCCAGGCTCTTTATCTTTGGAGGAAAAGCTTTCCAATTTTTAGAAATGACCTGGAAAAGATAGAGGAATACCCCTTTAGTTTGGTGCCTTTTTTTAATAAAAAGCAATCATTACGAACTTTCTAGACACACCAAAACCAATGTGAAAGGGCTAAGTGCCATAGGAATTCTAGGGACGGAAGATTCTATGGTGGTTTCCATTACATTATGAGGTCAAGGACCTTATTAGATTTGACCTATATTAGGTTTAATTTATTTAGAATATAATTAAAAAGTGTCAAGCTAAAGGAGCACTCAAGGAACAGATGATGGACCAAGTCCTCCAAATTTTGGCATATAGGGCATCTATTAAGAACTATTAGTCCCCTTTTTGCAAGGTTATCCACTGTCAGGATTTTGTCCTATAACACTAGCCAAAACAAGTTTAATTTAGGATTCAAATGCTTAACCCAAATATTTTTCCAAAAATTCCATTCACTTTCCAAATTAAGGTTGGTGTCATGCCTTGAGGCCACAAAGTATGATCCATTATCTTCAACAGCCCAAATAAAGTGATTTTCTTCTTGAAAAGTAGGGATATGTATTTGAATCATCGAATAGTTGAGGGATTGAATAAACAATGTTTTTTCTATTGAGAGTCCTTCATATGGGATTTTTTTCCATCTTTTTACACCTTCATTCATCACCCAATAATCTTTGATTTTGATCCTCAACTTTTCTTGAGGTCTCTATGTATACACATAATATTTTCAAAGTTTATCAAATAATGATGCCTTACATCTTGTAGGAACCTATCAAGTCTCAATCTTTCTGAGTGCACTCCTTAAGGGCTGCATTGGGATAGGGGTGGGCATACCATTGATGCTTCATAAGATTGTTGTCCCTTATTTCCATATTATTATGAATCCAAATATCTCCTAAAACCATTCCCTAAGCCATTACTCCTCCCTTGCACACTCCTTTAGTATTTTACCTATTTCTAACCCTCTTTTCCTTTCTTTATCTCCTTTTGAGCTATAAATTGTGTCAGATCAACCATGGCCAACCCTGTATTGTCTAGGGGTATATTTTATGTCCTAAAAACATACAGGGTCAATTAGGTCGACCCTGTATAGCCAACATATCTAGAAATATTTAGGGTTAATTTTGCCTATAAATACAATATCATTTCATCATTATTTCAATATGCAATTAAGAATTATTATTCACTCATGCTTCTTCACAATCTATTTTTCCACCATTCTACTTGAGGAGTCTTATATTAGGTTTCTCATTTAGAGAATATTTTCTTGTGGATAAGTCTTGGATGTTTAAGCCTTACTTATTTATCCTTAAAAACCATAATAACCTCTTTAAAATCCCCTTTGGTGAAAGGATAAATTAAATCTCGATGGGTTCACATTCAGGTAAGTATATTCTAGCTTTGTTCTCCTCTCTTTTAGTAGATAGAAGTAGCATAAGTGTTGGCTTGAATAACATTACTCTTAATATTCCATGTATTATGGTGTTACTCATATCTATCTTAATTTAGGTTATCTATATATGTTTTTATTGCTTTTCTAACCCTTACATTGTGCCACAAGCTTTGGTGTGCACTAGATTAGATTTACTTTCTTGTTATTAACATAAGTGAATGTTTAAACCTTAGGACTCTTTTAGGGTTGTTGTGTGATTGTGTTAGATTGTAGACTTTGGAATCTTACCTCACATGGTTTATTATGACATGTGATCCCCTAATTGGGTCTATCAAATCCCTATATTGGTCATGTTCCCACTTAATAATTATATCCCAATCTAAAGTGTAGTTATGATCTATCTCATCTAATCAAGGATTGATTTATAGACATGATGCATTTTTGATTACATACATTTTAGTGAAATTGATGTGAACTAACCCTTGCAATATTTTTTTCTCTTTCTTTACATTCTTTTTATCATCATTTTTATTATATATTTGACATACTAAATCGACTCTATCAACCCAATTCTAATCTCTATGTGCAAGATTTTAGGAATAGGCAACTAGATCGACTAAGATGAACCAATACAAGTTTCCAAATTTCTAGACAACTAGGTCAACCTAATCAACCCTTTACACTTTTAGGCATCATGTGCAACATACTAGGTCAACCCAATTGACCATGTATAGTTTAGACACTTAACAATAGGTTATTATAAAGATTGATTGATCCAGTTGACCCAGTTATGAGGTTTCTCAAGGATTCTTCAAGGTTCTTGGAAATAAATATTATTTCTCTAAATCTCTAATCCACTAAGGTTCCTTTCTATCTTTTTATCTCTTTCCTCTCTATCTTTGCTTTCACAGTTTGTAGTCTTCAAAATTAGCCCTACATAGTCAACTGGATTAACCCTATCGACCTAGTTCTATGTTGTATTTGTTGTTTGAAATAACTAGGTTGATCCTAGTTAACCTTTTTTATTTTTGGACCCTACTTATATATTACAGGTTTGACCCTATCAAAACTATTCTATATTTTATGCATATAGTTTCTATATTATACCTTGTTTCAAGTTGAAATTAACTTCTAAATGCTAGTAATTAGCTCAAACTTTCCTTTCTATTACTTGAATGCTTTGAATAGTTCACATTATCTAATTAAGAGGTTTTAAATTAACCATTTACTTTCATTATTTCTATTTTATGCACACACAGCCAAATCACAAAATCTAAACAAGCACTTTAACATTTGTCTACCCAAGGCCAACTTACTTGGATTTGATCACCAAGGGGAAAGCTGAATTCATGATCTGGTCAAGTATAAAGCATGGTTAATGGTATATTCTAGCTAAGCCCCCATTACCATTATTATTATGGTGTGTGAAGTGAAAGGGTAATCCCCAATACCATGCCTGTATCATTGCCACTATAGGCCTTTTCATCACAAATTACATAAAATCATCTTTAGATTACTTTCTAGTTCCTTTGTTATATCCAACTTCCTTTCACATTTAAAATCATTCTTAATAATCTAATTAACACTCAGATTGACCAATAAGTTAGCTCTTTACTTTCCAAGTTGATTTCTTTCTCTTTTCTCTATTATGTGTACAAAAACTTGTATTGGTCAGCGTGGGTGTAAGGTTTTGCTTTATGTGCCTCAATTGGATTGACCAATTTTGATATAATTGACTATTTTTTTCTCTTCCATTCTTACTTTCTTAGATTATATATAAAAATTGTCTTGTTTCAATTCACAACTTATTATCAGCTTTCTATTTTTCCTTGTTTAGCGTACTAGGTCAACCCAGTCAACCCTATACCTTTTTCATCCCCTATTCATTATACTAGATTGACCCAGTCAACCTTGTACTATCTATAAGATTAATTATCTATGCTAGGTTGACCCAATCAACCTTGTACTATTTTTTGCCTTTCTTATTTGCCAATCTAGTTTCCTATCTTTCCTTTTCTGCATTCTAGTCATCTATTTTTAATCATCATGAAGTTTCCCATAAAAATATTCTTGGATAGTTTGAATCCATTTAGATACTATATGGGATATTCGTTCCTTCCTTTTTCTTCCCAAGAGAACCATCACTCTTGGGGCACTTATTCCCCTCCTTCATCCATGAATTGTAACATGGTGCAAATAACATCTCAAGATGAAGTTGATGGATCTGATCCTTTCTCCACTTACCAAGATACTTATCATCTTCAAAATCTTCAAACTAATGTGGGTGTGATTGATACAATTTTATTTAACAACCCCACTAACAATACTTCTTATAATAACCCTCCCCCCAACACCAATTTAGGGAGTGTTCCTACCAACACCAACCCACCTCCTAATACAAATCAACTTCTAGCCCAAGTTATCCAACAAATAAACATTATGAAAAAATTTAACACCAACCAAATGATGTAACTTTAACAACATTTAATCAATGTATCTAATCAACCTCTGACTATGAATCCTCAAGCTAATCATAATTACATTCCTCCACCTCTTAAAGATGCCTCAAGTAATGTTATTCCTCAACCCATAATGAATAACAATATGCTTCAAACCATTCAAAATGAGCCCTTAACTCCCTTCATAGTATCTATTGACATTGATAACATAACTCCAACTATAAAATATGATTGTATTATAGACCTTGCCTCATTTATTAAATCCTTTAGCAATCTCTACAAAGAGTGGATCCAAACTAATACCTTTGTTACAGCTAAACTTTTAGTCAAAACTTTCACCAGTGATGTGCTATAATGGTTTAATCAAATTCCCCAACATTTTATTTTTCAACTTGAATATTTGGTTAATCCTTTATTTAAAGAGTTTTAACATAATGATATTCCTAAAAATTGCCTTAGCCACTTCATTAATGCTAAGCAATATCCTAATGAATCAGCTCATGACTTTATCAAAATATGAAAATCATTAGCCCACAAAGCTGACCATAACATGACTGATGATAATGTATTCAAAATCTTTATCATTGTTTTGACTCATACTCTTCAATATAAGGTTCAAAACTTTGTTCCTCAAACACTTAATGAATCTCTTGACCAAGTTAAATGTCAAAACTTTCTCATGAATCAATTCAAACCTAATCCTAAACTTGTTAAAAGATATTTCCAAACATCTAATGGGATCACTAGTAATACTCCACAAACCAAACTTGGAGTTTCAAAAATTGATGTTCCTTTAAAATCTCACACACCTCTTTCAATTTAGTAAATTAAATAATTTTTATCACCCTCAAAACCTTTCATCTATCCCAATGATCCTCCTAAGTGGTATGACCCCAATCTCTTTTTTTGGTTCCATGCTGACATTGGTCATTCTAATGAATCTTGTAGAGGGCTCACAAAATGTGTTGTTTCTTACATGATTGGTGGTTCATTTGACCATGAAACTATGATCAAGCTTTGTCATCAAGAGTACACTACTACTTCCCAAAAACAATAAGACTCCAAAGCTTCTACCTCTAATAATGAAAAACCTTCTTCCAATAATCAACCAAATGTCAAGGATGTTTGTGTAATTGATGTCGATTATGACCAATAATTTAACAACTCTCAATATGTCAATACTACTAAGGTTAACTATCATTGTAAGCCAACCCACAAAGATCCCATTACCAAACCTAAGAAACCATATTTGGAAGAATAATTACTTAAAGATACTAACACCACTAATGTTGACTTAGAAGTACTTGAGGAACAACTTCCTCCTTTCAATCCTCTAACCACATCTATTCCTTCAAAATCTAATTTACCTCCTAAGCCTTGTATTGGTTCTTCCAAATCTCATTAGAACTTCCTTGAAGCACTCAACTCTATGCCTTGTAAGATTCCACTTATGGAGTTGATTATTAATTCACCCTATCATCATAAATTCCTTATGAAACAACTCTAAGAGATTGAATATCCATCTTTTTTAGATGAAAAACCACCTTCTATTGAATCTTAACCTACCAATGTTAATACTATCAAAACTATGTGTCCCTCTTCCAAGACTTATATTGAATTCCTTGAAGAGGACATGATTAATGATGAGATTGTTTTTCATTTTGATGATCTTCCACTCTTTATTAAAGTATCCATTAATACCACACTTATACAAAAAGTTCTAGTTGACAAAGTTTTTGGTATTAATGTAACATCATTGTGGCTCATTCAAAAACTTGGTTATAACAAAGATCATCTTGAGAAAATTCATCTTACCTATCATGATTTCAATAAGACTAATCAAAAACCACCTGGTTGTATCTAGCTTCTATTAATCATTGGACTTAAGATCATTCAAACCAAGCTTATGGTCCTTGATTTGCCTTTATCTTATAACATACTCATTGGTCGTCCATGGACTCATTGAATGAGGTCCATTGCTTCTTCTGGTAGCCAATGCATTAAATTTTTACACAATGGAAAATGGTATAAGCGTAAATCCAATCCTAATCCTTGGAGTATCCAAATTCTTAATCCTAAATCACAATATCATGTTCCTACGATTCCTAAGATCAATATTGCTCCTTTACCTAAGTTCATCAACATGAATCATGATTTACAAATCACTCTTACATAATTTAATGATGATGAACCTAATGAAATACAACACACTTGAAATACCACCAAGATACCTCCATACATCTTGGAGTGGCTTCTTCCTTCTCTATTACTTAAGGATCGTATTATCCTTCTTATTGAGGAGATTACCAATTTTCCACATGTATGCAATGTTCAAGAGACTTATTTAACTAAAGATGACTTCAATTGAAATTATTTTGGAGTGGCCAGATTATTTCAATACCTCTCATCATGTCTCCTCAAACATTCAACACAATTTGGATTTCACCTTCTGAAGATCCCCCTTGAGTATTTGTTGATGATTTAAAATTGTGCTTGATCTTAATCAATCAACAATGGGAAGTTTCAAGTTGTGGGACAATGCAGCTTGAAATAACCTCTAGATTTTAGAGAAGCTGGTCTCTTCTTTTGTATCAAGTGTTTGGGGAAAAGGGATAGGAAATCAAATAGAAACGCAAGTGCAAGAAATGAAACCTAACTATGGCGATGTGCCTGAGTGTAATCCTGATCCTAACCTGAGCATAGTGAGACTATTATAGGATTCAATTACATTTATGAGTAGACAAGTTCATGATCAATGTAAAAGATTAGAATAACAGAAGCAGAGGCTCACAACAGGGAATTCTTTCATTGAGATACAGAGAATGTCAACAAAGGCATAGTGTTAAATCTTCTTAATAGAATCTTTCAATCACATAAGAAGCGCAAAAATCATGTACAGTTATGTAGAACTTCTGATTCAAGAAAATGAGACAAAAGCAAATGACATTTCTAATCACAACTCCAGAGAATCTATAGTATAAACTACTTTTGCAAATGACATAGGTAACACCAACCAAGGCATGGAGTTCAATCTTCTTAATTCACTCAGCCACATAAAAGGCACAGCTACATTAACTTTGTAGTATTAATCTTGTGTAATCTTTCCAACATATTATGACAACTATATCATGGCCCAAGCTTAATCTAGAGACTTGAATGTCCAACATTATTAGAAAACATTAGCCCAAATACATGATTTTATTCAATATGTTCATACCATTTCTATGAATCATGACTTAGATACTGAAGGTTATATGCCTCCTATCAACTCCTCTTATTGATACTCTTTGGGTGGTAGAGAAAATCACACCTTTCAAACCTTTAGAAGTTCCTACATATTCTTTACCACCTTTGGATACTATCATTGCCTCAATTCCTTCTCCCATCATTAAACTCACCAACACTCCAAAATATTTTGATCCATCTAATTGTTTTACTCCTAAAATTACATTTGATGCCAAGGCAACTGATGTTCATCAGGTACATTCTGAGTATGATCACCATGGAAATGAAATTTTAGATCTTGAATTAGATTTTGAATATTATGGTCCTTTTCCTACCTTACCTATTGAATAAGCTATTTATAAACTACTTTATGCCTAAGAACCTCAACTTACTCAACAACATCATAAACTTGGGAATTTTAAAGTAAAAACCCTTGTTTCAACAACTTTGTCACTAGCATTTCTCCTAAAACAAATCCAATTTCAGCCTTGCCTAATGCCCCATATCACTTTCAAGATGTAAATACCATACTTATTGAAGAAACAACTTACATCGAATATGGTACTCTATCTTGCCCTTGACCAATCACCGTCTCTCAAAGAATCTCACCATCTAAACATGATAACTTTAGATTATTATTTGATAAATATCATGAGGTTTTCACTTGGTCCTATGAATACATGTTTGGCATTGACCCTAGCATCATGGTGCATAACATAA